>JAMXKT010000073.1:0-486009 GCA_024211575.1 Phytophthora melonis
GAAATATTTACAATTGCTTAACAACTATTACCAATTTTTAAAATATTACAAATGCTTATAAAAACATTTGCGAGCACTTTGACTGGATTTAGGCGCCACATATTATGCTGTGGTTAAAAATGCTGGTAACTTGGATTACGTGTAGAACGCAATCTGAAATATAAATGTAAGTATTAGGCCGTGGGCTATAGATGGACGATCCACCAGCTTTATCAGCGCGAGCAACTATACGCGCACGAGGAAATGCTGCGGTATAATGGTCGCCCCAAGTCCACGAGTCCCTGACCTGCTGGCGGTGTTTGGTCTGACGGAGGTGCACTAGGAAGCCTAGAGGCGGTTCTAGGACGCGTTTCCCGACGCAACAAAGACAATATTAGCCTAGTCTAAGATCCCAAGCACCACTGTTATGATCTACATCAGCGCGACCAGCTGCTGGAACGAGAGGCAGTCCGCTTGTGGTCGCGTGAGCTGCTCTCAAGTGCTGGATATTCTCGAAGTGACCGACGAGAGGCCAGCTCAACACTCAGACCGACCAAGAGCGACTGCCACGGGCGTTGCCGGTTACGCCCAGCCGACTCAAGCTACGCTGGCAAAGCGGCCGACATCGCCACCAGCCGAAGAAGTCAGTCACGTGACCCACGTCCTGCTGATCGCTGCAGGCGCGCGTGTCGTGGTGCGGACGGTGACGCGGGATCCGGAAGATGTCCACGAGGCGACGGACCGACGGCGCGATGGTTGATAGGAGGGGCGCCTAGGCGGGTCGGGGAAGGGAGCGGGCTTTGCTGGGACCCGACTAGTCTAGCGTTTTGAGCAGCTTGTGCGGATCAAAAGTACTTTGAGTGAAAATATGGTTTAGCAAAGCCTAGATCATTTCCAGATTATTGGTGCCAAACCTCGACGACATATGCAAAATAATGTTTATCCTGGGCCGAAAACTGACCTCACATTAAACGTAGCGTTAATTAATGCGAGGACATCCCGAATCCATAGTGTACTTTACAAAATAAATGCTTCACAAAATAGCTGTAGGATCGCAATCTTGGCGTGGTTTTTCGTTTGACGAAAAATTCTCGATAAAATTAGTTTGCTTCAATGCAGAAGCGTCGCTTGGGACAAGCGTATTCGCGAACATTTGCCAAAAACATTTGTTCGAAATTTCACAAAACGTTTTGAGGATCGATGCTTGCACCAGGCTGGGAAGTTCTATTTTGAGATAATTACTTCATGTTTGTTCATGGTACTAAAGTACCTACTTTGGTTAATAATTTATTGAGCAGGGACATTGGTTGCTACAAGCATATTTGCAAGCATTTCACAAAATATTTACAAATTTTTCTTCGAAATATTTACAATTGCTTAACAACTATTACCAATTTTTTAAAATATTACAAATGTTTATAAAAACATTTGCGAGCACTTTGACTGGATTTAGGCGCCACATATTATGCTGTGGTTAAAAACGTTGGTAACTTGGATTACGTGTAGGAACGCAATCTGAAATATAAATGTAAGTATTAGGCCGTGGGCTATAGATGGACGATCACCAGCTTTATCAGCGCGAGCAACTATACGCGCACGAGGAAATGCGGTATAATGGTCGCCCCAAGTCCACGAGTCCCTGACCTGCTGGCGGTGTTTGGTCTGACGGAGGTGCACTAGGAAGCCTAGAGGCGGTTCTAGGACGCGTTTCCGACGCAACAAAGACAATATTAGCCTAGTCTAAGATCCCAAGCACCACTGTTATGATCTACATCAGCGCGACCAGCTGCTGGAACGAGAGGCAGTCCGCTTGTGGTCGCGTGAGCTGCTCTCAAGTGCTGGATATTCTCAAGTGACCGACGAGAGGCCAGCTCAACACTCAGACCGACCAAGAGCGACTGCCACGGGCGTTGCCGGTTACGCCCAGCCGACTCAAGCTACGCTGGCAAAGCGGCCGACATCGCCACCAGCCGAAGAAGTCAGTCACGTGACCCACGTCCTGCTGATCGCTGCAGGCGCGCGTGTCGTGGTGCGGACGGTGACGCGGGATCCGAAGATGTCCACGAGGCGACGGACCGACGGCGCGATGGTTGGATAGGAGGGGCGCCTAGGCGGGTCGGGGAAGGGAGCGGGCTTGCTGGGACCCGAATAGTCTAGCGTTTTGAGCAGCTTGTGCGGATCAAAAAAGTACTTTTGAGTGAAAATATGGTTTAGCAAAAGCCTAGATCATTTCAGATTATTGGTGCCAAACCTCGACGACATATGCAAAATAATGTTTATCCTGGGCCGAAAACTGACCCCCACATTAAACGTAGCGTTAATTAATGCGAGGACATCCCGAATCCATAGTGTACTTTACAAAATAAATGCTTCACAAAATAGCTGTAGGATCGCAATCTTGGCGTGGTTTTTTTCGTTTGACGAAAAATTCTCGATAAAATTAGTTTGCTTCAATGCAGAAGCGTCGCTTGGGACAAGCGTATTCGCGAACATTTGCCAGACAAAACATTTGTCGAAATTTCACAAAACGTTTTGAGGATCAAAGCTTGCACCAGGCTGGGAAGTTCTATTTTTGAGATAATTACTTCATGTTTGTTCATGGTACTAAAGTACCTACTTTGGTTAATAATTTATTGAGCAGGGACATTGGTTGCTACAAGCATATTTGCAAGCATTTCACAAAATATTTACAAATTTTTCTTCGAAATATTTACAATTGCTTAACAACTATTACCAATTTTTAAAATATTACAAATGTTTATAAAAACATTTGCGAGCACTTTGACTGGATTTAGGCGCCACATGTTATGCTGTGGTTAAAAACGCTGGTAACTTGGATTACGTGTAGAACGCAATCTGAAATATAAATGTAAGTATTAGGCCGTGGGCTATAGATGGACGATCACCAGCTTTATCAGCGCGAGCAACTATACGCGCACGAGGAAATGCGGTATAATGGTCGCCCCAAGTCCACGAGTCCCTGACCTGCTGGCGGTGTTTGGTCTGACGGAGGTGCACTAGGAAGCCTAGAGGCGGTTCTAGGACGCGTTTCCCGACGCAACAAAGACAATATTAGCCTAGTCTAAGATCCCAAGCACCACTGTTATGATCTACATCAGCGCGACCAGCTGCTGGAACGAGAGGCAGTCCGCTTGTGGTCGCGTGAGCTGCTCTCAAGTGCTGGATATTCTCAAGTGACCGACGAGAGGCCAGCTCAACACTCAGACCGACCAAGAGCGACTGCCACGGGCGTTGCCGGTTACGCCCAGCCGACTCAAGCTACGCTGGCAAAGCGGCCGACATCGCCACCAGCCGAAGAAGTCAGTCACGTGACCCACGTCCTGCTGATCGCTGCAGGCGCGCGTGTCGTGGTGCGGACGGTGACGCGGGATCCGAAGATGTCCACGAGGCGACGGACCGACGGCGCGATGGTTGGATAGGAGGGGCGCCTAGGCGGGTCGGGGAAGGGAGCGGGCTTGCTGGGACCCGAATAGTTCAGCGTTTTGAGCAGCTTGTGCGGATCAAAAGTACTTTTGAGTGAAAATATGGTTTAGCAAAAGCCTAGATCATTTCAGATTATTGGTGCCAAACCTCGACGACATATGCAAAATAATGTTTATCCTGGGCCGAAAACTGACCCCCACATTAAACGTAGCGTTAATTAATGCGAGGACATCCCGAATCCATAGTGTACTTTACAAAATAAATGCTTCACAAAATAGCTGTAGGATCGCAATCTTGGCGTGGTTTTTTCGTTTGACGAAAAATTCTCGATAAAATTAGTTTGCTTCAATGCAGAAGCGTCGCTTGGGACAAACGTATTCGCGAACATTTGCCAAAAACATTTGTCGAAATTTCACAAAACGTTTTGAGGATCGTGCTTGCACCAGGCTGGGAAGTTCTATTTTGAGATAATTACTTCATGTTTGTTCATGGTACTAAAGTACCTACTTTGGTTAATAATTTATTGAGCAGGGACATTGGTTGCTACAAGCATATTTGCAAGCATTTCACAAAATATTTACAAATTTTCTTCGAAATATTTACAATTGCTTAACAACTATTACCAATTTTTAAAATATTACAAATGTTTATAAAAACATTTGCGAGCACTTTGACTGGATTTAGGCGCCACATATTATGCTGTGGTTAAAAACGCTGGTAACTTGGATTACGTGTAGAACGCAATCTGAAATATAAATGTAAGTATTAGGCCGTGGGCTATAGATGGACGATCACCAGCTTTATCAGCGCGAGCAACTATACGCGCACGAGGAAATGCGGTATAATGGTCGCCCCAAGTCCACGAGTCCCTGACCTGCTGGCGGTGTTTGGTCTGACGGAGGTGCACTAGGAAGCCTAGAGGCGGTTCTAGGACGCGTTTCCCGACGCAACAAAGACAATATTAGCCTAGTCTAAGATCCCAAGCACCACTGTTATGATCTACATCAGCGCGACCAGCTGCTGGAACGAGAGGCAGTCCGCTTGTGGTCGCGTGAGCTGCTCTCAAGTGCTGGATATTCTCAAGTGACCGACGAGAGGCCAGCTCAACACTCCAGACCGACCAAGAGCGACTGCCACGGGCGTTGCCGGTTACGCCCAGCCGACTCAAGCTACGCTGGCAAAGCGGCCGACATCGCCACCAGCCGAAGAAGTCAGTCACGTGACCCACGTCCTGCTGATCGCTGCAGGCGCGCGTGTCGTGGTGCGGACGGTGACGCGGGATCCGAAGATGTCCACGAGGCGACGGACCGACGGCGCGATGGTTGGATAGGAGGGCGCCTAGGCGGGTCGGGGAAGGAGCGGGCTTGCTGGGACCCGAATAGTCTAGCGTTTTGAGCAGCTTGTGCGGATCAAAAAAGTACTTTTGAGTGAAAATATGGTTTAGCAAAAGCCTAGATCATTTCAGATTATTGGTGCCAAACCTCGACGACATATGCAAAATAATGTTTATCCTGGGCCGAAAACTGACCCCCACATTAAACGTAGCGTTAATTAATGCGAGGACATCCCGAATCCATAGTGTACTTTACAAAATAAATGCTTCACAAAATAGCTGTAGGATCGCAATCTTGGCGTGGTTTTTTTCGTTTGACGAAAAATTCTCGATAAAATTAGTTTGCTTCAATGCAGAAGCGTCGCTTGGGACAAGCGTATTCGCGAACATTTGCCAAAAACATTTGTCGAAATTTCACAAAACGTTTTGAGGATCGTGCTTGCACCAGGCTGGGAAGTTCTATTTTGAGATAATTACTTCATGTTTGTTCATGGTACTAAAGTACCTACTTTGGTTAATAATTTATTGAGCAGGGACATTGGTTGCTACAAGCATATTTGCAAGCATTTCACAAAATATTTACAAATTTTTCTTCGAAATATTTACAATTGCTTAACAACTATTACCAATTTTTAAAATATTACAAATGTTTATAAAAACATTTGCGAGCACTTTGACTGGATTTAGGCGCCACATATTATGCTGTGGTTAAAAACGCTGGTAACTTGGATTACGTGTAGAACGCAATCTGAAATATAAATGTAAGTATTAGGCCGTGGGCTATAGATGGACGATCACCAGCTTTATCAGCGCGAGCAACTATACGCGCACGAGGAAATGCGGTATAATGGTCGCCCCAAGTCCACGAGTCCCTGACCTGCTGGCGGTGTTTGGTCTGACGGAGGTGCACTAGGAAGCCTAGAGGCGGTTCTAGGACGCGTTTCCCGACGCAACAAAGACAATATTAGTCTAGTCTAAGATCCCAAGCACCACTGTTATGATCTACATCAGCGCGACCAGCTGCTGGAACGAGAGGCAGTCCGCTTGTGGTCGCGTGAGCTGCTCTCAAGTGCTGGATATTCTCAAGTGACCGACGAGAGGCCAGCTCAACACTCAGACCGACCAAGAGCGACTGCCACGGGCGTTGCCGGTTACGCCCAGCCGACTCAAGCTACGCTGGCAAAGCGGCCGACATCGCCACCAGCCGAAGAAGTCAGTCACGTGACCCACGTCCTGCTGATCGCTGCAGGCGCGCGTGTCGTGGTGCGGACGGTGACGCGGGATCCGAAGATGTCCACGAGGCGACGGACCGACGGCGCGATGGTTGGAAAGGAGGGCGCCTAGGCGGGTCGGGAAAGGAGCGGGCTTGCTGGGACCCGAATAGTCTAGCGTTTTGAGCAGCTTATGTGGATCAAAACGTCCCTGCTCACGTTCGAGAAAGCTGCTCTAGTGTCTGAATATGTTTGCGCCAAGAAAATGCTTGGACAGTTAAGAGCTAACTGTTGGTTCCGAGTTCCTAGACTGCTCGTTACGTCTGTTCTAGGTCGTGCTTCCGCCAGGCTGGATTTTTTTTCTTAATATCATTACCAGTCTTGTTTAGGGTCGCACTACTTTGATTATCATTTGAGGTCGACGAAAATGTATAAACATCGGTTGGCTCTAGCCTCTTCACCAACAAGTTTTTCTTCTTCAAAATATTTGCCAAACGTCTCAAGACCGCTGTAGGTCGTGCTTGCGCCAGGCTGAAAAATAATAACTTTGAGATCATTACTACCATTCTTGTGTAGGGCAGTGCCAGTTTGGTTATAAATTTACTGAGCAGAAGCATTGGTTGGTGCAAGCATATTTGCGCACATATTCTAGAACAAATTTAACAGATTTGCAAGCATTTTCGCGAGTATTTAGATTTGATTTAGACTGGATGCATTTTTTGTGATATGCTTTCCCACTGCAGCGACGAAGTCCAGGTTTCCACATTGACTCGCCAAAACTTCCAAACTTCTCACCAAATTGGAATTTTCGCCAATTTGGCTAATAGAACAAAAATTGGGCCGCTATATTTCTTAGCGCAGTACATGTATCTTCGAAAGGCATCATTTTGGATTTGGCGCGCTGAAGATCATCGAAATCCCCGTTGACCTGCGTCCTATTCGCCATCCCAGATAATGCGGAGCCGCTGGAGCATGTACTGGAGGCGATCTCAGCTTACTTCCGCCCCAGTACGTTGGACTGTGCCGCGCGCAAGAACCTGGTGTCGGTGATTCGCACGAACGCTCGCCGTGCTCCTTCGACGCCATCCCCGATGCTGCAGGTCGCGGCTTCGGTGAAGTGATCGCCTGGGCATACAAGACCGCACACGGTCAAGTCAAATGGTCTCAGGTCCAGCTTGGCACTGTGTTGCTAGCACTGGCAACAGCCACGACAGCCGCTTCTGCCGTCCCCAGTACGCTCGTCACGACGCTGAGCAGCAAGTGTGGCGCGGTTGCCGCCAGCCAAGCGCTGGTCGAAGTGGCCACTTGTAACAGTCTCGCCCTCACAAAGGCGGTTCTCGATGGATCCCCCAAGGTCGGCGGTGCCAGCGACGCCAACGCCATCGCACACGTGGTCAACAACTACTGGGCCGACAACTCCGGACACTCGTTCGAGCTCGGCGACTGGAATCACGTTGTGGAGGCCTTTCATCTCCATCATGAATATCATCTGGGTGACCGAGAGGACTTGCGGATGGCGCTGGCGAAGCCGACGGATACTTTAGCGAGAGCACCTTCCATTATCTACTCAAAGCGCGGACTGCACGACGAGGCCGAGGAGATCGCCCGCACGGTGGTGGAGACCCAGACCGGACTGGCGCTGAAGGCTATCGTCGGGCACGTGGGGCGACATCCTCGCGAGTCGGTGTACTGACAAGACCAGTCTTCAAGCTCCGTTGATAACGATGATCAGTATCGGTAGCGGCGTTCACCTCGAATCCCGGAATTCGACTTGGGGCGCATCCTCGAGTCCTTGATTTCGAGCCGCGCCAACAAGAGCGTGGCAATGGAGCGGCTCGTGGCGCAGCTAAGATCGGGGTTTAACTCTTTCGATGTGCCGAACACTGCGGTCAAGCACGACAAGGCCAAGTGGATGGCCCTGCGCCACTCCTGTTCACGGCGGAAGAAGGATAGATAATGGACCAGGGCGTCGATGGGTACTGCGTGCTTCAAGTGATACGGCTTCTTACCACGGACGAACGCGGTTGTGCATTTTAGGCCGATGCGATCAACCGGTTAGTGCGCAGGCCTCTTGTCAATACGCTCTCAAGGCGCTCCAGCAGACGGTCGAGTTTAAGCTGTTCGATGCTGCGAGAACCGTCATTCAAGCGTCCATGGACTGCAAGAGCAACGAGTATTTACGCGCGTCGTATTCGATCGGCATGCTTCGTGTGGCGGTCTAGCATCTGGACGAGCTCCGCGAGGAAGCGGACTTGCTGGTGAGCAACTGCTTGGCGCATCAACACACGGAAACCTTCAAGGTCGCGGCAGAAGCCGGGCCTCGTACATCGACGCTCCGACTTGCGGGAGCGTGCCCCGGTTACATGTTACAAGGAAGCGCTGGAGCGCGGAATGGACGAGGAGGCCTCCGTGCTGGCCCAACGGGAGTACGCTAAAGAATTGGCAAACAGCCCATGGCGCCAAGGCAAAGCTGAAGACTGTTCGGGCTTCCGAGCACAAGAGGCCAAAGACGGAGCTGACTCTGATCGATACCATCATATCCAGCAACTAAAGCTTTGAAAGCCCCTCCCCAGCGCGCGAGTTAGATCAGGAGTTAGTACAAGCTTCCTTTCGAGACGACCGAGATGCGGCAATCGGGACACTGTGCTTCTGTGCCGGCCCCGTGTTGGTTAGCGTGTTCGACGCAGCGGTGAAGAAATGTTGCCACCTGGAGGCTCGTATTCTCGCGTTAAATGCAAGGGTGCAGATGCGGCGGCCGCCTTGAAGACTACAGTCGAGAATAGACTATCGCCTATATCCAGTTCATTGTGGGCTCGATGCTCTGGAGAGGTACTCACTCCTTGACTCGTTGAAACTCGCCGTCGAGCCCGAATTGCAGGGCGATGCGCGCGCGATAGCCAGCAACTGCGACACATCCAATGCGCTGCATAGAGGTTGCGAGGCGAGGACTGGCCCAGCACTATGCTATGGTGGTCGACATGTGCGTGCGTTGGCGTCCGCAGGAGGTGTTTGAGGTTGCGGCCCAGCACAGGATGTTCGACGAGGCCAAGCTTTTGGGCGCCAGAGTGATCGTGGCCAAAATCCGCGCGGACAAAATCCAAAATTGGTGCAGGCAGCGTCTGGAAGGGCCTCCGCGAGAAATCGCAGCGCATACAAGGGGAGACGCGCCAACCTGCCAAAGAAGGAGCTCGATTGAAGTCCGGTAAAAGTTCGTGTTCTAGCCTAACATGGGCGGACCAACAGCCAACCCCGCTGTGATTCCCATTTTGAGCGTCCGTTTCAATGTTTCGTGGGCAGAATGAGAAGGCTACAACAATACATCATCATTTCAAGCGTGGATAATGCGATGGATTCCAGGATGCGTTCGCGATCGGCTGAAGTTGACCGCTGAGCAAAGACTGCTCGCCGTCTGGTTCGTCCTGGGCGTGCTGCCTCTCGTCCTCCAGACTCGCAGTTACGTGCAGTTCGTCAAGCCGCACCAAATGCGCACGAACCTCGTGGTGCCCCTGACCAGCAGATCGAGACTGCCAACTTGACTGAGATCTGTCCCGTCACGGCCTTCGTTCTGGCTGGCGTCTGGTGGAACTTCGAGGCGACGCACTACTACAAGGCAGAGCAGGGCATCGTCTGCCACGCCGTCGTCCCGCAGTACAATCTGCACGGGAACTACTTCATCGGCAGCTCCAAAGTGACTCCGTATCGTACGACACCGTCCAGTTGCGCCGACGACAGCTTCGCGTTCGAGCAGTATTTGTATCACGGCAGTATCGGCTACTACTCGTACTACGAAGGGGAAGTGGGCACCTACTGCACAAAGGATAACACGGCGTACATTACGGTGGAGGCTCTCGGAACGTTCGACGTCAACGGAGCTGCTCTGGCTGCTGATACCGGCAGCACTGAAACTCGGGTATCTTACTGGTACGGCATCGTGGGGCTCATTTGGCTGGTGTATCGCGCGCTCATGATCCGTCGGAGCTGCGTCTTGTGCCGGCGCTACGGCCACCGGTGCGACGAGTTAGGAGAGAAACTCAACCAGCAGCAGACGATGCTCTTTGTGCAGGAAAGTCTGCGTTTGTCCGCTCATGGGGCGACGAATTACGAGCGAGCGGTGCTGCTTTACCTGCTTGTGGAGGGAATTATGACCGACCTGTTCCTCATCATCGCGAACGACGGGTGGGCCACCAGGATCCAGTACGCGTCGCTCGGCTACAACTTGTCTGGGCTGATGCTGCTGCTGTTTGAGATGCTCGAGAATACAAAATTACTGAAGGAAAAGTGGCGGCTGAGGATCAAGAGGACGTTCTTCAGCTACGAGACGGCGCTCGTGGGCGAACTCTTTAGCGCCTTAGTGTTCCAGAGCTTTTTGTCTGGGTTGAATGGCTCGGACCTCAAGAGATCGAAGGAGACCGCTCTCGCTGTCTCGTACTACTTCTGGAGCCTGGTGTGCCACGGTATCGTCGTCGTTGTCGTCGTGTTGATGATCGCCTCTGTTCGGGCCCCCTGTGCGTTCATGTATGTCTGGTACAAGCACCGCAGTTTGGCCGCCTTGTCCGAGCCTTGCTGTGTCGACACGGCGGTGGGGGTACGCAGTCGAATCAGTCTGTTAGCAGGTTACAGCTTGGAAGACGGTAAAGTATCATACACTGCAGCTGCTTTGAAGGGATTTGGCATGCTCAAGATGGAGGAGTACGGCGTCGAGTACTTGGTGCTGCACCGACTGCAGTGGTTTACCGTCCCTAGAGACACCTTGATCGTGATTGGAGTGATCACGGAGCACCGAGTGGAGCCCTGCAGCGAGCGGTTGTGCACGGGAGTGATCAGTTTTCTTGATAGAAGTCTTGGCGGCGCCTCAGTGCAGACGGAATGTTTCCATCGCACTCCAAAGCATAATCCAGTCAAGGTGGTGGCTGGAACTGAGGGGTTCAATGACATTTCGGAGCCGTAATATATTACCAGATTTTACTCGATTAGTCGATACTAACTCGATGACACCCCCGTAATCGTCGATCTCATCTGTTCAAACACAACCACAGCCTGCGCACGGTGCAGCCACGTTATTGAAAGCATTGAACGGTAAGTTCAAGCTTCAGCGATAGTGATGCGAGAGCTCTCAGGGTCCTCACCGCCTTCTCTCGGCACCTCCTTGTACTTGGCCGAGCGTTTGATCTGCAGCGACGGAATCTCGTCGTCGCTGCTCGTGGTGCCTTGGGGTGAGCTCTCCTTCTCCTCAGTCGTGACTTGGGCCAGAGGGTGGTGGTATAGATACATGGAGATCACCAGCACGCCGAGTCCACACCCAAACTCAAGCGACGGCGAGAAGGCGAAGAAGATCATGGACAGCAGCGTCGTCAGCATCATGGCCATCGAGTGCGAGTAGACGCAGGCAATATTGTCGAGGTACTTGAGGATGCAGGCCATGAAGATGCCCCCAATGGAGTTCACAACCACTACGGTCACCGTCCAGCCGCTGTAGCCATGGAAGAATCCGTCTATAGCCAACGATTCCCGTCTAACAACAGCCCAATAGCGTTGAACGCCACTCCGCAGCCGTACATCTGCAGGCTTTGCCATAGAAATGGACAGTCCGCCTGCCGCTTGAGCGTCCACTCGGCAAAGACGCTCGCACAGGAAGACAGCGTCACCCCCACGAGAGCGAGGGACAGCCCCAGTGCCACATGCGGCGAGTTGTCACTGTCCGAGCCCCCGACCTGCTTGAACCTATCCGATTGACTGGTTAAAACTCCTAGTACCAGCAATCCAATAGCCAACTTGTGCAGCTCCGACAGGGGGTTCTTCAGCACGTAGCGGAATAAAACCGCAGTGAGCAGGATCTTGAGGTTCCAGAGCACCGAGACCGTCGCGGCGTCCAGGTATCGCAGCACGACGTAGTTGAGGTTGCTCTCCAGCGCGCTCAGCAGCGCCGGGACGGCGTAGAAGCCGAGTTTCTTCATCTGGGGCTGGTTGGAGGGCACCGGAGCGTCCGTGACGACGATGGCGGCCACCATGGCCGAGAGCTTGACCGCTTCGATGAGGAACGTGACGGTGACGCTGCTGTAAGGCACGAGGCCGTCGACTTTGGACGCGATGATGCAGAGGTTCCCAGAACACAGGAAGACGGCAGCCACCAGCATCAACGCGAGCGTCCGCCCCAGCTCCATCCTCGCTATTGCTCTTGATTGGCGTTAATAAAGTAATGAGAGATCGATCGACCATCCCGTTAGGTGGGGGGATATGCGAGAGGGACTGCAATCGGAACTTGGTCGAATGGAACGATGTACCACCCAAAGTTGTGGGTGTAGAATCCTGTTACCATTAGTGGTTTGAGTAGGCTCTACGCCAGTTCGCTCGGTGCTTCTGGGATTTCGTCTAATCTCTCCGACACTGCCAATACTCGCACTGTGCGTGTACTCGTGGATCGCTGGTAACACGCTGTCTGGATGGATACACCTCCCAGTCTCCTGTCTAGGAAGCTGACGATGCCCGAGCACGGTCTCTCGTTGCAGGGCTCCACTCGTGGACCCGTAATGACTCCGATGCCGACCAAGTTGTCTCGGGGCACTGTGAACCAGTAGAGTTTGTGCATCACCAAGTATTCCACGCCGTCCTCCTCCATCTTGAGCATCCCGAAGGCTTTCAGCGCTGCTGTCTTGTAGTAGAGCTTCCCTTCGTCCCACCTGTAGCCTCCCAGCAGCATCACTCGACTGCGTACACCTAGAGCGGTATCAACGCAGCACGGCTCGGACAGTACTGCGAGTGACTGGTGCTTGGACCACACGTATATCAAGGCCCACGGGACTCTCACACTGCAGATGATGGAGACGACACAAACCACGACTATGGCGTGGCAGATCAAGCTCCAGAAGTAGTAGGACACTGCCAGCGCTGTGGGCTTCGACCGCTTCAAGTCGGACCCATTCAAGCCCGAGAGGAACATCTGAAACACCAGAGCGCTCACGAACTCCCCGATCAGAGCCGTCTCGTAGCTGAAGAAGACGCGCTTGATTCGGAGTCGCCACCTCTCGCTGAGCCAGCGCATGCTCTCGAGCATCTCGAACAGCAGCAGCATCAGCCCGGACAAGTTGTAGCCCATGGACGCGTACTGCACTCGTGACATCCACCCGTCGTTGGCGATGATCAGGAACAAGTCCGTCATAATTCCCTCCACGATCAGGTAAAGCAGAGCTGTGCGCTGGTAATTCGTCGCTCCGTGGGCAGTTAACCGGATGCTCTCCTGCACAAACAGCATGGCCTCCGGGTACCTGAGAGTCTCGCCCAATTCGTCGCATCTTCGTCCGTAGCGTCGGCACGCCACGTAGCTCCGGCGGATCAAAAGGAGGCGATACACCAGCCAGGTCAGCCCAGCGATGCCATACCAGAACGACTTCCGCGAGCTCGTACTGCCCGTGTCTTCGGCCAAGAAGATGCCGTTGATATCGTACGATCCAAGGACTTCTACAATGATGTAGGCGGTCTTGGACGTGGCGCAGTACGTCCCCACCTCACCTTCGTAGAAGGAATAGTAGCCGATACTCCCGTGATACAAATACTGCTCGAATGGGTAGCTGTCGTTGGCGCAGCTGGACGGCGTCGTGCGGTACGGAGTCGTCTTGGAGCTCCCGATGAAGTAGTTGCCGTGCAGATTGTACTGCGGGACGACGGCGTGGCAGACGATGCCCTGCTCCGCCTTGTAGTAGTGCGTCGCCTCGAAGTTCCACCAGACTCCAGCCAGCACGAAGGCCGTCACGGGACACACCTCAGTCAAGTTGGCCGTCTCCTTCTGCAGATCGGGGGAACTACGAGCGTCTCGTGGATTTGGTGCGGCGTGACGAACTGCAGGTAGCTCCGAATCTGCAGACAAAGGGCGCGACGCCCATGACGAGCCACATGCCGAGCAGCATCCGCTGGGCGTTCACCGTGCGAGCCGCTGCCTGCAGCGCCGGCGAGTACAACGCGTGCTTGCTCATCACGAGCACTAGCAGGGGGCAATAAGCTTGGGCTTGAGGTGAAGTTGGAATGCAATAGTCGTGTCCCTCTTGTGATGCAACTCTGAAACGGACGGTCGAGGCTCGAAAAATAGCAATCGAATTCACGTTCTATGGGCTCAACACCACGGAGGCACTTGGTGCTTCTCTTTCGTCCCTGTGATTGCGCCGTAGTCGCAAGTGGTTCTTTCGCTTTGCACTCACGCGTGGCAGTTTGGATCCAAGTGCAGGTTAGAATCGAACCTGACGAGAAGATGTCATCTTCTCGTCAAGAAAAACTATGAGCTGTGTCCTGTTAGTACTATAGTACACGTACGTAGTAGCTACCAAGCTGAAAACGCCTCTGGTTCATTAGAATTAAGTATTTGCGAGTTAGTCACGGGCTTCTGTTCAAAAGTTCGAGTTGGCTGTCATTTTTGACTTTTGCTGCTAGTATCAGCCTGCTCGTTTGGGATCAACAGCTCAATTGCGCGACAAGGATAATGCCAGCGGCTGTCACTTGAGCTCATCCGCGTTCTCGCTTCATTCGAACGGGGTGATAATCAAAAGCATCGACATGAAAACGGGTTCTTGTTGCCATCTAGGCACCAGCCGGCTGCTTTACTTAAACGGTATCGCTGGCAACATTCCGAGGGAAGAAAGCCGGTGTTGGCGACTGGAGAATCCCATTGTTTGGGCCAGACCAGGCCATGACTCGATTCACGCGGATGCTGCGGGTATGATGGAGATATCCTGCTTCGTGGGGAGGGCCCCCTAGCTTCCGGTCGAGAAAACTGATGATGCCCGTGCACGGCCGTTCATTCGAAGGCTCCACCCGCTCCTCGGAGAGGGCTCCAATCACTATAAAGCTGTCTTTTGGGACGGTAAACCAGTACAGTTTGTGCAGAACCAAGTACTCCGCTCCGTCCTCCTCCATCTTCAGCATCCCGAACGCCTTAAGCGCTGATATCTTGTAGTACAGTTTACCGTCCTGCCAGCAGTAGCCTCCGAGCATCATGAGTCTGCTTCGCGGGCCCAACGCGGTGTCAACGCAACACGGTTGGGAGAAAATCGCCAGCGATCGGTGCTTGTACCAGACGTACGCCATCGCCCAGGGCACCCGCACGCACGAAATAATCGCGATGATCACCAATACGACAGCGCCATGGCACACCAGACTCCAGAGGTAGTAGGACACTGCGCGGGCGGCTGGCTGTGAGCGCTTGAAGTCGGACGCGTTTAATCCGGATAGAATCGTCTGTAACACGACCGCCATGACCAGCTCCCCGACCAAAGCCGTCTCGTAGCTGAAGAACATGCGCTTGATTCTCACCCTCCACCGCTCGCTCAGCCACTTCATGTTCTCCAGCATCTCAAACAGCAGCAGCATTAATCCTGAGAGGTTATAGCCCAGCGAGACGTACTGCGCCTTCGACGCCCAGCCATCGTTCACGATGATAAGGAACAAGTCGGTCATGATTCCTTCCACGATCAGATACAGCAACGCCGCTCGCTTGAGATTCGTCGCCCCATGGGCCGACAGTCGCAAACTTTCCTGCACAAACACCATAGCTTGGTGTTGACGGAAGGTTTCGCCCATTTCCTCGCATCGTCGGCCATAACAAACGCAAGACACGTAGCTCCGGTGGATCGTGAGCGCTCGATACACGAGCCAAATGGCTCCAGCGACTCCGTACCAGTACGAGACCCGAGGCTTCGTATCCCCGTCGTCTTCCGCTAGGAACTTGCCGTTGATGTCGTACGTTCCGAGGACGTCCACA
Source organism: Phytophthora melonis (assembly GCA_024211575.1). Lineage (NCBI taxonomy): Eukaryota > Oomycota > Peronosporomycetes > Peronosporales > Peronosporaceae > Phytophthora > Phytophthora melonis. The sequence continues at coordinate 15,713 of JAMXKT010000073.1, forward strand.
GCCATGTACGAGATTCGGTCGGTAGTGCAGTAGGTTCCGATCTCCCCTTCGTAGAACGAGTAGAACCCGACACTCGCGTGGTACAGGTAGATCTCAAACGGGTAGCTGTCGTGGGCGCAACTCGATGGAGCTGTATAGTATGGGGTCGTTCTACTTCCCCCGATAACGTAGTTCCCGTGCGTGTTATACTGCGGCACTACGACGTGGCAGATGGTAGAGTTCCCCACTCTGTAGTAGTGTGTGGGGTCGTAGTTCCACCACACTCCGGCCAAGATGAACGCCTTGACAGGACAATGCTCCGTTACATTCGCCGTCTCCTTGGGTACATGAGGCGGCGCCACCAGCTTCTCGGGTATCGTGTGGGGCTGGATGAACTTGAGGTAACTTCGAGTCTGCAGTATCAGGGGCAAAACTCCCTGGAAGAGCCACACTGCCAGTAGCATGCGCAGAGCTGTGAGTCTCCGCCCATTGGTTCGAGTCGAGGGCTGGCGGAAAGGCTGAGGCTGTGTGCTCTTCTTGGGCGCCACGTGGACGACGGTAGGCGATGCCGGCACCAACGCGTTGAGCTTGAACATGATGGACGGACAGATTATCGTTTCCCCGCGTACCAACAGCTTCAAACTACCACAATAGCACAAGTTGCCAGGAAACGGATCACCCGTCGACTAGAAGTAGTTGCTGGACTTCAATTTATTAATCCTATCTATCTTACAATAATTTCAGGGGCAGGCAGCACCGCGTTGTTTGGGCCTGACCACGCAAGGGCTCGACTGGGTCGAACATTATGATGAATCTCTGCTTGGTTCAACGCGCCGCCCAGCTTCCGATTCAGGAGAGTGATGATGCCTGTGCAGGTTCGTTCCGTGTGCGGCTCGACTCGATGGCCCAAAATCACTCCAATCACCACCAAATTGTCTCTAGGGACGGTGAACCAGTGCAGCCTCTGCAGCACCAGATACTCGACGCCGTCCTCCTCCATCTTCAGCATGCCGAACGCTTTTAGAGCCGTGACCTTGTAGTACAACCGACCGTGCTCCCACGTGTAGCCACCGAGCATCATGAGTCTGCTGCGAGGTCCTAAGGCGGAGTCAACGCAGCAAAGCTCGGTCAATACGCATAAACTGCGGTGCTTAATCCACACGTACGTCATCGCCCACGGAACGCGCACAGAGGCAATAATTCCGATGATGACAACCACCACCACGCCGTGACTTATCAAACTCCAGAAGTAGTACGACACAGCGAGCGCTACAGGTCGTGACTGCTTGAAGTCCGACCCGTTTAATCCCGTGAGGAACGCCTGCAGCGCCAAGGCGCTCGCCAATTCGCCCACGAACGCCGTCTCGTAGCTGAAGAAGACGCGCTCGACCCGCTGCCGCCACTTCTCGCTCAGCCACTGCATACTCTCCACCATCTCGAACAGCAGCAACATCAACCCGGACAAGTTGTAGCCCAGCGACAAGTATTGGATCTTGGTGGCCCAGCCGTCGTTGGCGATGATCAGGAACAAGTCGGACATGATTCCTTCTACGATCAGGTAGAGCAGCGCCATCCTCTGGTAGTTGGTCGCTCCGTGGGCAGACAACCGCAAGCTTTCCTGCACGAACACCATGGCCTCCTTGTTGCCCAATCCCACGCCCATGTCGTTGCATTTGCTCCCATAACGCCTGCATGCTACAAAGCTCCGATGGATCGTCAGTGCGCGGTAGATTAGCCACGTGACACCTGCGACGCCATACCAACACGAGAATCTCACGTCCATACTTCCCGTATCCTCGGCCAAGAACATCCCATTGGTGTCGTACGTGCCCAGGACGTCTGCGACCGCGTAGGCGGTGTTGTCCTTGGCGCAGTAGGACCCCACTACCTCTTCGTAGAACGAGTAGAAGCCGATACTGCCGTGATACATGTACATATCGTAGACAAAGCTGTCGTTGACGCAGGTGGCCGGTGATCGGTAGTACGGGGTGGTAGTGGCGTTCCCGATCCAGTAGTTGCCGTGGAGATTGTACTGCGGCACGACGCCGTGGCAAACGACGCCGTTGTCGGTCTTGTAGTAGTGCGTAGGGTAGAGATTCCACCAGACTCCGGCCAGTAGGTATCCTTGCACGGGGCAGACGCTCGTGATGTTCGCTGTTTGTCTTTGAAGGTCTGACGGGGTGACGAGGAGCTGGGGCATCCTGTGCGGCTTGAGGAACTTGGCATAGCTTCGCGTTTGAAGTGCTAGAGGCAGCAGACCCACAACGAGCCACACAACCAATAACAGTCGATGAGCTGTAAACACGCGGTCGTTTATTGCCTGGATTCGCTGGAGGGACGACGCTCTTCGAGAGAGCTTCCTGTGTGGAGCCGGAGCCGGTGCCACCGTGCTGCCCGCAAGTGTAATCACCTCGACTTTCATGGTCGAGGTAGGCAGGCAAACGGTGCTGCTATTACTGACGAAGCGACCAAGCAGAAACCATTGTGGAAACGACCGCGTCAATTATAGCAAGAGTAGGCTAGGCTATTTCCCCCACATTCAGTCGCCAACAGCTTCATAGTATTGTGTATATTATAGAAGTAAAATCAAGACCACGGTTCAGGACCTAACACTGAAGGTTCGTATACGGTCACAGGTTGTGAAAGTTTTGGATAACAGAACTCAAAATACACAAACACTATCGTGCTTTTGTTTTCAGTTTTGCCTAGCACGGCCTTACCTTACCAATAAATATTGAACCGCTCACGCAATGGTTGGACTCGCCCACGCCAGCACTCTATTTGCTGCACGTACGGATGGACCTCGGCGGTTTGACGCTGTTTCTTTTGAAGCTCCTCCGAGATTCCGATCAACAAAACTGGTGATCCCCGTACAAGGTCGCTCGTTGCAGGGTTCCACGCGGTCGCCCGAGATAATCCCGATAGCCACCAAGTCCTCCGGGACGGCCACCCAATGCAGCTTCTGCACCACCAAGTACTCGACGCCGTCCTCCTCCATCCTCAGCAGCCCAAAGGCCTTCAGAGCTGTAGCGGTGTAGTACAATTCGCCATCTTGACACTCATATCCTCCCAGCATCGTGCTCCGGTTGCGCACTCCCAGAGCTGCGTCAACGCAGCACGATTGAGATAACAGCGCAAAGGACCGATGCTTGAGCCACACAAAACTCAGAGCCCAAAGCACACGCGCAGACGAAATTAGGAGCAGCACGACGAGCACGACCAAGCCGTGACAAATGAGGCTCCAGAAGTAGTACGACACCGCGAGCGCGGTGGGCTTGGAGCGCTTTAAGTCCGAGCCGTTCAACCCCGAGAGCACCGATTGGAAGACAAAGGCGCAGAATAGCTCGCCCACCAGAGCCGTCTCGTAGCTGAAGAACACCCTCTTGATCCACAGTCTCCACTTCTCCTTCAGCACATTCATGCTCTCAATCATCTCAAACAGCAGCAGCAGCATCCCGGACAAGTTGTAGCCCATGGACGCGTACTGCACCCTGGACTCCCACCCATCGTGGGCGATGATGAGGAACAAGTCGGCCATGATTCCCTCCACGATTAGCGCGAGAATGGCAACTCTTTGGTAATTCGTGGCGCCGTGGGCTGATAACCGCATGCTCTCCTGCACGAAGATCAAGGCGTCGTGTTGCCCAATAGCCTCGTGCATCTCGTCGCACTTGCGACCATAACGTATCAACGCAATAAAGCTCCGACGGATCGTCATAGCGCGGTATACGAGCCAAACTCCGCCAATAATTCCGTACCAGTACGACATCCTCGAGCTCGTACTGCCCGTGTCTTTCGCCAAGAACTCCCCGTTGATATCGTACGAACCGAGAACTTCCACGACGATATAGGCAGTCTTTGTCGTGGTACAGTACGTCCCCACCTCACCTTCGTAGAACGAATAGTACCCGACGCTCCCGTGGTACAAATACTGCTCGAACGGGTAGCTGTCGTTGGCGCAGCTGGACGGCGTCGTGCGGTACGGAGTCGTCGTCTTGGAGCTCCCGATGAAGTAGGTGCCGTGCAGATTGTACTGCGGGACGACGGCGTGGCAGACGATGCCCTGCTCCGCCTTGTAGTAGTGAGTCGCCTCGAAGTTCCACCAGACTCCAGCCAGCACGAAGGCCGTCACGGGACACACCTCAGTCAAGTTGGCCGTCTCCGTCCGCAGGTCAGGAGGCACCACGAGGAGCTCGGGCATTTTGTGCGGCGTGGCGAACTGGAGGTAGCTTCGCGTTTGCAGGCAGAACGGCAGCACGCCCATGAAGAGCCAAACGGCGAGCAGCCTGCGTCGAGTCGTGAACAATCGTCTAGTGGTGGTCTCTACGGCCACCGAGAGGCGGCGGAGGCTACTGAGCTTCCTCACCTCCAGCGACTGTGAAGAGATGCGTGCAGACATCGCCCCGTCCGTCCGCTGTCGAATAACTCGGAGTTGCGGACTCACAAACTATTTTGTTGTTGTTATGGTTCGCAGCTAATGTCCAAACACAAAAACCACTCGCGAAACGTGTCTGCGAGATCCCATGACCCCGTCTCGACGTCTCAATTCGAGTAGCCTTGTGATGACTTCGACAGAGTCAAGGCCTGGGCTCTTGTGGTTGTATATTTAGGCACTTACTTTTGCCGGCATAATGATGAACACGTAGTGCTATCGTTAGCATCCAACAGACGAATCACGCAGTCATGACATACCGAAGTATAAGAGGGGAAAGGCTATTCGAGAATACATACCTGGTAGATAATGTTGTTGTTGATTCCTTCAGTTGCATCGCACTACAGCTCGACTAGGGGCTTAATCTGTGTAAGCTGTTTGCCTAATTTGTTGTAGGTAAGGTTGGGCCGTAACGCTGGAGCTCTCCTCCGACGCATGAAGCTCCTCCCAGCTTTCGATCAAAGAAACTGGCAATACCCGAGCTGCCCGCACAAGGCCTCTCGTCGCAAGGCTCGAGGCGGTTGCCCGATACGACCCCGATAACAACCAGGTCCTCCGGGCCGACCACCCAATGCAGCTTCTGCACCACCAAGTACTCGACGCCGTCCTCTTCCATCCTCAGCAGCCCAAAGGCCTTCAGAGCTGTAGCGGTGTAGTACAACTCGCCATCTTGACACTGATACCCACCCAGCATCGTGCTCCGGTTGCGCACTCCGAGAGCTGTGTCAACGCTGCATGATTGAGATAAGAGCGCGAAAGACCGATGCTTGAACCACATAAACGCCAGGGCCCAAACCACTCGCACAAACGAGATTATGAGCAGTACGACGACGACCACCAAGCCGTGGCAGATCAAGCTCCAGAAGTAGTACGACACCGCAAGAGCAGTCGGCTTGGAGCGCTTCAAATGCGACCCATTCAAGCCCGAGAGGAACATCTGAAACACCAGAGCGCTCGCGAATTCCCCGATCAGAGCCGTCTCGTAGCTGAAGAAGACGCGTTTAACCCTCAGGCGCCACTTCTCGCTTAGCCAACGCATGCTCTCAATCATCTCAAACAGCAGCAGTAGCATCCCGGACAAGTTGTAGCCCATGGACGCGTACTGCACCCTGGACTCCCACCCATCGTGGGCGATGATGAGGAACAAGTCGGCCATTATGCCCTCCACGAGCAGAACGAGAATCGCAGCTCTTTGGTAATTCGTCGCTCCATGGGCCGATAACCGCATACTTTCCTGCGCGAACACGAGGGCGTCATCTTGACGAATGACTTCATGCATCTCGTCGCACTTGCGACCATAACGCATCAGCGTCACGAAACTCCGACGGATCGTCATAGCGCGGTATACGAGCCAAACTCCGCCAATAATTGCGTACCAGTACGACATCCTCGAGCTCGTACTGCCCGTGTCTTTCGCCAAGAACTCCCCGTTGATATCGTACGAACCGAGAACTTCCACGACGATATAGGCAGTCTTTGTCGTGGTACAGTACGTCCCCACCTCACCTTCGTAGAACGAATAGTACCCGACACTCCCGTGATACAAATACTGCTCGAACGGGTAGCTGTCGTTGGCGCAGCTGGACGGCGTCGTGCGGTACGGAGTCGTCGTCTTGGAGCTCCCGATGAAGTAGTTGCCGTGCAGATTGTACTGCGGGACGACGGCGTGGCAGACGATGCCCTGCTCCGCCTTGTAGTAGTGAGTCGCCTCGAAGTTCCACCAGACTCCAGCCAGCACGAAGGCCGTCACGGGACACACCTCAGTCAAGTTGGCCGTCTCCGTCCGCAGGTCAGGAGGCACCACGAGGAGCTCGGGCATTTTGTGCGGCGTGGCGAACTGGAGGTAGCTTCGCGTTTGCAGACAGAACGGCAGCACGCCCATGAAGAGCCAAACGGTCAGCAGCCTGCGTTGTGTCGTGAACCAGCGACTAGCTTTGGTTTGAGCTGATATTGAGAGGCGCCGGAGGCTGTCCAGCTTCGTCAGCACCATCTCGGAAGACCTCCTTCCAGCAGACATCGCTCTTCCTTCCGCTGGTAACTCGTCGTCGCGAACTCACGAACTAATTTGCGTTGTGCTTAGCCACCACATCGGCCACGTCCAAACGCCAAAACCACTCTCGAAACGTGCTGCTCTGTCCCATACTGTCTTGACGTCTCAAGTGGAGAGGCTTTTAATATGATGAACACGTCGTTCGTGTCGTTCATGACATACCCATATGACGAGAGGATATTTTCTGTGGATTATGTTACTTGACTACCTTCCCAGCCTGTTTGATCTGCTTGGTGAGCAGCGCGTGGCGCTGGATGAGCTCCGCGCGACGGCGTTCGAGGTCCACGAGGTCGTTTTCGCGCTTCTCGAAGTCCTCGATGAGCAACTCCGACTTGGCGAACCCCTCTTTGCTCTTCAACCTGGTTGCAAGCTGCCGCGTGGCGTCCCTGTCCTTCTTCTTGTGTGCGAGCTGGTCTCGGTTGGCTGTGAGCGCCTCCTCCAGCTCCTGCGAGTCGCGTTTGAGCATCTGGTTCTCGGCCAGCACGAACTGCAGCTTCTCCTTGATGTGGGTCAGCACCTGCACGGTACTCGTCGTCTTCTTGCGCAGCTTGTGCAGCTCCTCGTTGCGCTCCTCGATCTTCTCGTTCAGCGTCTGGTTCTCGATCTTGAGCTGCTCAAAGTCGATGAGGTGCAGGCCCTCGGCCAGTTGCTCCTTGGCGTGCAGCTGCTGCTCGAGCTTCTTGAGGTGCGTGCGCAGGTTGATGTGCTTGAGTCGCACCTTCTCGACCTCCTGGTCCTTGCGCAGCTCGGCGGTCTCGAACTGCGCGATGACGCGCTTGGCGATCGGCTTGCCCGTCCGCAAGTTCTCGGCGTTGCGCGCGACTTCGCGCTTGAACTCGAGGAACGCGTCCTGGATCTCCGTCACCTTGGCCTCCTTCTCGTCCAGCCGCGACTGCAGCTCCAGCGCCACCTTGTCGTACTGAGACTGGGCCGTCGCCATCTGCACCTTGGCTTCGTGCACGCCGCGCAGACACTCGAGGTACCTCTTGGCGTTCTCGCTGGCGCTGGCCTTGTCCTCGCGTCGGCCAGCAGCAGCAGCAGGCCCAGCACTGGCAGCATCCCCTGAAGCGGAAGTCGTCCCGGAGCTGCTGGTAGTTGCGCTGTTCTCCTGGTTCTTCTGCAGCAGAGCCGCGATGCGTCGCTGCAGTCTGCAAGATACGCGAACGCAATGTGAGTCTCACGACTATCAACGCAGAAGCCATTACAACTGCAGTGCACCGCACTTGGTGTTCTTCTGCTGTAGCTCGTCTCTGGCCTCGGTGGCCTCAGCGATAGCCGTGCGCAGGCGTCGGGCCTCCTGCCGGGCCGCCTCCTCCTCGTCCAGCTCGTTCACGTCGTCCTCGTCCTGCTCGTCTTCGTTCTGCTCCAGCAGCTTGGACTCGCGTCGCTCAGCCGTCGAGTCCATGTCCTCTTCTTCGGGCGTCGCCTCCTGGTTCCTGCTGCCCACCGTCATGCTCGAGCTTGCGTCCGATGGTCTCACGTTGGCAAGTCGCGTCGTTTCGCGACATATGGCTACACTTGATGTCAACTTAATCGCATATATCATATAAGTATCTATTTACATCTCGAAACTTACATGTATGCATTTTCCAGCTTCAACACCTTGAGTAAGTATCCTTACCAGCACTTTAGTCGCCAATCAACCGCCAACATGAGCACCTTGTACCGACGCTCGGCGCCGCTAAGCTGCTGCGCGCCCCTGCGCGCCGTCAAGAGCCTCAAGGGCAAGTCCAACGCCAGCGCGCGCTGGGTACGCCGCCAGTGGAGCGACCCCGTGGTGAAGCAGGCCAAGCGCGAGGGCCTCCGCTCGCGCGCCGCCTTCAAGCTGCGCGAGCTCAACGATGTGCGTCGTCTCGTCCCCAGTCAATGTATTGATCCCTATACTCACAATGACTGTGTGTCTCACTGCTGCAGCGGTTCCAGCTTCTGCGGCGCGGTGACATGGTGCTGGACCTGGGCGCGGCGCCCGGCGGCTGGACGCAGATAGCGGTGGAGGCCACGGCCCCCAAGAGCAAGAACACGGGCCAAAAGACCGACGGCCAGGAGCCCGCGCCCCGCGTGGTGGCTGTGGATCTCAAGCACTTCGACCCCGTGGAGGGCGCGGCCATTGTGGTGGGGACTTCCGCCAGGCGGCCGTGCGGCGGCAGCTGGACGAGGCTCTGCGCGGACGCAAGGCCGACGTGGTGCTGAGCGACATGGCCCCGTCCTTCTCGGGCAACTTCCTCACGGACAGCCAGCACCAGCTGCGACTGTGCCACAACGCGCTCAAGATGGCCGAGCTGTACCTGCGGCCCGGGGGCAACTTCGCCACGAAGATCCTGCGTTGCGACGGGTCCGAGGAGTTCCGGGCCGACCTGAAGGAGGCGTTTGAGGTTGTCAAGGCCATGAAGCCGCAGTCGTCGAGGCCAGAGTCCACCGAGATGTTCCTGGTGGCCAAGGGCTTCAAGGGCGTGAAGCCTGCAGCAGCTGAAAACGATGCCAAGGAGTGAGGAACTGTAGAGCACAAGAGCAATGCAAAACGATGACGATCGAGTCAAGTCCAGCCCAGCTACCCTTTCACTTCTCGTCTATTGCAATTCAGAAAACGGAAGCGAGACTCTACAGTAGACGGAGTGAGGGGAGCGCTGCAAAGAGCGCTCGTGTCGTGTGCGCAGCGGCCGGGGACTGGCCTCTTCGATCGAGGCCATCCCATTTTTTGAAACATGCAAGTTAGTCAAAGCAGAAAAGAGAAGCGAGGTCTCCGCTGCAGACACCACACGACGAATACCGGGCAACCGACGGGCTGGACGGTCGGTTAGTTGAGGTCCTGGCCCAGCCGCAGAGCCAGCAGCGTGTCGTTGTACTGGTTGAAGGCGTCCTGGATGTCGTCCTGCAGCTGCATGGCCAGCGGGATCAGCTCGATGTTCACATTGCCACCGATCTGCGCCGACGCGGCCACACGCGGCTGCAGCACCTTGACAGCGTGGATCATCTCCTGCAGCTCCGTGTCCTGGCGGACGTCACCGGCGGCGTAGATGATCTTCTGAAGCAACTGGTGCACCAGCTGCTCCACCTCCTGGAGGTCGGCGTCGTTCAGCGGCTCGGCATCGGCAGCGTTGGCCAACGCCTCGCGCTCCTCCTCCTCCCAGCGCTTGCGCGCCTCGGCGTACGCCTCACGCTCGCAGATGTCCTGCGTGCGCAGCGTCAAGTTGAGGAAGCGGTCCATGTGGATGTTCAGCAGAGCGTCCGGCATCTGGGTCAGCACTTGCGTCATGTAGCGGTTCATCTCCTTCTCACGCTTGATGATGAACTTCTCCTCCTGGTTCTTGCCGATCATCGACGAGAACGGGTGGCGCTTGGGGAAGCGCGGGAACCACGGAGCACGCTTGCCACGGCGGCCCGAGGCAGCGGCCTTCAGCTCCTGGTGCAGCGCGTTGAAGTCGTTGTAGCGTCCACCCACGAGCCAAGCCGTCTTCGACTGCTCAAGGATGTCACGGCCCCAGGTCACACGCAGCACATACTCCGTGTACTCGTCGCCCCAGTTCTGGTCCTGTTGCTTCCGGTGTCCCAGCATCGTGCACGTGAGGATGCCGCCCTTGTACGGGATCGGAGGGCCCGTCGGGAACTCCTGAATCTTCTCAACCGGGTTGATCAGGTTCTCGTCGTCAGCCGACATCACCGGACCAGCGGGGGCCTCGCCGCCCTCGCCAAACAGGTCGCGGCCAGCCTGGGCAAGCTGCTCCTGGCGCAGCGCGTCGCCGGCAACAGCCTCGCCCTCAATCTTGGCGTTGTCGCCCGCCACCCAGCTCATGTCGGCGTTCTGCAGCGATTCTTGTCCGACCATGGCGCCGGCGACTCCCATGGAGCCAACAGCGCCAATCTGGCCTGCCTGGCCGGCAGAAGCCTGCATCGGCTGCACCGAGCCCAGCGTCGCAGGTTCGTTGCCAGCCACACCAGGGACACCAAGCGCACCGAGGGCAGGAGCCGTGCCGAGCGTGCCGGCCATAGCAGCCTTCCTCTGGGCCTCGTCGTATGCGCTCAGCTTTCGCAGAGCAGCAGCCTCGGCATCGTGGGCCATGGACGCGTCCTGGGCAGCCTGTGCTGCATCCTGCGCAGCCATAGCAGCAGCGAGAGACGCGGCCTGAGCACGCTCAACAGCAGCCTGGCGTCTGGCCTCTTCGCGGCCGACAGAGCGACGGTAGGCGCGCTGAATAGCGGCAGCCGCAGCGGCCCGCTTCAGCTCCAACTGGCGCTGGCGCTCACGCTCCTCCTCTTCCTCCTGAAGGCGACGCTGGCGCTCCTCCTCCTCACGCTGCAGCCGCAGCTGCTCCTGTTCGGCAGCAAGCCGTCGGGCCTCTTCCACCGCCAAGCGAGCCTTGCGGATGTGGTGCAGGCGCTGCACAAAGTGACGCTGAGCCTGAATGACGTAGAACGCAGTCAGCCAGCGCTTCTTGGCCGACTTCTTCTTCTCCGCCTCCAGACGAGCGGCTTCGTCCGCCAGCCTCTTACGCATCTTCTCATCTTCCACCTGGGCACGACGCTTGTTGGCCTGCTTGCGGCCAAACTTGCCCCGCACAATCGACTGGATCTTGATCGCAGCAGCGTTCTTTTCGGCAAGCTGCGCGGCCATGCGCTGGCGAGTCTGCTCCAAAAGCTTCTTGAATGCGTTGGCGGCGAGGACACCACCAATGGCCTGCTTCCAGTGCTTCTGAGCAAGCGCCTTACGGCGCATCTTGAGGCGGTGCGCATTGCGGGCACGGATAAACTGCTTCCGGACAGCAAACATGCGCATCACGGCCTGCATCTTGATAACGGCGGCCTTGCGCCGTCTGGTGTCTTCGAGCAGCCACAGGAACGCACGCTGGGCGAGCACCTTCGCCAGCGCATAACGCCAACGGCGACGCGCGAGCCACTTGCGAAGACGAGCAACAATCCAAGGTCCCATCTTCTTCATGTCAACCTTCAACAGCGCGTCCAGCAGGGCAATCTTTCCCGTCTTGAAGAACACCTTGGTGCGGCCCAGGCGGTAGGCGTCAGGTTCCACGCGGAACGACCACAGCACGGCCTCCGTGAAGGTGCGGTCGTTGTAGGCGTCGAACATCGGAGTGACCGACGGCGGCAGCACGGGCTTATAGATACGGCAGATTTCTTCGTACGACACACGCGTAGGCAGACCCACCTTAAGCAGCTCGCACGTGGCAAGCATACCGGAGCAACGCAGCTGGTCCACAACGTAACCATGGTCGAAAACGCCAGGCGACATCGTCGGGTTCGGCTTAATACACCGGATGAAGTTGCATCGCGTCGCGTTCAGCGTGTCCGTCAGCTCCTGCATCTGGTCGCAGAACTTGGCCGACACGGTCTGCTTGTGCAGCTGGCTCATGCCGGACAAACCGTTCATGGTGTCCAGGTCCAGCTTCGACGAGAACAGCTCCTTAATAAGCGAGGACTTGCTGGACGTCACAAAGTCCTCCAGGTCCTTGGGGATCGTGTCGTTGTTCTTGTCGATGAAGTTGCCGATCGTGTACGGCACGCGCGTGGCAAAGTGCTTGACGATGAACTCGTACTTCTTGTCCTTCTCGTGCGGGGCCAGGAAGTGCGGGTGGTTCGCGTGCGTCTTGTGCAGCGTGGCGTTCCACTTCTCGTCGGACGGCTTGGGCATCTTGGCCTCCTGGTCCAGCAGCGGCAGAATACCGTTCGGCTTCTGCGAGATCAGGTCAATACACTCGCGGTTGTCGGGCCAGATAATCTTGCCGACCTCGATACCTTCCGCGGCGAACAGCTCCTGCTCGGCAATGAACACCTGCTGGTTGAACGTGGCCTGCAGGGCCTCGTTGGCGTAGTTGATCAGCAGCTGCTCGAAGTCGTTCTCCTCGAAGGACTCGAAACCGAAGATATCGAGCACACCGATGAACGGCAGCGAGCTGTCGCCGTGGCCCAGCGAGCTGTTGATCTTGAACAGGATCCACTTGAACAGGTGGTTGTACATGGACTTAGCGATGGCGTCACGCACGTAGCTTCCCTCCTTGGCCGAGCGCTTGATCGTGAAGTTCTCGGTGCGCGTTGAGATCTCGCGCGTGGTGATCACGTGCAGCAGGTTGTTGCTGTCCACGCCGAGCAGCTCGGCGCAGGACGCCACGTACTTCTGCGCCTCGGGCGTGACCTCACCGGCATCGCCCTCGGCCGTCTCGCGGTCTTTCAGGCGGATGTTACCCAAGTGCAGCAGACCTGACAGAATGGTCCAGACCTGCTTCTGCAGTCCCGCGTCGATGTTCACGGACGTCAGCGCGCTGGCCACCTCGTCGAACAGGATCTCGTCGTCCACGTTCGGGTCGGACACGCAGCCGCTCTGGTTCAGGTAGTCGAAGTTGTTGACGGGCTCGAGCTTGAGCTCCTTTGTCAGCGCCTGGTCCGCGCCCGAGAGCAGGAAGTAGAAGATGTGGAAGTTGCGCTCTCCGGGGATTTGCGCCACGACGCGGAACTTCTCGAGCAGGTACGTCTCGATGAAGGCGCCGGTGAGCGTGTTGTCGCCGGGCTTGAACTGCAGCTTCATGAACTTGCCGAAGCGCGACGAGTTGTGGTTGCGCAGCGTCTTGGCGTTACCGAAGGCCTCCAGGATGGGGTTCGTGTCCCAGAGGCGCTTGTCCAGCTCGAGCGCCAGGTCCTGCTGCGTGGCGTTGCCCTTATTGGCCGAGATGGCCAGGTGCTCGCGTGACGTGAGGTAGCGCAGCACAATCTTGGACGTCTCGGTCTTGCCGGCGCCGGACTCGCCCGAGATGACGATCGACTGGCACTGCGCGGGCGTGCGCAGCGCCATCTGCTGGAAGGCCACCTCGGCGATGGCGTACGGGTGCGGGGGGCGGTCCCCCATCTGGGTCTTGATGTAGTCCGTGACCTTGGGCTCCACCGTGCGCACGAGCGGGTTGACGGCGATCAGCACGTTGGCCATGAGCGTATAGGGCCGCAGGTTGTCCATCTTGGAGCGCACGTAGAGGTTCTCGAGGATGCCGGCCTCGTGGATGTAGTAGAGCGACGTCATGTCGTCGACCACGCGTGGGTTGACCTTGTACAGGTCGCCGATGTCGCGCAGGTCCACGTGCTCCTGGCCGAACTTGCCATTCACCGTGAGCACCATGCCCTGCTCGGGGTCCTCGGCGGGCTCGTAGCGCACGATCTCCACCACGCGCCACACGCGCTCCGGGTCCGGGATCCAGATGTGCGCGCCCACCTCCACGGGCGTGTGGCGCAGCGCCGCCACCACCTCCTGCGTGTTGCGGCGGCGCGCCGAGTTCTGCGCGCGCTTCTTGTTCTCCAACACGAGCCGCTGCGCGATGCTCAGGTTGCTCTCGTCCACGGGCGTCGCGCTGTGCCGCTGGAACCGCTCGTAAGACGGCAGCGCGCTGGACGGCACCATCTCCACGCGCGGCTTGGACATGCTGCTGCCTAACTCGCTCTACTGACGGTGGTCTACGTTAGTGTCTGCTTCGGGGCCGGCTCGCTCGTTGCGTTCTGGCTGACTGACTGCGGTCGGATCGCGCTTCTGTCTCTCTCTAGGGCTGCTCCAGCTCTGCGCGCGGGCTGCGTGCTGTGCTGTGCTCTCGCTTCTTCCGCCGCGGAGGATCACGAGGGGACGAAGCGCAAGGGAGGGGAGACTGTGAATGATTGTGTCAACCCCGGCGGCTGACGTGGAATAAGAAACGCGTCGCATTTGTAGCCGCGAAAGAATTAGATATTACTCGAGTAGACGAATATTGGATTGGTTGAAATACAGGTGGACGCATGCGATTGGTGGGGAGGGTGGAGGAGATTAAGGAATTGCACGCGTGGGCCAGGTTGAAGTGCGCCACACTGGACGCCTATGCGACGTGTGACGCTGTCCACTATCGGACTCGCCACCTTGGGCGCAATGCTGCTCTGCTGCTCGGCGTATTGGGTACAAGCGTCCTGCGTGTGACTTTTAGGCTGGAGAGTATGGTTCGATGGATGGATGGATGGATGGATTATTGTTGCTGGGCATGCAGTTCGTCGTTTACGGTGGCGGCGGAGACAAATCGCGTGCTCGATGCAACTTCAAGGACCAGGGGCAGTGCTGCAGCCGCCAGTTGGCCGGCATTTTTATCTTACCAGCCCTCTTCAACTAGCGAAACCGGCTTCACTTCAACACCAGATCTTCCGCTCCGCCTCGGCATTCGCCAATCCTCCACCGACAGCTCAAGCGGCTTCTCCAAATCATGGCAACAAGCGACTGGTGCGGCCAGTGAGGAGAAGACGAAGCCGCCCACCGAAGACGAACAAGAGCCGGAGTCGACGGACGAGCGTCTGCATCGTCTGGAGCTGAAGCTGCAACAAATGCAAGCAGAGAACGAGAAGCTGGAGCAGAGAGTAGAGACGCTCGAGGACGACCTTGGGGTGGGTCCAGTCAGGGTGAAGCTGATCGACGCCAGCGAACTTCCAGCAGCCAAGGCGACGGCTAGCGGCAAGCGCAAGGCGCAACCCAAAGACAAGTCGGCCAAGCCCAAGAAGAAGGCGAGGAAGACGATCACGGTGGTCGACTACACGAAGACCCGACGACCGGTGATTGACTTGGGCAAGTCGCAGCTCTTCATCGCTTGATTGATCTCAAAGTAGCTGCTGGGTCCTAGGCTACCAGGCAGAACATGCAGAGAGTTGAGTATCTATCTTCCTTACACCTTTTGCTTTCGCTTCCCCTCCGGTGATTGCCGTGTAGACGTAGCTCCGCCATGCATCAAGCACGCCCATTACCAACCGACTAGGACGGCACCACGTATGCAGCTTGAGCTTGCCGCCGGTAGCCTTCTATGTAGTGTAAAGCGATCCTGATGCGTTCACTGAGGAGAAAAGTAATCTGTAAAGTTGTAAGCTTTAATGAGAGCACTCTGGTGAGCTTGTGCGGCTGAGCCGTATTGCTCCCACGCAATGCTGAGGCCATTATCGTGGATAAAACTGTTTGTTTCTAGTTCTGCAGAAAATGTTTCCCGAGAGTACCGACCGAGCTCTTCAAGCGCTGAAGTAACCCAGCACTGGTACATACATTAGAGCACACTGCTTATGTGTTTCCTTCTGTTGTCTTCCTTTCAAGCTATAAACCACAGCTTCTTTTTTTTTTACGAAATGACTCACTACCATAGTTTCTTCAACTAGCGGAACCGGCTCCACTTCAACACTTGCCATTCCGTTCGGCATTCGCCAATCTCCCGCCGACAGCTCAAGCGACTTCTTCACCATGGCAACGAGCCAGCAGCAACCTCCCGCTACGACTGCTGAGAAGAAGACTCGGAAGCAGAAGGCCAAGGCCCCCGCCGAGGGGCACGAACCCGCGCCGGAGCCGACCGCTGAATTGCTTCATCGTTTGGAGCTGGAGCTGAGGGAGGAGAACGCACGACTGAAGGAGAAAGTCGAGAAGCTGGAGGGGAGAGTCGACCAGTTGGAGGAAAGAGTTGGGGGGCTGGAGAAGGATCTTGGAGCGATAGCTGCCAAGGCGAAGGCCAGCACCAAACGCAAGGCCCAGCCCAAAGAAAAGTCGGTGAGGGCCAAGAGAGCCACTCGAGCTAATGCACTGCTCGAAGACTGACCTCAAGCTCGTTTGACTTGACCCGCGTCGCGCTTCTTGAGCAGTTGAGTCCTCCAAAGACGAACATGAAGAGACTTGAGCATCTCCCGCTTCCTTTTCTTGCCTTTCCCCTCGATTGATTGCCGTTGCTCAGCGACGCTGCTAACCCACAGTGTATATCCACATAGTAGAACTAACCCGAGTCGACTCGGCATGGTTCAGATGGAGCCCTTCAAACGTCATCGACCGATCCACCCGAACGCACACGAGATACGGTCACCAATCTACCGACTGTGCCAATCAAACTCCAGAAGTTGATGCATCCCACCGACGAAGACCGGAGGCGAGGCGATTCGGAACCAGTGACCAGCATGCTACTCCGCAATTCGACGCAAGACTTCCACGCACCACGTAGCCGAAACTTGCTGTCGACAAGGCATCTGACCACCTTCACGAACAGGTCCAGCCAGACCCATCCAACTCATTCGTCCCGTAAGTAATTGTCGCCTGCAGTGTCCAGCGCCGCGCAGCAACCTCCAGCGCCTCCTTCTTCTCTCCTCACTCACTCACCTACCGCCTTCACACCTTCTCATCGCGCTCGTTCCCCGGGCCAAAGTAGTGAGTCATTTCGTTTAATGTAAGTTATTTAAGTATATGTGGCGCCTATCGTAGCCTAGGGGAAAATAAGTTGTAGGGGGCAGAAGTTATAGCGCTCCATTCACGAAGTATTTTACACTCTTCCCCATCCAACGTGCTTGCCCCCCCTTTGAGTATATATTTCCTCGGCTAAGGTGAATCGTACATGGGGCGAGGCAGCTCGCTCGGTTCATCCGTCGCAACTACGATTCTCAGTGTGCGTTGGGTGCGAAAGTAATATCCAGCGTGCGTTGAAATCCCTCCTAGCTTGCGATCCAGAAAACTGATGACGCCTGTGCAAGGTCGCTCGCTGCAGGGCTCCACACGCTCGCCTGAGATGACTCCGATCCCGATCAAATTGTCGTGAGGGACTGTGAACCAATGCAACTTGTGCAGCACCAAGTACTCGACGCCGTCCTCCTCCATCTTCAGCATCCCAAACGCTTTCAAGGCCTCCGGGCTGTAGTACAGTTTGCTGTCCACCCAATGGTACCCACCCAGAAGCATGATCCTGCTGCGTACCCCCAGAGCTGTATCAACACAACACGGCTCGGAGAGTACAGCGAAGGATCGGAACTTGAGCCACACATATATCAACGCCCACGGCACCCGAACGGACGAGATGATGGCGATAATGACCAACACGACTGCACCGTGACACGTCAAACTCCAGAGGTAGTAGGACACGGCAAGAGCTGTGGACTTCGAGTGCTTCAAGTCGGATTTGTTGAGTGCTGATAAAATGGTCTGCAGCACGAGAGCCGTGACCAGCTCGCCCACTAAAGCCGTCTCGTAGCTGAAATACACGCGCTTGATTCGCAGCCGCCACTTTTCACTCAGCCACTTTGTGTTCTCCACCATCTCGAACAGCAACAGCATCAAACCCGACAA
Organism: Phytophthora melonis; assembly: GCA_024211575.1. Lineage (NCBI taxonomy): Eukaryota > Oomycota > Peronosporomycetes > Peronosporales > Peronosporaceae > Phytophthora > Phytophthora melonis. Next base: position 33,251 of record JAMXKT010000073.1, read on the forward strand.
GTTGTAGCCTAAAGATCCGTATTGGACGCGTGTAAGCCAGCCGTCGTTCGCGATAATGAGGAACAAGTCAGTCATGATTCCTTCAACTATCAGGTAGAGCAAAGCTACCCGGTGGTAGTTGGTCGCCCCGTGCGCGGACAAGCGCAAGCTTTCCTGGACGAACACCACGGCCTCTTGCTGGTCGAGCTTCTCCCTTAGCTCGTCACACCTTCGACCGTAGTGCCTACAGGACAAGTAGCTGCGACGGATCAAGAGCGCGCGATACACGATCCAAATAGCCCCAGCGACTCCGTACCAGTACGAGACTCTGGCTTCCGTACTTCCCGTGCCATTAGCCAGGAACGACCCATTGGCTCCCAACACTTCCACCGTAATATACGCGATCTTGTCCACTGTGCAATAGGTCCCGACTTCTCCTTCGTAGAACGAGTAGAACCCGATACTGGCGTGGTAGAAGTAGACCTCGAGCGGAAAGCTGTTGTTGGCGCAGCTGGATGGTGCTGTGCGATACGGAGCGACCTTGGAGCTGCCGATGAAGTAGTTGCCATGCGTGTTGTACTGCGGCACCACCGCGTGACACACGATACCATTGTTTGTGTTGTAGTAGTGCGTTGGCTCGAAGTTCCACCAGACACCAGCCAGCACGAGAGCTTGTACGGGGCAGACGTGGCTCAGATTCTCGGTCTGCTTCGGTTGGTCGTGCGGTACTACGAGGATTTCAGACATCTTGTGGGGTTGGACGAACTGCGCATAGCTTCGTAGTTGGAGAATGAGCGGCACCACTCCCAGGAGGAGCCACACGAAGAGTAATTTCTGCTGCGCTGTGAATACGGAGGAGAGCCCTTCTCCAGCTGCCCGCACGCGGTAGCTCTGCTGCGAGCTGGTTTTCATCCTTCACGTCAGTGATGAGTATTGATATGAAGTGGGAATAGACGTTCCGGTCGAGAAAATAAATGCTGGAAACGTACGAATCTGTTTCGGCTGGCATTGTGAAACACCCGTGTTATCATGCAGGGTTGCTATTTCGGCCAGGGTCAATCCCTTCCAATAGCTTCATTAGGTCCAACCAGTATTCTGATTGTTTGCTGCGTACGATAGTAAGGATCTGCGTGTGTCGAAGCACCGCCTAGCATCCTGTCCATGAAACTAACGACCCCGGAGCAAGGCCTCGCATTGCATGGGTCCACGCACTGGTCTGAGATGACCCCAATTCCGATCAAATTGTCTCGAGGGGCCGTGAACCAACGCAGCTTGTGCATCACTAAGTACTCGACGCCGCCCTCCACCATCCTTAGCATCCCAAACGCTTTCAGCGCTTCCGGTTTGTAGAAGAGCTTGTTATCGTCCCATTCGTACCCACTTAGTAGCACGATCCTGCTGCGTGCTCCTAACGCGGTATCCACACAACACGGCTCGGAGAATAATCTAAAGGACCGATGCTTGAGCCAGACGTACGTCAGAGCGCAAATCACCCGAACGGATGAAATTATGCCGACGACAACGAGCACCACGATGCCGTGGCACACCAGACTCCAGAAGTAGTAGGAGACCGCGAGCGCTTCTGGCTTGGAATGCTTCAAGTCGGATTTGTTCAGTCCGGTGAGGAAATGCTGGAACGCAAACGCGGTGACCAACTCACCGAGGAGCGAAGTTTCGTACGTGAAAACGCTGCGCTTGACTCGTAGTCGCCATGGTCCGGGTAACTGTTTGGTGTTCTCGACCATCTCGAACAGTATAAGCATCAGCCCCGAGAGGTTGTAGCCCAAGGACGCATACTGAATCCGTGTCGCCCAGCCATCGTTGGCGATAATTAAGAACAAGTCGGTCATGATGCCTTCCACGATCAAATACAGCAGCGCTGCCCGGTGGTAGTTGGTCGCTCCATGGGCAGAAAGACGTAAGCTTTCCTGGACAAACACGATCACCGCCTCCTGCTGAAGTTCTTCTCCCATTTCATCGCACCTTCGACCGAAGTTCCGCAATAATGAAAAACTTCGGCGGATCAAGAGTGCGCGATACACGATCCAAATAGCCCCAGCGACTCCGTACCAGTACGAGACTCTGGCTTCCGTACTTCCCGTGCCATTAGCCAGGAACGACCCATTGGCTCCCAACACTTCCACCGTAATATACGCGATCTTGTCCACTGTGCAATAGGTCCCGACTTCTCCTTCGTAGAACGAGTAGAACCCGATACTGGCGTGGTAGAAGTAGACCTCGAGCGGAAAGCTGTTGTTGGCGCAGCTGGATGGTGCTGTGCGATACGGAGCGACCTTGGAGTTGCCGATGAAGTAGTTGCCATGCGTGTTGTACTGCGGCACCACCGCGTGACACACGATACCATTGTTTGTGTTGTAGTAGTGCGTTGGCTCGAAGTTCCACCAGACACCAGCCAGCACGAGAGCTTGTACGGGGCAGACTTGGCTCAGATTCTCGGTCTGCTTCGGTTGGTCGTGCGGTACTACGAGGATTTCAGACATCTTGTGGGGTTGGACGAACTGCGCATAGCTTCGTAGTTGGAGAATGAGCGGCACCACTCCCATGACGAACCACACTAGAAGCAGCTTCCGCTGTGCTGTCAAGCAAGAGGAGCAGCCATCTCTAGAAGCCACTGCCTTGTCGCGCAAGAGCTGCTTCATTGGGCGCGACCCCTGAAATAACTTACAGGCGTCGGTTTACTAATTTGCATTATTAGTCTTAGTAACGTGGAGAAGAACCAACTAATGGAGACAGTTCAATGCAGTATGACCACGGATGGGAGAAATACAGTTGCATGCTAGTGGGTTTCAAGACTTCGTAGGTATCGGATCGGATTTATTTCGTGGCTACATCGCTACCAGCGATGATCACGTTGCGAACGCCGCACCCAAGGACACCACCTCCGGTTTGTAGGGATCTAGATATCCTGCTTTTGCTCTGACTCATTTTATGAATCACTGCACGTAATAAAACAACAACAAGTAAAAGCAGAAAATTAACTCGGTGACTAGATCGTCTTCGACTTGGCTGGGAACACCTGTGGTATAAAACGCTGCGTGCTGGTACCGGTTCTAATTGCCGTGATAAGGGAGAACTGTGGCCCGCGTGATTCAGTTCACTTTCTTGAGCTGGTGCATGGGCTGTTGACGTCGATGTGCATTTTCTGCCTCAGTCTGCTGAAAATTGCGTTGAACCTGCTCGGTCGACATTCTTCTGGCTCGTGTAGGTTGCGCAGTTACGCGTTACGGCCACGCCATTAATCCGTTGGGAGCTGTTCACTCCCTCATTCTTCGGGTGTTCCCAGTATAATGAGTCTACTGTACTTTACTTTACTCGAGCTACTTCGACAAACTCCATCTAATTCTCCGCCATCATGGCAACACGTCCCACTCGCGAGAAGAGGCGTCAAGGGCAGGATGCCCAGAAGAAAGCAGCCGTGATGGTCGACAAGCAGCTAGGGGGGAGTTGACCCTATCATCTGCTATATTATACGAACGAAGGGTAAAATATGTTCAATTCTCTCTACTGTACACTACTGATACCCCTCACAACGACTACTCTCAAGAAGCTGCGCCTTGAGTATTTTCGCTCAGTTGCTCTTCTGCGCTCGCCATCCCTATAAACCGCTGCCCGAAGTGTTTCGCCCTCAGCCTTTTCTTCCAAAGTACATGTATTACTGAGTATTTGGGCTGGATGCTCTCTCAGACCGGACGATCATTAAACAATAGAGTGATTTAAGCCCGAACACAAATGGCTAAGGACGAACATTGGATTTATGTGGTCCAACTACAATTCTAAAGGTTCGCTGGGCATGATGGAGAGACTCCATTTGCAGAGAAACACCACCGAGTATTATATTCAGGAAAGTACCCACCCCCGAGCAAGGTCACTCGTTGCAAGATTCCACTCGCTCACCCCGGATTTTCTCAATTCCACTCGAGGGGCCGAAAACCAACTCAATTTGTGCAGCACCAAGTACTCAACACCGTCCTCCTCCAACTTCAGCATCCCAACCGCTTTCGTCGCCTCGGGTTTGTAGTAAAGTTTGCCGTCTTCCCAGTGGTACCCGTTAGTAATATGATCCTGCTTCGCCCCACCAGCGCCGTATCGACGCAGCATGGCTCAGATAACACTGCAAAGGACCGATACTTGGACCAAACGTACAGCAGCGCACAAATGATTCGACCAGGTAGAATAATCTTTATAACGACGACCACGAGGATGATGTGGCAAACCAAGCTCCAGAAGTAGTAGGGCACAGCGAGCGCTTCCTTCTTCGACCACTTCAAGTCGGACTTGTTCAATGCAGTGAAGAAATACTGGAACACAACAACCACTATAAACTCACCGGCCAGCGCTGTTTCGTAGCTGGAAACCTATCGTTTCATTCGCAGGCGCCATTTTTCACTCGCCTGTTCTCAACCATCTCAAACAACAGCAGCATGATCCCAACAAGGTTATACCCCAAAGACGCGTACTGCACTTAGGTAGCCCAGTCGTCTTTCACGATAATTAGAAACACGTCGGTCATGACCCCCTCCACAACCAGGTAGAGCAACCCCACTCGATGGTAGTTCGTCGCGCCATGCGCCGACAGTCGCAAGCTTTCCTGAACGAATACGACCGTTGCCTGCAGGTGCAAGGCTTCCCCCATTTCATCGCATCTTCGCCCATAGTTTCCCAGCAGCAAGTAGCTCCGACGAATAACAAGGCAGCTTTAGTGATCGTTAGGTAGCCTAAATGAACACCTGAAAATGAAATGAAATGGATAACAAGGCAACGATACGCCAGCCACAAGGCGCCCACCGTGCAGTACCAGTACGACCTCCTGGACTCTGCACTTCCCGTGCCGTCCGCCAACAAGGGTCCGTTGATATCATACGCCCCCAGAACATCCACGACAAGGTACGCGCTTTTGTCCTTGGCGCAGTACGTGCCCACATTTCCTCCGTAGAACGAGTAGAACCCGAAGCTGGCGTGATACAAGTAGTGATGGTTTGGAGTAGGGATGGGCAAATGCAAATGGGGCATTTGTGCCACTAATGCAATTTGTGCCATTGATGGCATTAATGCATGGGTTCAGCAAAAAATGCATGCATTTGGGGGGATCTAAAAATAGCTGCTGATCAGGTGACCGGCATTTTGGCTTCCTGCTGCACGACGATTGATGGCGCGTGCTGACAAAGTGGATTGATGGTGCTGTCGATGGAGATGATTCGGGCGCAGCCTCCCCTCTCCGTATTAGATGGCGCCTGCTTCGATAAAACAGCGACGTGCGGTGATTGACGAAGCTGGCGTAGAAGCAAGTCGTTCCATGGACGCACCGCCAGGGTAATTGCCCCCCTCACACGCTGCACGACAGCACTGACTTCTACACCAAGCGAGAGAGGTGGTCGCAGGAGACGCGTGCGGAACAAGCTGCAGTCTCGCCATTGGCATGGTGGACCGACAAGTGCGGCAAAGCTGCGGACCAGACAAAGCACTACTACCCGCTGCTCGCTCGGTTAGCAGTCATGATCTCTACGATCCCAACGTCATCGGCATCGAGCGAGCGTTCTTGGAGCATCCATGACTTTATTCATACGAAGCGACGGAATCGGCTGGATGCAAAGCGAGTGGAGAAGCTTGTCTTCATCTACTGCAACGCAGGCAACAAGGATGCCAAGACCAACATCTTCTACCAACTCAACGAAGAGAGTGAGAGTGAAGACGATGATGAGGATGATGACACGGCGGCGGACGACAGCAGCGCGGGCTCGGACGACAGCAACGCAAGCCCAAGCTACAGCAATTCGTATTCGTACGACGGTAGTGAGGAACACAAGTTCGCGAGTTAGCTTCAAACAAGAATCTATTTCTGTCCGTAATAAATGCACTGCATCAATGCCATTAATGCTTTCGTGCGATGCATTAATGCCATCAATGCATGCATTTGCCCATCCCTAGTTTGGAGGAATTTCGAAATCAATTAAAACGTTTCGAAAATGCAATATTAACTGCGCAATAGCTCAAAATAGATCAAAACTACTCGGCTCAAAATAGATTTTTGCGTGGTGCTGACATGCAGCTCAGGCTGCCCTCACTGTTCCAGCATGTCTCGCGCAAGACCAACGTGACACCCCGCGTTCGAGTGCAGCCGTCTCCAATCCGTGAGCTCTCTCAATACTGCGCTAAGGTTGACGTAGATGAGTGCGAGCATGTCAACCGTATCGGTCTGAGGCGTGGCGCCTCAAATAGATCAAAACTCGAGCTCGGATTGGACGCCTGAGGCAGCTCGAGTTTTGATCTATTTTGATCCATTTTGAGATGCTCACAAAGTTTAGAATGATCAGAATGTTTTGAGAATTCTGAATCCCTACTAATCTATGTGAACTATTGTGTGGTGGCAGTTGGGTTCTGTCGTGTTCCTGTTCCCCGTCGCAGTTGAAGCAGTGCTGTGTAGCTCACTTTAGTTTACTATTGCATACTCTAGTCTAGTGTAATGGAGGCTGCGCTGGGGCGCGGTTCTCTCGCAATCCCAAATACGCTGAGTGGGCGAACAGTGTGTTTGGCAAGTCTTCTGCGCTCAAAGCAACAGGTACTGAGCCCAAGCGCCTAAAGCTCCGTGAGCTGACCCTCGGGAGCTTTGCTGTTGTCTCCGCGAGGATGACGACGCCAAGTACGACCGCCCCAGGTACTCTGCCTGCAGTGAGCAACACACAAGCAACGAGTACAGCGGGAGGCTCTTCGGGACTGGCGAGTGCTGCTGGACTGACGGCGGCAACTACAACTACGGCTACGACGGTGGCTGCTGCTGCTGCAACTACGGCTGGAACCTGTCTCGGTGCTACGGCAGCTACTGGTGGGCCTGTTGCGACGTCAGCAGCAACTGCGGTGAGTCTCCACGGTGGCTTCACGTTCCCTCCCGTATCGGCTGGTGGTTTTGGGGCCTCCTGCCCATGGCGATGCCTGGAGTTGTTACTTCCGTGCCGATGGTGCATGGAAGCAATGTTCCGTCGGTGGCTGGAGTCTCGTATGGCTATTACGGTGGATATGGCCTTCCCGTTCCGTCTAGTGGCGTGCAATTGCATCCTGGAGCTCGTGGTTCTGGTGGCATTGTGCCTGGCATTAAGGAGATCTCTACTAAGCCACCTGTAATGAAGGGTAGCTTCGACCTGTATGCCGTGCAATTAAGGACCTTTTTGACTAGATTGGGACTTTGGGGAGTTGTCGACGGCACCGACGTGCGCCCGCTTTTCCATGTCGAGGCCCAGGCAGTTTTCGATTCTCGTGACAACGCGGCTCGAGACGCGATCTCACGCGGTGTGCCGGAGGCGGATGCAGAGATGATCTGTCATGAGGCTTCCGCGAAGGACATGTGGATCAGCTTTGAGAACAAGCAGACCAAGCGTAAGTACGCGAATTACATCTTCGCCCACGAGCAGCTCTATTCGAACAAATATACTCGTGATCAGCTTTTTAGTGACTGGTTGCGTGATATGGAGCTACAGAGGTGGGAGCTTCAGCATTACGGCAAAGTGATTAGTGACGAAGAATTTGCAGAGATCTTGCTTGGCAATGTGTCACGGACTCACCGAGAGGTAGTTCGCCAGTTTCCTCGGTACTATGCGTGCCAGGCACTCACCAACTGGCTCCGACAGCGGCCCAGGTCATGAATGCGCTGCGCGCAGAGGAGGACCTGGATGAGAAGGTCGCAGAGGAGATGCCTCAAGCCAGCATCAGTTCGGCGAAGAAGAAGTCAAACAATTCTTCCGGAAACCAAAACTCCGACAACAACTCTGGCAAGGGCAATACTGGAAAGGGGAAACGCCAGCGAGGCCGAGGTCGCTACAAGGCCAAAGGCAAGACCCAAGAAGGGAAGTCTGCTGGAGGCAGTGGTGGCAAGAGGAGTGATGGTTGCTGGAACTGCGGCGAGCTCGACCACATTCGAGCTCACTGCTCTCACTTAAAGAAGAATAATGACTCGCAGGGGCAGAGACCGTGTGCTGGCATGGAGGCAAAGCGGTTCCAGAATAAGAAAGGTGGCAATGCTGGAGGAGTGACGCGAAGTGTCGATGCACTGACGCAGCGCAGTATTGGAGCGACTGTAGTTGGTTGTAAACCCCGCAAGTCCAGTGACATGGAGTGGGTCTTGGACACAGCGACGGACGTGCATGTCTGTAAAGACGCAACGCTGCTAGTCAACTCAAGGCCAGACAAGGAGCACATCTTCTTGGACTTCGATGGACAACCCAAAGGAGAGCGAGTGGTAGGTGACGTACGCTTACTAGTGACTAATGTGATATCCAAGCATGATGAAGAAGTGGTGTTGCATGGAGTTGTTCACACCCCAACTGGACCGGACAATTTGCTGAGCTCGCATCTACTCGAGGAGAGCGGATGGAGCATGACCTTCACGCAGATGAACATGAAACGGGTTTGTTGGCTGGAGAAGGATGGGTTGAAGCTGGCTATGGTGAAAACTCGTGGCCGCTATCGTCTTCGCGCGAGACCTGATCATGAACGAGCGAGTGTTGTTTCGCTGACGGCTGCTGCTACGCAGAACGCTGCAACGAGGAAGAAGAACGCAGCGGCACGCTGGCACATGCGCTTCGCACATCTGAACTACCCAGCTCTGCGTCAAATGGCAGCGCAAGAGACTGTGGCTGGTTTAGAAGAACTATGTGGGGATGCAGGCTGTCTGAGTAGTGAGCTTGACGGCAATTGCTGGACGTGCACAGCCTCGAAGCTGAAGAGGATGTCGTACAAGCTGACACAAACGAGACGCGCTACAGAGCCGTACCAGAAGTTGATGTCTGACATGTGCAGCATCGGTGATATTACGTACGATGGCTATCGCTGCTTTCAGCTCGTGATGGATGAGGCTACTCGCTGGGTGTGGGGCTTTCTTATGAAGGCAAAAGAAGAGTCCAGACCGGTAGTCGTCGCACACCTGGAGTGGTTACTGGCACAAGGCAAACACATCGAAGTGTTCGCCACAGACCAAGGCAAGGAGCTGGTAAATAAGAAGCTGAAGGCATTCCTCAGGGGGAGAGGGATTGAGTTTCTTTGGACGAATGCCTACAGCCCAGAGGAAAATGGGCTCGTAGAGAAGATGAACGGCGTTCTCGAAGCACGCATTCGCAGCTTGCTGACGACGGCCAACATGCCGTGGATGCTGTGGGGTGAGGCGTTCATGTTTGCTGTGGATGTGTCGAACGTGAGCCCGTCCAGGGGACTTGGAGGCGACACCCCATACTCCCGACGTTTTGGTGAGCGTCCGAGCGTGGAGCAACTGAAAATATGGGGCTGTATTGTGCACGTGTTCACGCCCAAGGTTCTACGGAAAAGCAAACTGGAGAACCCTGGCAAGCTGGCACTGTTCGTTGGGTTTGCAAAGCATTCAGAGAGTGTGCGAGTGTTAAATTTGAAGACTGGTAAGATCGAAGAGAAGCGCTCTGTTGTTTTCGACGAAGATTGGACTGTTGAACGTTCGTACGTGGAGACCCTGTTGGCTAACACGTATCGGAAGGGCCGCTTCAAACTTCCTGACATTGTTCCGCTCGTGCGACTTCCGGTGTTAGCGGCAGTGACGCACGAAGAGCTGGCTGCTGTGACTCATGAAGAGTTGACTGGTCCTCCTGCAAAGCGTCGTCGTCTTTCGTCTACTGCTAGTGGTTCTGGCTCTGGTGTTATGGTGGAGCAGGCTCCGGCCAGCATGGGTTGTCCCGTGGCTGGACCAGTGAGCGAGCCTCCAGTGGGAGCGGCTTCGGCTGCTGACCCGCCGTCACTTGCAAGTGCACCGCAGCAAGAGGGTGAAACCTCTGTGAGTGAAGACCATGATCTGGACGGTAGTGACTCTGAGGCAGCGGACGGTGTACTTAACCGTCGCCGTTCGGTTGCTATGAGGGAGTTGCCGCTGCCTGCAGATGAGCAAGGAGATGAAGACGATGGTGCAGTTGAAGAAGGAGAAGAAGTTGTTGCTTCTGGCGAACCAGCGCAGAGAAGTGGAAGCTCAGTGGGAGACAGGATCTCGTCAGCCAGTAGTGATGAAGAGGAGGACGACGATGAGGATAGCGGTGCTGGGGCATCGTTTCGGCGCTCGACGCGCATTCGTAAACCCAATGTCCGCCTGTTCGACTATGAAATCGAAGTGCCCGAAAGTTTGGTGATTCAGGCGATGAACGCTGTGATGGACCCCACCTCTGTGGATGAGGCGTTGGGGGCTCCTGACTCTGAGAAGTGGGTTGAAGCACTGAATAAGGAGTTCGGCAACCTGCTGCGCAACAACACATGGGAGCTGGTGGAGAAGCCCGCTGGCGCAAAAGTGTTGACGAGCAAGTGGGTGTTCGTCCGCAAACGGAACGCACAAGGGCAAGTTGAGAGACACCGAGCCCGCATCACCATAAAGGGCTGCCAGCAGAAGTACGGGCTGGACTTCTGGGAAACCTACGCCCCTGTCGTGTGTATGGAGGGGGTGTGTTTGGTTTTGCTGCTAGCGCTTCACTACGGCTTGGAATGTCGTCACGTGGACTTTGTGATGGCGTTCCCGAACGGACCCATTGATGTCGAGATATACATGAAGCAGCCTGAGTTCTTTGATGATGGATCTGGACGAGTCTGTCGTCTGCTTCAGCTTGTACGGCCTCAAGCAGGCCCCGAGGATATGGTACAAGACTCTCGACAAATATTTAAGGCAGTGTGGGTTCCAGCGATTGAAGATGGATGGAGGAATTTACTTTCGCTGGGTGAATGATAGTCCTATCTTTCTGACTTTGTACGTTGACGACATTGTGATTGCCGCGGCTACGGAGAATATCAAGCTAGTGTTGAGTGACCTTGCGAAGAAGTTCGAAGTCAAGGATCTGGGTGATGTGAGCCACTTGCTTTCGTTGGAGATAAAGTACGTACCCGGCCAGTTTCTGTCGATCTCGCAGTGTGAGTATATCGGGCGGATTCTTGAGCGATTCAAGATGGCAAACTGCAAGGCCACACCCACACCACAGGCGAAAGGCAACTTTCCGCTGCCAGGAGATCCCGATAGAGAGACTGTGTGCGTTAACATGGATCCTGATGTGGACTATCAGTGCATTGTTGGTTCTTTGCAGTATCTGGTGAGCTGCTCTTGTCCAGATATTGCAAATGCGGTACGGACTTTGGGAAAGTTCCTGACCTGCTACACAAAGGAGCACTTCGTGCTGGCCAAGCGTGTTCTCCGGTACCTGCAGGGTACTCGTGAGTACGGATTGGTGTGGAATGTAACTGTGCCTCGGGGATTGCAGCTGACTGCCTATGCTGACGCAGACCTCGGAAACGAGAAAGATGACCGTCGTTCCATTACTGGGTATGTGCTGCAACTCAACGGTTGCACATTTGCCTACAAGAGCAAGAAGCAGCCGATCATCACGGACGACACATGCAGTGCGGAGTTCGTGGCTGCGAGCGAGTGCTCGAACATGATCATGTGGACTCATAATTTGTTTGAGGAGCTGAAGCTCCGGCGGGCAAAGCAAACTATCTTGTTTGAGGATAACCAAGCTGCGATCAAGGTGATCAGCGAAGTTGGCAGCAACTACAAGGTGCGCAGTGTGGATCTCAAGTTCCACAAGATTCGGGACTTCGTTGAGCGCAACGTGTTCCGGGTCACGTACTGCCCTAGCGAGGACAACGTCGCCGACATCTTCACCAAGCCGCTAGGCCCACAGCAGTTCTGCAAGCTGCGGCAAAGCCTGAATGTTGCCGGTGCCCGACAACGCGTAGTTGCGCGCTGCGAGCAACATGCTGACTTCAGACAGGTCAAGCAACACGAAGTGGGAGTGTGAACTATTGTGTGGTGGCAGTTGGGTTCTGTCGTGTTCCTGTTCCCCGTCGCAGTTGAAGCAGTGCTGTGTAGCTCACTTTAGTTTACTATTGCATACTCTAGTCTAGTGTAATGGAGGCTGCGCTGGGGCGCGGTTCTCTCGCAATCCCAAATACGCTGAGTGGGCGAACAGTGTGTTTGGCAAGTCTTCTGCGCTCAAAGCAACAGGTACTGAGCCCAAGCGCCTAAAGCTCCGTGAGCTGACCCTCGGGAGCTTTGCTGTTGTCTCCGCGAGGATGACGACGCCAAGTACGACCGCCCCAGGTACTCTGCCTGCAGTGAGCAACACACAAGCAACGAGTACAGCGGGAGGCTCTTCGGGACTGGCGAGTGCTGCTGGACTGACGGCGGCACCTACAACTACGGCTACGACGGTGGCTGCTGCTGCAAGTACGACTGGAACCTGTCTCGGTGCTACGGCGGCTACTGGTGGGCCTGTTGCGACGTCAGCAGCAACTGCGATGAGTCTCCACGGTGGCTTCACGTTCCCTCCCGTGTCGGCTGGTGGTTTTGGGGCCTCCCTGCCCATGGCGATGCCTGGAGTTGTTACTTCCGTGCCGATGGTGCATGGAAGCAATGTTCCGTCGGTGGCTGGAGTCTCGTATGGCTATTACGGTGGATATGGCCTTCCCGTTCCCTCTAGTGGCGTGCAATTGCATCCTGGAGCTCGTGGTTCTGGTGGCATTGTGCCTGGCATTAAGGAGATCTCTACTAAGCCACCTGTAATGAAGGGTAGCTTCGACCTGTATGCCGTGCAATTAAGGACCTTTTTTTTTTTACTAGATTGGGACTTTGGGGAGTTGTCGACGGCACCGACGTGCGCTCGTTTTTCGATGTCGAGGCCCAGGCAGCTTTCGATTCTCGCGACAACGCGGCTCGAGACGCGATCTTACGCGGTGTGCCGGAGGCGGATGCAGAGATGATCTGTCACGAGGCTTCTGCGAAGGACATGTGGATCAGCTTTGAGAACAAGCAGACCAAGCGTGAGTACGCGAATTACATCTTCGCCCGCGAGCAGCTCTATTCGAACAAATATACTCGTGATCAGGTTTTGGGTGAATGGCTGCGTGATATGGAGCTACAGAGGCGGGAGTTTCAGCATTACGGCAAAGTGATTAGTGATGAAGAATTTGCAGAGATCTTGCTCGGCAATGTGTCACGGACTCACCGAGAGGTAGTTCGCCAGTTTTCTCGGCACTATGCGGTACTTGCCGTGCCAGGCACTCACCAACTGGCTCCGACAGCGGCCCAGGTCATGAATGCGCTGCGCGCAGAGGAGGACCTGGATGAGAAGGTCGCAGAGGAGATGCCTCAAGCCAGCATCAGTTCGGCGAAGAAGAAGTCAAACAATTCTTCCGGAAACCAAAACTCCGACAACAACTCTGGCAAGGGCAATACTGGAAAGGAAACGCCAGCGAGGCCGAGGTCGCTACAAGGCCAAAGGCAAGACCCAAGAAGGGAAGTCTGCTGGAGGCAGTGGTGGCAAGAGGAGTGATGGTTGCTGGAACTGCGGCGAGCTCGACCACATTCGAGCTCACTGCTCTCACTTAAAGAAGAATAATGACTCGCAGGGCAGAGACCGTGTGCTGGCATGGAGGCAAAGCGGTTCCAGAATAAGAAAGGTGGCAATGCTGGAGGAGTGACGCGAAGTGTCGATGCACTGACGCAGCGCAGTATTGGAGCGACTGTAGTTGGTTGTAAACCCCGCAAGTCCAGTGACATGGAGTGGGTCTTGGACACAGCGACGGACGTGCATGTCTGTAAAGACGCAACGCTGCTAGTCAACTCAAGGCCAGACAAGGAGCACATCTTCTTGGACTTCGATGGACAACCCAAAGGAGAGCGAGTGGTAGGTGACGTACGCTTACTAGTGACTAATGTGATATCCAAGCATGATGAAGAAGTGGTGTTGCATGGAGTTGTTCACACCCCAACTGGACCGGACAATTTGCTGAGCTCGCATCTACTCGAGGAGAGCGGATGGAGCATGACCTTCACGCAGATGAACATGAAACGGGTTTGTTGGCTGGAGAAGGATGGGTTGAAGCTGGCTATGGTGAAAACTCGTGGCCGCTATCGTCTTCGCGCGAGACCTGCTCATGAACGAGCGAGTGTTGTTTCGCTGACGGCTGCTGCTACGCAGAACGCTGCAACGAGGAAGAAGCATGCAGCGGCACGCTGGCACATGCGCTTCGCACATCTGAACTACCCAGCTCTGCGTCAAATGGCAGCGCAAGAGACTGTGGCTGGTTTAGAAGAACTATGTGGGGATGCAGGCTGTCTGAGTAGTGAGCTTGACGGCAATTGCTGGACGTGCACAGCCTCGAAGCTGAAGAGGATGTCGTACAAGCTGACACAAACGAGACGCGCTACAGAGCCGTACCAGAAGTTGATGTCTGACATGTGCAGCATCGGTGATATTACGTACGATGGCTATCGCTGCTTTCAGCTCGTGATGGATGAGGCTACTCGCTGGGTGTGGGGCTTTCTTATGAAGGCAAAAGAAGAGCCCAGACCGGTAGTCGTCGCACACCTGGAGTGGTTACTGGCACAAGGCAAACACATCGAAGTGTTCGCCACAGACCAAGGCAAGGAGCTGGTAAATAAGAAGCTGAAGGCATTCCTCAGGGGGAGAGGGATTGAGTTTCTTTGGACGAATGCCTACAGCCCAGAGGAAAATGGGCTCGTAGAGAAGATGAACGGCGTTCTCGAAGCACGCATTCGCAGCTTGCTGACGACGGCCAACATGCCGTGGATGCTGTGGGGTGAGGCGTTCATGTTTGCTGTGTGTCGAACGTGAGCCCGTCCAGGGGACTTGGACGCGGCACCACATACGCCCGACGTTTTGGTGACCGTCCGAGCGTGGAGCAGCTGAAAATATGGGGATGTATTGTGCACGTGTTCACGCCCAAGGTTCTACGGAAAATCAAACTGGAGAACCCTGGCAAGCTGGCACTGTTTTTTGGGTTTGCAAAGCATTCAGAGAGTGTGCGAGTGTTAAATTTAATGACTGGTAAGATCGAAGAGAAGCGCTCTGTTGTTTTCGACGAAGGTTGGACGGTTGAACGTTCGTACGTGGAGAACCTGTCGGCTAACAAGGGCCGCTTCAAGCTTCCTGACATTGTCCCGCTCGTGCGACGTCCGGTGTTAGCGGCAGTGACGCACGAAGAGCTGGCTGCTGTGATTCATGAAGATATGACTGGTCCTCCTGCAAAGCGTCGTCGGCTTTCGTCTACTGCTAGTGGTTCTGGCTCTGGTGTTATGGTGGAGCAGGCTCCAGCAAGCATGGGTTGTCCCGTGGCTGGACCAGTGAGCGAGCCTCCAGTGGGAGCGGCTTCGGCTGCTGACCCGCCGTCACTTGCAAGTGCACCGCAGCAAGAGGGTGAAACCTCTGTGAGTGAAGACCATGATCTGGACGGTAGTGACTCTGAGGCAGCGGACGGTGTACTTAACCGTCGCCGTTCGGTTGCTATGAGGGAGTTGCCGCTGCCTGCAGATGAGCAAGGAGATGAAGACGATGGTGCAGTTGAAGAAGGAGAAGAAGTTGTTGCTTCTGGCGAACCAGCGCAGAGAAGTGGAAGTTCAGTGGGAGACAGGATCTCGTCAGCCAGTAGTGATGAAGAGGAGGACGACGATGAGGATAGCGGTGCTGGGGCATCGTTTCGGCGCTCGACGCGCATTCGTAAACCCAATGTCCGCCTGTTCGACTATGAAATCGAAGTGCCCGAAAGTTTGGTGATTCAGGCGATGAACGCTGTGATGGCCCCCACCTCTGTGGATGAGGCGTTGGGGGCTCCTGACTCTGAGAAGTGGGTTGAAGCACTGAATAAGGAGTTCGGCGACCTGCTGCGCAACAACACATGGGAGCTGGTGGAGAAGCCCGCTGGCGCAAAAGTGTTGACGAGCTAGTGGGTGTTCGTCCGCAGACAGAACGCACAAGGGCAAGTTGAGAGACACCGAGCCCGCATCACCATAAAGGGCTGCCAGCAGAAGTACGGGCTGGACTTCTGGGAAACCTACGCCCCTGTCGTGTGTATGGAGGGGGTGTGTTTGGTTTTGCTGCTAGCGCTTCACTACGGCTTGGAATGTCGTCACGTGGACTTTGTGATGGCGTTCCCGAACGGACCCATTGATGTCGAGATATACATGAAGCAGCCTGAGTTCTTTGATGATGGATCTGGACGAGTCTGTCGTCTGCTTCAGCTTGTACGGCCTCAAGCAGGCCCCGAGGATATGGTACAAGACTCTCGACAAATATTTAAGGCAGTGTGGGTTCCAGCGATCGAAGATGGATGGAGGAATTTACTTTCGCTGGGTGAATGATAGTCCTATCTTTCTGACTTTGTACGTTGACGACATTGTGATTGCCGCGGCTACGGAGAATATCAAGCTAGTGTTGAGGGACCTTGCGAAGAAGTTCGAAGTCAAGGATCTGGGTGATGTGAGCCACTTGCTTTCGATGGAGATCAAGTACGTACCCGGGCAGTTTCTGTCGATCTCGCAGCGTGGGTATATCGGGCGGATTCTTGAGCGATTCAAGATGGCAAACTGCAAAGCCACACCCACACCACAGGCGAAAGGCAACTTTCCGCTACCAGGAGATCCCGATAGAGAGACTGTGTGCGTTAACATGGATCCTGATGTGGACTATCAGTGCATCGTTGGTTCTTTGCAGTATCTGGTGAGCTGCTCTCGCCCAGATATTGCAAATGCGGTACGGACTTTGGGAAAGTTCCTGACCTGCTACACAAAGGAGCACTTCGTGCTGGCCAAGCGTGTTCTCCGGTACCTGCAGGGTACTCGTGAGTACGGATTGGTGTGGAATGTAACTGTGCCTCGGGGATTGCAGCTGACTGCCTATGCTGACGCAGACCTCGGAAACGAGAAAGATGACCGTCGTTCCATTACTGGGTATGTGCTGCAACTCAACGGTTGCACATTTGCCTACAAGAGCAAGAAGCAGCTGATCATCACGGACGACACATGCAGCGCGGAGTCGTGGCTGCGAGCGAGTGCTCGAACATGATCATGTGAACTCATAATTTATTTGAGGAGTCGAAGCTCCGGTGGGCAAAGCAAACAGGATAACCAGGCTGCGATCAAGGTGATCAGCGAAGTTGGCAGCAACTACAAGGTGCGCAGTGTGGATCTCAAGTTCCACAAGATTCGGGACTTCGTTGAGCGCAACGTGTTCCGGGTCACGTACTGCCCTAGCAAGAACAACGTCGCCGACATCTTCACCAAGCCTCCAGGCACACAGCAGTTCTGCAAGCTGCGGCAAAGCCTGAATGTGTTGCCGGTGCCCGACAACGCGTAGTTGCGCGCTGCGAGCAACATGCTGACTTCAGACAGGTCAAGCAACACGAAGTGGGAGTGTGAACTATTGTGTGGTGGCAGTTGGGTTCTGTCGTGTTCCTGTTCCCCGTCGCAGTTGAAGCAGTGCTGTGTAGCTCACTTTAGTTTACTATTGCATACTCTAGTCTAGTGTAATGGAGGCTGCGCTGGGGCGCGGTTCTCTCGCAATCCCAAATACGCTGAGTGGGCGAACAGTGTGTTTGGCAAGTCTTCTGCGCTCAAAGCAACAATCTAAACCATCTCTAGATACAAGTACGCGTGCAAGGCGAAGCTGTCGTTGGTGCAGCTGGATGCGGTCGTTCGGTACGGTGCTACCTTGGAGCTGCCGATGAAGTAGTTTTGGTGCGTGTTGTACTGCGGCGTGACTGTATGGCAAATGATCCCGTTCTCAGTCGTGTAGTAGTGGGCTGGTTCGATGTTCCACCACACTCCAGCCAGGACGAACGCTTCCGCGGGACAGACGTGGGTCAGATTTGCGGTTTTCCCCTCCTGGTCGGGCGGCACGACGAGGGCTTCGGGCATCCTGTGGGGTTTGACAAATTGCGCATAGCTTCGAATCTGCAGGATCAGAGGCACCACCCCTACGACGAGCCACACTCAGGGCTCCTGATTATGGCATGGTAAAAACAATAATGCCAGTATTTTTTATTGACTATTTATGGCAGTCGGTTGGGCTCGACCATAAATTATTTATGTCGGGAGGTCCCAGCATAACTGTTTACTGAAAATATTTCGCTAAAGAGATGTGCATACAAAAAACAAGTAATATTATACCTAAAAGTCGACAAATAATTGTTTATGATCATTTTCAAAGTTACATTATCTATGCCTCCGATATGTAGGGCTGATGCCATTATTTATGAGCCAGATGGGCTATCCATAAATAAAAATGCCATAATCGGGAGCCTGCGCTTCATGGGGAGCGACTTCTGACAGTGTCAGCGTATTTCAGTCTCCGACTCACTACACATTGTGAGACTGCAAGACGAGAAATATCGTGATGGCATTGTTTGTCATAAATTGTATTGTAAAAACCGATTAGAATGTCTTATTGGATTGTTAACCCGCCGATTTATTGTGCCTTTCGGTCATTTTGCCGAGTCCTACGTAGGACTTTGGAGGTCAGTTAATCTGAGGTTGGTGGTCTCTAAATCTGAGATGCAAATCTCGGACGAGTCCGATGACTCAGAGACTCCGCTCAATGGTCTCCGGTTAGAGTCCAAGCCAAGCAAGCTTTGTTTGGGGAAGCAAGCCGTGCTGGAACCCGCGAAGGCGAAGGGCAACGACTGGAGTGTTCAACATATCGAGTGCATCGTGCCTCCTAAGTTTATTCTGCGTTTGACATACACCGTTTTAGAGTCAGCTCGTATGAAAGTCCTGCCACAAGACTTGGCAGGAGTCCTTCGTAAGGCCTCGAGCCCCGAAATGCCGTGAAAATGGGCGACATTCGGGCTTTCGGCTGTTTGTAGGACCTGCGCAACTGCTTCCGTCGGACTAGCAATTCATGGTCCTAATTCTCTACGGGGGACCTGCTAATCTGCTCCGATAACCTAGCCCCATCTTAGTAGGTAGCTGTTTTACACGTCCGATTCGCCAAAACAACTGAAAAGCACAATAGTGGCTTAATCCTGGTAGTGCTACGTATGTAGTATGAGAAGCCCAATAGGGATTAATTCGAGGCTTTAAATATGTGGTCCACAGAAAAGTAGGTACTGGATCAATACAAATTCCATGTGTAAGGGTCTTATCAATCTAATATTTTGTATCCAAAACCAAAATCGACTTAATTACACAGGTTTTAATACGAAATATAGCAGGTGGAAGCTTAAATGATAGCTTACGTTAACGTTTTGGATGTTATCTGGTTTATTGTGTTAGGAAGTACAGGATACATTACTTGAGAAAAGTATCGGCGAGGAAAGTGATCGTTTACAGTATGGATGGGACCAACTACTTCAACGTCTATAGAAGCTGTTTTGAATTGAAAATGTCTTGATTAGTTAAAACCTCTAATCAATTGAGCATAGCTCTGGGATCGCGGTGCCCCGCCTATTTAATCTTCAACGCCGGCCTAGTAGAGTCTCTCAGCCCAGTAGTTTGCACAGCCTTCAGCGCTTGAGCTGAATGGGGCAGACTTCCTTCGGTGACGCCGTCATCGTCGTCCCCGTGATCTTCATGCCGCTCGCTGCGGTTGCCCAATCAGACGTCCACAGCACTATCAGATGCTGCTGTAGTCCCAGTGGACAGCTTGAGGGCTACACGCACAAAAATGTTTGGCATATTATACAGTAGAGTTGATGAGTTCTTCGTAGCAGCGCGCTCGGTGCCACGGCAGCTAGTATGAGCCCGCGGAGGGTGGGGGCCACCGCAGCGACCGAGCAAGCCGCGTTGATAGGTTGCGTGGTAAAATTGATAGATCGGTAGATTGGTAGATACATGTAGTGTTCTTGACAGCAGCGCGCTCGGTGCTACAGCAGCGAGTATGAGCCCGCGGAGGGTGGGGCCACTGCAGCAGTCGAGCACGAACTGAAAAGTGAGAAGAATCGTAGCATGGCTCGAGACGCGGCGCCAAGTCAAGTTGTTTCAGAACTCTTCTCAACCTTTTTCTGGGAATAATCCATTTTAATACTTTCACGGTGACAGTTGAGTATGAGCATACTTTTTTAATTTGAATTTGATTTTTGCGGTTTAGTTGGATATCTACCCCAGAGACGCGCACTGCTGCACCTCCGGTCATCTCGCTAGATCTCTAGGATACGAGCCTGTGGTAGGCACCGGATTTTTAGTTATCATATACTTTGCATCCCTCTTGTTGCAGACTGTTAGTTTTGTTGTTCAAAACGCAATGCGCAGGCGACTGGTGCGCCGCAAATGCGGCGTGCCTAAGTCGCGCGCGCGGGTCGCGTTTGTCGTTTGTATTTGTGCTACCTCTTCAACTAATTGGCTCGGCAGTACAATTGAGTTTGCAATAAGCGCTACCAGCTCAACCCTCTAGTAAGACCGACGGCCCCGATTTGATAAATCCGACCTACTAATTAGACAGGGGTACCTCGATTTATACTCAAGATTACAACCTAGGACGACTTACAGAGTCAGACCATATGAGTCGGATTTACATTTGCTAATCGGCCGATTAAGCCAGAGCCGGCCGAATTGCTTGCTATTCAGACGGAAATGTCCGATGTGCAACCGGCATTCGCTCCTTGCAGGCTAAATCAGCCGCCATACAACAATCGTTGCAGCCTCTCTGCGCTAGGTAGTCAAGGCTACAACACTAACATCATAACTAAGCACGAAAACCGCACGCTATAATATATACGTAGCTGAGATATCCAGGCGACTCTTTTAAGCGCGGTGTTGTCGCTGAACTTGGCGAGTCTCGGGCATGTTGATTACGAGACCAATGGGCGATTTATACTCCGATTATAATTGAGACATCCCCGATTTATTAGGCTTCAAATCCGCTATGAGCGATGTTTAACCGGCTAATTCAGCAGGACAAACTAATCGGTTTTCACAATAGTATTCAGAGTAATTCAACGTCGCGGCTAATTCAACACCTAGGGGAACCAGTAGCATTTGGGATGAAAGATGAGTATTGAGCAGTCCTGGTCAGAGATTGATAGTAGCGGTACCTAGGGTTAATAATCCGGTAATAAGTAATAATGAACTAATAGTTAGCTAATAACCAGATTATTAGTGTCGCTCGAGGCTTGTTTTAATGCTAATATTAGAGTATTAGCTCAGAATGGGATCAGATATTGTGAGTTCTACTCTAATTTTCCAAGCCGGGCGGATTGAATCGATCGGGGCAAACCGCCGGCGAATCGCCAGAAGCACTTGGGTTGACTATGTTCGGCCCGTCTATGAATCATGAGTCCCTACTAAGTACGGATTGGGCATGACATGCGGGATATGTTTGTGGGCCGGCGATTCGCTAAATGACTTGATGTTTGTATAGATCGATTGGACAGGGCCTCAAAACCGACCCGAATCGGCAAATTCGACCGGAATTCACAATATTAATATCTGATTACTGTCTAGTTAGAGCAACGGTTCAGAGACGCTGGAGAACGGGACCGGGTTCGCTTTTGTCGGAGACTGGAGATCCTGCACTCATGGACACTCGCAAAGCACTCACTACCGGCAAACCAAGCGGTTCGTTACACGCTCCGTGAACCGTAGCCTGCAGGCATTAGATCCTAGATCCGTAGCAGATCGAGCCGCAAAGACCCATCACCGATGGATGGCTCATCGCTCATTCTGCACTTTTCCAGAACTGAATCAAACCTCACTGCCAGTTCACCTCGAAAAGTCAACAACACTATGAAGTGTGCCAGCCCTGATTGCTCATGTGCCGAGCTAACTGCAACCGACCCCTGTGTGGTTTGCGGACGTGGTGTCCACCACATCTGCAGCAACGACCTCTACGACGCTGGAAAGCTTTCGGAGCGCTTCTGCAGTGCGACGTGCGTGTACCATTAGAAGACGGTGACATCGCCACCATCGACGGCGGAAGAAAACGGCATGGGCTCGCATTTGGTTGGGAAGAGCCCCCTCCAGCAACCGGCGCACTCAGACGGACACCCGCCGCGCTGAGATGCAGGTCCTGCTGAAGCACAACAGGAAGGAGATCCTGCGCATGGAGGCTAGCGACGGCGGAAGCGCGATGCTGAACTGGGGCCTACTGTCCTAACGTCGACGGTAATTTGGTGGTCGTCATTTTGGTGGTCGACAGTAGTAATAATCTGATAATATAGTACTATTACTATATTAAACCAGCTCGCAGATTCGTGCTTATTACTTCGTTATTAGCTTTGGAAGAGGACACTGGATATTACTATAGTAGTATGGTCAAAAAACATTCTACTATCAATCTCTGGTGATGGGTCTTTGCGGCTCGATCTGCTACGGATCTAGGATCTAATGCCTGCAGGCTACGGTTCACGGAGCGTGTAACGAACCGCTTGGTTTGCCGGTAGTGAGTGCTTTGCGAGTGTCCATGAGTGCAGGATCTCCAGTCTCCGACAAAAGCGAACCCGGTCCCGTTCTCCAGCGTCTCTGAACCGTTGCTCTAACTAGACAGTAATCAGATATTAATATCTGATCCCATTCTGAGCTAATACTCTAATATTAGCATTAAAACAAGCCTCGAGCGACACTAATAATCTGGTTATTAGCTAACTATTAGTTCATTATTACTTATTACCGGATTATTAACCCTAGGTACCGCTACTATCAATCTCTGGGTACAACACACGGGAACTATCTAGTCGTGGGCCCAAAAGTCTCTCCCTTTTGAACGGCACCACGAGCTACAGCAACGATAGTTTCCATTTTGAAGTCTACTTCTACCCGACACTGTCGGGCTCTACTCGTTCTGCGGGTTCTACTGGTTCTGCACTGTAGGCATATTGCTGGCATGGCTGGAGAAATCTTTTCCAAACGGGGACTCTTGCTGATGATAGTACGTTTGACGCGGCGGTCAGCTTACATATTGGAGAGTGCTAGAGTAGCCATCCGTAGCGGTAAGGTAGCGTTCGCATGCGTCGAATCTGTCTCGGTGGGGAAAGTAGGCTAGCAGAGAGCGTGTGGTGTTTCCAGGCGGATCGGTCGTAAGCAAGTCGGCGGAGGCGCTCCAGGTCAGAGGTCGGTCGTACGAAGCTCGTAGTCGCCGGGCGTCTTGGCAACGACGAGGGGCAATGTAGTGCGTTGGGACTCGTGGGGGATACCAAAATGAAAACCAAGGAAGAAGGTCTGATATTGCACAAGCTTCATTCGCTTCAAAGTCGTTGTTTGATTAGAAACGCATTGATTCCTGGACCACAGGTAGAACATTGTAGCGAGCGACATTGCACTGGTAATGTCAGCTTCATTAAAACCACTGGGTACTGAGAGATCCGTTGATTTAAATCTTGATGAGGTCCAAACTATGACACCCTCCCGCCACTTGCACAAACCGTCTTCCGTGTTCAACTGAAAGAGCGCGGGCTACAGACGCGAAAAATACAGAATGCGATGCTCTGCAATTCATGAATGGCAACCGCAAGGCCTGGCAACAGTTACACAGGTTTTTTAGATCTGTACCAGACTGTGTGTCAGTATTTTTTTTCTTTCTGTGCTAATAGGTCTAACCGAAGGTCTTCTCAGGTGGTTACTTGTCATGTGGTCGTCTTCCCAGCAGCCTTCCCAGCAGCATGGTCTCAATATAGTTTAAAAAAATAGCAGACTGCACACTTCCCAGTTTTGGGTCGTTTCGAGTGGGGTTTTACTTCTCCACGCAAAGAACAAGCCAAGACATTCATCAAGTTCACTATGAAGCTCGACGTGATAACACTCGCTGATAGCGAGGTGGTGCAGCCACCCGAGGAGAAGACCACACGAAGACACTCCCTCCAGGAAATCAAAGCGAAATGTGACCGAGTACTTTCAGCACAGCGAATGCTTCTGGCAATGTGGGTCGTTGTGGGTCTGCTGCCTCTCGCTCTGCAAACTCGAAGTTATGCCAAGTTCGTCACACCACACGAGATGCCCCACGTCCTCGTCATCCCACCCGGCGTCCAAACGGAAATGGAAAACATCACGAGCGTGTGTCCCGTCCAAGGATACCTACTGGCCGGAGTCTGGTGGAATCTCTCTCCTACGCACTACTACAAGACCGACAACGGCGTCGTTTGCCATGGTGTCGTGCCGCAGTATAATCTCCACGGCAACTACTGGATCGGGAGCGCCACTAGCACACCGTACTACCGAACACCGGCCAACTGCGTCAACGACAGCTTCGTCTATGATATGTACATGTATCACGGCAGTATCGGCTTCTACTCGTTCTACGAAGAGGTAGTGGGCTCGTACTGCGCCAAGGACGACACCGCGTACGTGGCCGCAGATGTTCTTGGGACCTACGATATTAACGGAGTGTTCTTAGCCAACGACACGGGAAGTACAAAGTCCAGGATGTCGTATTGGTATGCCATTGTGGGCGTGGCGTGGCTGACTTACCGCGGTCTCACGATTCATCGGAGCTTCGTGGCCTGCAGACGCTATGGCCGCAAGTGCAACGAAATGGGTCTTGGTGTAAACCAAAAGGAGGCTCTGGTGTTTGTGCAGGAAAGTTTGCGGTTATCAGCCCACGGAGCGACCAACTACCAGAGAGTAGCGCTGCTGTATTTAATCGTGGAGGGTATCATGTCGGACTTGTTCCTGATAATCGCCAACGACGGCTGGACTACTCGAATTCAGTACTTATCACTGGGCTACAACCTGTCCGGGTTAATGCTGCTGCTGTTCGAGATGGTTGAAAGTATGAAGTGGCTTAGCGAAAAGTGGCGACAGCGAGTCAAGCGCGTCTTCTTCAGCTTTGAGGCAGCTTTCGTTGGCGAGCTGGTGAGTGCCTTAGCGCTGCAGGCTTTCCTGACTGGACTAAATGGGTCGGAATTCAAGCGATCAAGATCCGTAGCTCTTGCTGTGTCATATTACTTCTGGAGCTTGATAAGTCACGGCGTAGTTGTGGTTGTTATCACTGGAATTATCGCTTCGGTGCGCATACTTTGGGCGATGGCGTTTGTGTGGCTTGCGCATCGCAATTTGTCCGTACTGTCCGATCTTTGTTGTGTAGACACCGCTTTGGGGCCTCTCAACAGACTCACGATGCTTGGAGACTATCAATGAGAGGCTGGTAAATTGTACTACCAACCGACGGCGTTGAAGGCGTTTGGGCTGCTGAAAGTGGACGAGGAGGGAGTAGAATACCTAGTTCTGCAGAAACTGCATTGGTTCACCATTCCTCGAGACAATTTCATCGGAATAGGAGTGATCTCGGGACAATTTGTGGAGGTCTGTGACGAGCGACCGTGTACGGGCGTCGTCAGTTTTCTCGGCAGGAGGCTCGGAGGTGCCAGCGCCTAATGAAAAGTTAGCTTCCTCAGCATGACAATGAATGAATGTCATGATGCAGCATGTCTGCTGCTGGCACCCACGCAAGCGGGTACGCCAGCAACAGACATGCACGAAGAACACGTACCTGGTGGCCAGGAAGGCAGGCGTCGCAGCGCCGCCGCCTCCGCCGCCACAAGAAGTCCGCGCGCAACGTCGCGTGAAGGCTGGCGCCAGGCTTGCGCAAGACTGCCTGGCGCCCGGAATCCAGAACGCTACCTGCACAAGTATACAAACATGCATATATAGGATTACGAAAACAGAAAAACACTTGCATTTAGTATAGGTTAGCTCAGCTTCTAGAACGACACTAAGGAGAACCTAGAGGAAGGCCTAGAGCACGTAGTTAGCCCGAAGACTTAACGGAATCAATCTCACTTTGCATTTTGCCCAACAACAAGCAAGCAACACAACCACTCCACGCACCTTCGCTACGACAGGCTCCAGAGCACCCAGAGCCTGTCATTTGGTAGCACTTGTTGGTCCCTCGCAACCGCGCTTCGCTCAACCTCAGGGAGGTCTTCGGGCACCGGCTGGGGATTCGCTTTTGACCGCGCTTCGCTCAACCTCGGAGAGGGCTACGGGCACCGGTCATTGGCTGTAATTCGGACCTGCCTGACATCTGTCAAGGGAACGTCGGCATAAGTACGAGGCACCAGCTGTAGCGGCGCACCCGATCCAGTCCGGCTTTCGAGTTCGGCGGTTAGGGGTAGTGCAGTCCGCTCTGAGTTGCCCGGGCCGCTTCTTTGATTGGATGGCTGGACGTAGGGGTCGTCGCGTTGACAACGCTGTTCCCGACGGGTCTTTTGAGAGGCTGGGTGTAATCGACGCCACCGACATCGACAAGTTGCGCACCGATTGCTACCGTCAAATCCGGCACGCAGTGCGAACGACTGAGCGACTGCTAAGAGAACTTGCTGAGGTCAAGCCACTCACTTCGGAAGAGCGAGACCAGAAAAGGGCGGTCATCCATCAGCTCTGTCGCGCTCAGCGTAAACTCGGCAAGGCAACCGGTCTCGTCAACCTCGGTGTAGCCAGAGTCCTCGACCCGCGTACTACCCGTCAACAACTCGAGCACGACAACCGTCTCCGTGATCGCGAAGAAGCCCGCCGCCAGCGTAGCCTAGCAACTGTAAGGGAGCTGATTAACTCGTCTAACGAGCAGTAAACACGTTTTAGCCGCTTTTGTTTACGGCAATTCATCGTTGAGTGTGATAACGAATACCTTCGCGGGTATAACGTTTTAGAGGGAATCAGCTTTATTACTAGTTAGGCGCTTGGGTTAAGGCTTCCGCGTGTGAAAGGAGGGCGAACAAGATGGCGGACGTCTCTGAGCTCATGCAAGGAGTGCTGCAACTGATGCAGCAGCAACAAGAGATGATGAGAGTAATGAATGAGCAACGAGGAATGAACGACTTCAAGCTGGATGGGATTGGACTACCCAAGTACACGGGGCATGAGTCTGAGTCGTTCCGCCTGTATCAAGAAGAGTTGTCGCAGTACTTTGAGGCCCGCAACATTGACTGGAAGAACGAGCGTTGGGCGACGAGGGTACTGGCTATTATCGGGAGCACGTTGAAAGGGCAGGCTGGTCAGTGGTACCTGGCGCGGAAGCATGAGATTTACTCTGCGGAGCAGTTACTCCGTGAGTTGTCACGCGCATTTGTTCCGGCGGATCTTCAGTTGCGGCTGCGTGAGCAGTTGCGACACCTAAGCCAGAAATCTTGCAAGTCGTTGGGTGATTACGTTTCACGGTTTCGCAACATTGTACTTCAAGTGGAAAACATGACGGAGATCGACAAGGTAGTGTACTTCTCGCAAGGGTTGATGCCAAATACACGTCAGGAAGTACTGTACAAGCGCTGTGAAACCCTTACGGATGCCATTACGGTAGCGATGGACTATGAGCGCTCGCACTTCGGTGCTCCAGCGCGCACGGGACGTCGCGACCGTGATTACCCACGATTCCGCAGAAACGAGTCGGCTTCAAGATCAAATGGTCCTGAGCCAATGGAGATCGACAGTGCGCAAGAACTCAGTCTAGAAGAGTGCCGTCGGCAGAGGAAATGCTACAACTGCTTCCGTGGTGGTCATATTGCAGCCCACTGTAAGGCCCCTCGTCGGAAACAACGTCCCTACAGAGGTCCGAATCAGCGTCAACGAGACTCGCAGCACGTCAATGCTGTGGAGCAACAAGTCAGCGATGGTGAAGAGAGAATCGTGTACGACCAGTACACTGTGGATGCGTTTGAGGAAGTCAGCATGCATGACGTGGCTGCTAGACCGGATAATGAGCTCATCCGTAAACCCGGGAGAATTGAAGGGCGCCCAGTAACGATACTGCTTGACTGTGGTGCTACGGCAAATCTGGTACGACCAAGAATGGTGTCGAAGGTGACAGGAACTAAGGATGTACAAGTGAAGGGCTTCGATGGAGAAATCAAGGAGTATCGCGATGTGAAGGTTGTGGAAGCGGATATCGGCATGGAGGACAAGACGTTCGAGAAGCTGCGCCTAACAGAGAGTCCACTAGCGATTGAACATGACGTTATCTTGGGGAAGCCGTGGTTTGCCAAATATCAACCAACGATCAACTGGCGAACGCATGAAGTAGTATTTCCGAGCAAGGACGAGAGACCAAGGCCAAAGACGGTCAAGAACGAAGACAAGATAGAAGAGCAAGGAGAATGTGAGAAAGACGACATCACAACGGCCCCAAACGGAATTGAAGAGTCGACGACAGCAGAAGAGCAACGAAAGAAAGCAGAAAAGGATGCAGTTCGCGCCCGCCATCGGTCACATCTCGCCTTGGCTGAGGCGTGGCGTAATGGTGTCTTTGGGTCCACGAAGAAGTTCCATCGTCGTATGCAGGACCGGAAGTTTGCGGAGCTGTTCTTCGTCAAGGTCTGTGTAGCAGTGGAATCCGACAACGTACCAGACTACATTAAGCCTTTGCTTGACAAGTTTGGTGATGTCTTCCCAGAAAAGTTGCCAGATGGTCTACCTCCCGAGCGCATCGTCGAGTTCGACATGGAGATGAAGCCTGATGCCGCTCCTAGCACCCGAGCACCGTTTCGACTGTCTAAAACGGAGCAAGAAGCATTTGAAAAGTTCGTCGCGGAAAACATGAAGAAAGGGTGGATAGAAGTCTCCAATTCACCCTGGGTCTTCAATATCTTCAGTGTTCCTAAGAAAGATCCGGCGACTGGTCAAATCCCGAAGAGAGCTGAATGGTTGCGATCCGGGAATAGTTCCATTCCGATTCGTTGGGTCATCGACTTCCTCTATGTGAACAGTCAGACGAAGATCCCGGCGGATGATTCCGACGACGAAGTTACTGGCGAGCCCGAGCCTTGGAAGTTACCAGCAGTCCATGATTGCTCTTCATCCTGTACGCATCAGGCTTCGAAGCTTCGACGTCACAGTGTCCACGCAGCAATGCTTCGCATGCTTCCGTCGGATGAACGATGTCTTCTTGTCGACGATCTGGACTTGCGGGGGGAGAGTCACCCCATTGGAGTTCAGCAAGAAGTCAATGTACACGTGGATCAAGTCCAGAACGTCGAGTACTCGACATCCAGCGTCCATTTGAGTGAAGACCAGAAGAAGAAGTTCCAGGCTGGATACAAGAAAGACCCCGCGTTCAAGGAAGTATGGAACCGACCGGACAAATCTGCAGACTTCGTCAAATCGAATGGGCTTCTGTACAAGCGTTCGGGTCATTCAGTCATCAGGCTGTGTGTTCCCAATAACGCCCGGCTAATCACGAACATCTTGGAAGAATTCCATGATGCACCCACGGCAGCTCATCCTGGAATCCGTCGAACGCAATTGAGGGTTGCTCAGTGGTACTTCTGGCCCACGTTGGAGAAGGACACGAAGGAGTACGTGGCAAGCTGTGGGACGTGTGCTAGATGGAAAGTTAGTACCGCGCGCAAGAAAGGAACTATGATGCCAATTCCAGTCCCGAGCGAGTATTGGGAAGTAGTGACTATGGACTTCGTGACAGGGCTACCGGTTTCTAATGGCTTCGATGCAATCATGACTGTGGTGGACAAACTGTCCAAGCGGCCCAAGTACATTCCGACACATACGACGGCGGATGCTCCAGAAGTTGCCCGCATCTTCTTTGAAGGAGTAGTTCGTCATCACGGTCTGCCAAAGGTGATCATCAGCGACCGAGACCCCAAGTTCACATCAAAGTTTTGGAAGTCGCTCATGGATATCATGGGGTCAAGTTGTCGCTCACCACGGCATATCGTGCCCAAGCGGATGGACAGACTGAGCGTCAGAACCTTGTCTTGGAAGATGCATTACGGTGCATGGTGTCCTACCATGGTCGAGACTGGGCTACGCATTTGGGAACAATCGAGTACGCACATGCGACGCTGGGGAGTTCCTCGACAACGCTTACGCCGTTCGAAGTGGACACAGGACGCAAGGTCAGGAACTTAGTATCCCAGATCACACCTGGTGAAGTTCGTGATGAAGATGTTCCACTAGTTGACTTCGCGCAAAAGTTTGCTGAAGAACGCAAGAAGATCGTTGAATTGGCCCGCAAGAATCTCCTGGCAGCACAAGAACGTCAAAAGAAGTATTACGACAGGAAGCGCCGAGACGTGGAGTTCAAGGAAGGAGATCTCGTATTGCTGGATACGCGTAACTTGCCTCTCAAGCGCATCACGGCCAACACGGAACTCAACCGCGAGAAGTTGGCAATGCGGTACGTCGGCCCGTTCAAGATCGAGAAGATGATAAATTCCAACGTAGCACGGCTCAAGCTACCGCGCCACATGAGTCGTCTTCACCCGAGTTTCAACGTGGAGTTCCTCAAGCATGACGTTCCGAACCCTCAACGCTTCGCGTCGCGACCTTTGCCCAAATCTGCACCAGTACTCCTCGACGATGCCACCGACGAAGAACTGCATTTCCCAGAAGCTCTGCTCCAGCAGAAACAGCGCAACAACAAACGTCTCTGGTTGGTCAAGTGGCATGGACTCCCGATTCGGAAAACACATGGGAATACGAGGTCAAGCTAAAACGAGTATCGCATTGGCGTGAACTTCTCCACAAGTTCCGTCAACAGCGCCAACGCGATTAAAAGTCCGGGGGGATGTCATGATGCAGCATGTCTGCTGCTGGCACCCACGCAAGCGGGTACGCCAGCAACAGACATGCACGAAGAACACGTACCTGGTGGCCAGGAAGGCAGGCGTCGCAGCGCCGCCGCCTCCGCCGCCACAAGAAGTCCGCGCGCAACGTCGCGTGAAGGCTGGCGCCAGGCTTGCGCAAGACTGCCTGGCGCCCGGAATCCAGAACGCTACCTGCACAAGTATACAAACATGCATATATAGGATTACGAAAACAGAAAAACACTTGCATTTAGTATAGGTTAGCTCAGCTTCTAGAACGACACTAAGGAGAACCTAGAGGAAGGCCTAGAGCACGTAGTTAGCCCGAAGACTTAACGGAATCAATCTCACTTTGCATTTTGCCCAACAACAAGCAAGCAACACAACCACTCCACGCACCTTCGCTACGACAGGCTCCAGAGCACCCAGAGCCTGTCAATGAATGAAACTAACATGTATTTTTCTAGACCTGCTCTGTCGGATATCTTGCTGCTGCGTCCGCAAGCCTACGCCAAAGGGGTTAGATATTAATCGGGTCGTCTGCGGGTCTGGTAAGGCCGAGGGTCGGGCATGTATATTTCGCTGGTCTTTCTCTGGTCAGTCTGATCAGCAGCCCAACCCGTAAAATACTCGTAAATTACTGCGCATAGTAAACTGCGGTAAAGGGACCCGCTAGCAATATTATACAGCAAGTTCACCAGAGAAGGAGACGGATTGATTGATCGAGTACTAGTAGGACACTCGCCCGTTGGCTCTCGCCTGCGGACTTAGCGACGGCACTTCGGGGGGCCCGCCCCTCTCTCGCTTCGCTCGGGGAGCGCCGCTCCGCGGCCTGCCCCACCCCTCGTGCCTTACGCTAAGTCCTCGGCTCGGCCAGGCGCGGTGTCTAGGAAAAAATATCGGGTTGCAGCGCTCGCCTTCGCTCGCTCGCGCAGACACGCCCCCGCCTGATCGGCGGGTGTTGGTGACCGGTGAGCGCATTGAGTGAGCCTCGCGCTCGCCTTCGCTCGCTCTCGGCCATATTTCTCCCATTTTGGCCTCTAAATGAGTGCGCATTTGCCTAAGCTACGCCCACTGGGATAGTTGATACACTACAGTTCATGTACTGCTAGATCAATGTAGTAAGTCACCAAGGCTGACTAATCCATATTTCCCTGCTATGGGTATGGGTCGGGCATGAAAGAAATAATATATTCGCTGTAAGATATTCACGGATCTGGATATGGGTCACACTGACCCTCGGCCTTACCAGACCCGCAGACGACCCGATTAATAATCTACCGCCAAAGGTGAGGGGGCCATGCGCGTTGCCGCAACTTGCGGAAATGAGTTGCCACGGTAACCAAACAGCTCAGAGTCTGGCAGTCGAACCACCGTAGTGTTCAACGTGTACAGTACAACAGCTATCCCTCTACTTGGCTATTCTTATTTACAACAGGTTCGTGCATTACATGCACACGTACCCAGCACTGCACTGCGGCCGACGCGCCATTCACACGATACCAACCATCCTGGACGTGCGCCATGCTGGCCACAAACACAAGTCGACCCGATCAATGCCGTCTGTTGCGCCATAATACTCACTGGCGTTTGCATGCTCCACTGCACCGAAGCGACGAAGTCCTGGTTTGCCTCGGCAAGCGAATTGGCACTGTGCAATCGTCTGGCCGGCCGGCCACGTACGTCACACGTCACAGGCTCTGTGCGACACGCGCAGGCTCCGTTTCTCTATCACTTGATTAAAGTATGGAGCGTATCTTTACATTTTTTTTTGCTCGGGCCACGCCAGCGCGTCAATGGCCGGGCGACCGTGACTACTCGGTAGTATTATTACCGGTGCACGGATAAAAGGTGACGGCGCCAAAGCAGTAAAGCAGACACAGCGCGCCTTGCACCATCACTACCACCAATTGAAATCAAAGTGTTTTAGGACCCTGGTCCTTCAAATTCATAACTATTTTTAACACGGTGCCTCGCAATGCGAGGGGCATCTTCAAAACTCACATATACAAGTAGGTTGTATGTCGGAGCTGCGATGGCGACTGTTTTTGTTAGGTGCAGGACAACACTGGAATAGTAGTTGAGCCTATGATACTGCTTTTGGTTAGCCATTCATTGCATCCGAGCACGTAAATCATTGCATTGCATTCATTGCATCATAAACATATTTTTCCATTCACATTAGTATCATAAACACATTTTTCCGTTCACCGTAGCATCAGCAGCAGCTATCCCTGCCGTACAACACCGCCACGTACATGAATAAGCGGAGCTCTCCAGCATCCGAAAACGCATCGTCCAACGCCACTTCTCCTACTGCCGTTGTCTCGACTTCATACTTTGAAGAAAAGCGTGCAACGTTACATTATTTACCCTCGCAAAAGTGCTACCCGGTAGCTATCGATGCCCGACCATGTGGTGAAACATCGGCAAAAGCAATCGATCCATGTAAAGATTCCTCACGAGTCAAGCCCGTTGACCCCCTCGAGAAGATCTCATTCTCGAATTCGCCTCGAAGTCGACAACACCCTCGTCTCTCCCCTCCCTCTCTGTCAAGATGGCCAAGCTCAGCGTCAAGAACGTGGACGTCAAGGGCAAGCGCGTGCTCATCCGCGTGGACTTCAACGTGCCCTTCGCGCAGGACGGCTCCATCTCCAACACGCAGCGCATCGACGCCGCCCTGCCCACGGTGCAGTACGTGCTGGACCAGGGCGCCAAGGCCGTGGTGCTCATGTCGCACCTGGGCCGCCCCGAGGGCAAGCCCAAGGCTAAGGACTCGCTGGCGCCCGTGGCCGTGGCCGTGGAGCAGAAGCTCGGCCGCAAGGTGACGTTCCTCAAGGACTGCGTGGGCCCCGAGGTGGAGGCCGCGTGCGCCAACCCGGCCGAGGGCAGCGTCATCCTGCTTGAGAACCTGCGCTTCCACGTCGAGGAGGAGGGCAAGGGCAAGGACGCCGAGGGCAACAAGGTCAAGGCCTCGCCTGAGGCCGTGGCCGCCTTCCGCGCCTCGCTCAGCAAGCTCGGCGACGTGTACGTGAACGACGCGTTCGGCACGGCCCACCGCGCGCATAGCTCCATGGTGGGCGTGGACCTTCCCGTCAAGGCCGCCGGCTTCCTGCTGGACAAGGAACTCGTGTACTTCGCCAAGGCGCTGGACAACCCGCAGCGCCCCTTCGTGTCCATCCTGGGCGGTGCCAAGGTGGCCGACAAGATCCAGCTCATCATGAACATGCTCGACAAGGTGGACGAGATGGTCATCGGCGGCGGCATGGCCTACACCTTCAAGAAGGTGATCAACAACATGGAGATCGCCGACTCGCTGTACGACGCAGAGGGCGCCAAGATCGTGCCCCAGATCGTAGAGAAGGCCAAGGCCAAGGGCGTGACCCTGCACCTGCCTGAGGACTTCGTCATCGCCGACAAGTTCGCCCCGGACGCCGCCCAGAAGACGGCCACCCAGGAGGAGGGCATCCCCGCCGGCTGGATGGGCCTGGACGTCGGCCCCAAGTCGCGCGAGGCCTTCAAGGCCGCCGTCACCAAGGCCAAGACCGTCGTCTGGAACGGCCCCATGGGCGTGTTCGAGTTCGAGGCCTTCGCCCACGGCACCAAGGCCGTCATGGACGCCGTGGTCGCGGCCACCGAGGCCGGCGCCACTACCATCATCGGCGGCGGCGACACGGCCACGTGCTGCGTCAAGTTCAACACGGAGGACAAGGTCAGCCACGTGAGCACGGGCGGCGGTGCCAGCCTGGAGCTCCTGGAGGGCAAGGTGCTGCCTGGCGTGGACGCCCTCTCGTCGGCGTGAACCGCTTCCTCGGTCAGGAGGAGCGGGCTGTAGTCAGTGTTTCTCGTGCCATCTAATCGCAACAAATACATAGCATTCCCAATCCAATCCAACTTGCGTGACGGCCGAGCGTTGCATTGCCTGCTGGCTGCTGCTGGGCCAACCCGTGCAGCACAGCACGAGCAGTTAAACGCGATCCAAGCCGAGCCTTTGCAGAGCAACTTGCACGTCAATGCTTTGTTTGGCCAGTGCCGTGCACAGAGCTGGCGGCGGCGTTAAGCGGAGGCCGGCGCATGTGAACGACGGGCAATGGCTGGTGATGGTCGTCAACACGCCTCGACACGCGCCTTGACGCCAAGCAGCCGACGCTTCGTGGCCATGACCCCAAACAGGCGTGTCTTTGACTCGCGCTACAGGTGTCCTCACGCCTGCTTGCCAAGCAGTGCTTGGCCTCGGGGCCAAATGAGCCGCAGGACGATCTTCTAGCGGTCAAGTGCAGGACGGACGCAACGCAACACAGACGTATTTGCAAATGGGAAAATTATCTGAGGGGAAGGATACGTTACGATACACAATGCAAGGACAAGAAGTGAGAAGCACCTTCCTCCTCCAAGGGCGGTCGATTGACGCGCGCGCGACTTGAGTAGCTCCCGCTGCCATGGCAGTAAGCCATACGCGGGCGATTTCCTCGGGCCCAAAGCACGGCGGCGTCAAGCACAAGTGACGGCACTTGCCAAGTAGCAAAATCCCCGACGCTGGGGCGGGCGCCTTACACCTCCGTGGTCGAGTACGAGCCCGTGTAGCTGATCTGGTCGAAGCCCGTCATGGCCGCGTAGTTGTTGTACTGCTGCTGGGACTCGTTGTACTCGCGCTCGGCCTTGTGGCTGTTCCACTCCTCCATCTCGCGCTTGTAGCGCGCGCGGTCGACCTTCTCCTTCTCCACGAACGGGGCCTTCTGCTCGTCCGTGGCCTTGGCCCAGGCCTCGCCCAGCTGCTTGGAGATCTCCGTGTTCTTCATGTCCTGGTGCTCGGCCTTGATGCGCGGGCGCATGACCTGGCTGTAGAAGAGGAAGGCCGAGGACGCGCGCTTAGGCGCGTCCGGGTGCTTCTTGGCGCGCTTGTTGGGCACGCGCAGCGGGCCGTCGTAGGCCGCCATCTCCTCCTCGTAGCGCTGCTTGTCGGCCTCGGCCGCCACCTTCCAGGGCTGCTTCTCTTCGTCGCCCATCTTGCCCCAGGCGTCCGCGATGGCGCGCATCACGTCCGTCACCTTGGAGTTCTCGGGCATCGTGGCCTTGATCTCCTCGCGTTTCTCCATGGAGAAGAGGATGTACGGGGACTTGCCGCGCTTGGGCGCGCCGGGGCCTTCTTCTGCAGGCGCTTGCGCTTCTTGCCGCCGGCCGCCTCCGTCTTGATGGCCGCCCACGCCGCTCCAGCGCCATGCTCGCCCGCCGCTAGTGGTTCCATACTGTCGAAAATAGCCGGTCGAAGTCGTTAACTATACTATAGTCAGCGCAGGAGAAAAGGGAGAATGAAAGGCTCTCAGTATGGGCATACCCAAGGCAAGAGAAGAAAAAGCCGGGAGGGACGACGCGTTTTGTAGCAAACCCGGTGTATATGGAGGAACAGGCGGGGCGAGATTTACTCGTTGCGATTCGTCAATATCCCGTTTGAATGGCTACGTCCCGGATTGAACTGTGCATTCGCGACGACGCTCACGCCCAAGTGCACCGGTCTTTGCGGGACATAGGCGCCTGGGAAAAGGCGCGAAAAATTCCGCCAATGAAACAGCAGTGATCGAGTGGATCCGCTTCGACCATTGGTCAAAATAGTAGCGAATCCTGCTCGAAAGATATTTGTGGTACAAATACGAGCCTTGTCAGTAGACCTTTGCTATTTTAAATTTATATAAGTATTCCCATTTACCTTATAAGGAAATATCGGAAACGGACACAAAGTGTACTTTAGTATCTGAATCAACTTACGGATTACTAGTATTTATCCTTTCACTTATTAATATTCTGCGGTGATAATTCTGGCATAACTCTAATCCCTTTTTGAATTATGCCCGAGTTAGCTAATTCCCATTTTAATTCCCTCCGTGACCGAATTAGGAGTGGCGATAGTGAGGCCGAATTAAGGCGGAATAAGCTAAGCCAGCCCGCGTTAAGCGGAAACAGAGCGATTGGCGGTTTCCTACCGGCCAAACCATGCCATTCTGCTCGTATCTCCGTCGATTGGCTCGTAAATGCTGATTGCGGGAGTTAGGGGAAGCACATCTTAGGCAGAATTAACACTAAATAAGCGTTGATCGACCTTTTATGGATCTAATTCCGCCTGAATTAACAGCTCACCCGCCAAAATAGGTGAAAGGCACAATATTTTGTAGTACTTTACTGTGACACTAAGTTTGCTTTATATGTATCCGACCCCTCCATATTATTGAGGGAATTACTTGTCCATTAGTTGGCAGAACCAGTTTGAATGTGTATCTGAGCTGTGTATCTGAGCTAACACGAAGAAGTGTAAAACTGCGCGGTGTGCAGCGTGTTCTGCTACAGAATTTCTGCAACTCTAGTCTGAACCCCGCCTAAGAAACGATAAAAACTGACAAAGAACTGAAACAATTTGAGCTCCTTGTTAATTTGAGTTAAAATGTAAGCTAATGTTAATTGGTTAAAACTTGTCCATCCTACCGCTATCATTAGTCAATATTATACGGTTCTAACTGGAAGCAAGGAAAGCCGCAGCAAGCAAGGAGACCATGGCGAAGCACCACCCGGACCTGGTCATGTGCCGCAAGCAGCCCGGCGTGGCCATCGGGCGCCTGTGCGAGAAGGACGACGGCAAGTGCGTGATCTGCGACTCGTACGTGCGCCCGTGCACGCTGGTGCGCATCTGCGACGAGTGCAACTACGGCTCGTACCAGGGCCGCTGCGTGATCTGCGGCGGCCCGGGCATCTCGGACGCCTACTACTGCCGCGAGTGCACGCAGCTGGAGAAGGACCGCGACGGCTGCCCCAAGATCGTCAACCTGGGCAGTTCCAAGACAGATCTCTTCTACGAGCGCAAGAAGTACGGCTTCAAGAAACGCTGAGCGCGCCGCTCCCCACAGACCAGCAGTAGAGCTCCTGGTGGCGCGACGCGGCGTCTGTAGGCGGAGCGGGTGAAGAAAATAAAACAAGACATGACAAAAACAACAAAATACTCGTGACTTGTTATTGCTTAGTGGATCGTACTGTCGGCTATTGCATCGTTGTGCTTGTCGCTGTCAGGTCCGGTCACGCCACGTTTCCTTCAGCGCCAGAACGCGTAGACCGCCAGCGCCAGTATCGCGAAGGCCGCGATCATCATTGCGTCGCGCTGCGACTTCATGTCCAGATACAGCACCATCATGTCGTCGAAGAGCGCGAGGGACTGCTTCGAGATGTCGACGGCTTTCTCCATGGTATCTCCGGCGCCCGCCGCAGCGAGCTCGTCGTCGCGCTCATCTTCAGCAGCGATCTCGTCGTCAATCACCTTGTTCGCCGCGTCCTTGGCGATGTGGCGCAAGCAGCTCATGACACGATTGCTGGCCGCCACCATCGTCGCGTGCGAGGGGCACGAGCCGACGTGGCGCATCTCGCGGCCGACGATCTCGTGGAACTCGATGACCCGCAGGAGCTTCTGGCGCAAGGTGTCGCGGCCGTCGCCTTGCACGTCTTGCAGTCGCTGCTGGATCCCGGTGTCCATGGCGTTGTGTCCGTGTGACCGTTAGCTGCTTGTTGGAGGAGGAGGCAAATCCAAGAGTGCGGACGGAGCCCACGAGTGCGGAACCCAAAGGGAAACTAGGCGACCATCACTCTTACTTCAACTTGTATCTTGAAAGGCAATAAAGGCAGTTGCTTTGCGCTCTACTCACTGTCTACCGCCACTGGTTCACCACGACCGCGGCCGCACTCGATAGCGACTGCGCACCATCACGTACACGGCGCGCCTTCCGTCGTGGAGCTGGACGTTGTGCAGCAGCCGCTTGGCCTCGAAGATCTCCTCTTTGATCGCCGTGATGGTGACGCTGTGCAGCAGCTCCACGCACTTGTCCGCCAGCTCCACTGAAAAGCTGCTGCTCTTGTCACGCGAGTCCAAGTCGCTGCCTTCCACCACTTCGCCTGGTGAGGCGGCCAGGTGGCTGTGGATCTCCTCGATGAACGAGCGAAGCTGCTCGCAGACGGACAGGCGCAGCTTGTCGCTCGAGCGCTTCAGATTGACCACCTCGACCGACATATCGCGCGCTTGCCAGTCTTTGAGTGTCCCGCGTCTGTCAGCCTCGTACATTTCCTTGCGCTTCGCTCGGAGCTGCCCAGAGACGTCCATGTAAGTGGAGAGGTCGGCGCGGAGCTTGGCCTGGTCGCAAGGAGGCTTGGGCTCGATGGGTTCCTGCAACAATGGACGAGTTAGCGGCATCAGAGTAACGCACGGAACACGACCAGCTAGTTCTGGCTGTAGCTACCTGTGGAGTCACCTCCCGCAGTCCACGCTTCGACTTCGCCTTTGACTTCCCCATTGATGGTCTATTCGTCTGACGAGGCAAATTGGAAATGGTCGAGTGTTGCAGACGCAAGAGGAGCCGGGGACCTGGCATCATTCGCAGCCTTCGCTCTGGCGCCGAACGTTCAAGGCGACAACTTGATTTCGAACGTGGGGCGCCATGATGACTGCGAGATCTACGTATTGGAGAGATACCGTCGGCACTTCCGGTTCCAAGCCAGGGAAGCGGCTTCCTCGGCACGCAATACGCTCGTGATGAGGCTGCACCGCATCCTATTACCCAGCAGACGGTCGTGTGGGCGAGCTCAATTTTGGTGTTCGCGCCTGCAGACGAACCAAATGCGATTGTCAACGCATTGATTGAATAGTGAAGCTACATTGGTTTGCTTAAGCGTTTGTGCTGCGAATATGTCGTTTGTGTGTTGTTGGCCTCAACACTGCCTGATAGAGCCCGGTGGACAGGTTGGGGGCGAGTTGCTGCGTGCTTACTCCACCGTCAGCACCTTGAGCATGTTCGTCGAGCCCGAGCGGGCCTCCACCATACCGTGGAGGGCAACGACGTTGTCACCGGGCTTCACCCAGCCAAACTGCTTGCCCAGATCCGTCGCGCGGAACAGGATTGAGTCCGTGCCGATCATGGAGCCCATGCAGCGAGCGGTGACGCCCTTGTAGAAGCCCTCCGCCTGGCGGGCGGCGCCACCCAAAGCCGTCAGCACCAGGACTGGCATGGAAGGACGGAACTTGGACACCAAGCGGGCCGTGTTGCCCGACTCCGTCAGCACCACAATCATCTTCGCGTTGATGTCGATGGCCGTCTTCACCGCAGACGACGTAATGGCCTCTTGTGTATCCATCTGGCCGTACGTGTCGAGCACCGAGTTGTGCAGGGCCTGATACAGCTCGTTGTAGTGGATGGCACCCTCGGCCTGCACGCAGATCTTCGACATCATCGAGACGGCCTCTGTGGGGTAGTCGCCGTTAGCGGTCTCGCCCGAAAGCATCACGGCGTCCGTGCCATCAAGCACAGCGTTGGCAACGTCCGTGCACTCAGCACGGGTCGGACGCGGGGCCTTGATCATCGACTCCAGCATCTGCGTGGCCGTCACCACCGGCTTACCAGCGATGTTGGCCTTGCGGATCATCATCTTCTGTGCCAGGAACACCTTCTCGGGAGGGATCTCCATGCCCAGGTCGCCACGGGCAACCATGATACCGTCGGTCTTGGCCAGGATCTCGTCAAAATTCTCGAGTCCTTCCTGACTCTCGATCTTAGCAATAATCTTGATAGCGCGTCCACGGGGGCCAAGCACCTCACGGATGTTGTCGATATCCTGGGCCGTGCGCACGAACGACGCAGCAATGTAGTCGACGCCGTGCACCGCCGAAGTTCACCAGGTCGTCCTCGTCCTTCTCGGTCAGCGTCGGCAGCGTCACCTTGCAGCCCGGTAGGTTCATGTTCTTGCGCTCGCCCAAGGTGGCCGTGTTGTTGGCCCGCGTCACGACACCGTCCTCCTTGATCTCCGTGACCGTGAGAACGAGCGAGCCATCGGCCACGAGGATCGAGCCGCCGACCTTCACGGATTGGGGAAGCTCCGGGTACGAGCAGGCGATCTTATTCTCGTCGCCCAGGAACTCGTAGTCCGTCGTGAGCTCCAGCGTGGAGCCCTTCTTGATGGTCACCTTGTCTTTGTTGGCCAGGAAACCCGTGCGGATCTCGGGGCCCTTAGTGTCCAGCATGATGGCGATGTTCTTGTGCGGGCGCGAGGCCAGCGCCGCGCGCAGACGGTTGAGCGTCTCGGCGTGGCTGGCGTGGTCTCCGTGCGAAAAGTTGAAGCGGGCCACGTTCATGCCGGCGTCAATGAGCTCGCCCAGCCCTTCCTCGGACCAGCAAGACGGGCCCAGCGTGCAGAAGATGCGCGTCTTGCGCTCCACGCCCTCCACGCTGCGCATGATGCTCTCGAGCTCGACGCCCTGCTGACTCAGTCCTAGTGCTCCCGACATGGCTACAAGGTAGAATCAGACATGTCGTTAGGAGGTCTCCTTAGCCACAGGGGAGGAAGAATCAATGCGGGCCGCACTGTAACAGCGCCCTGGTCCGACTGGCCGAGATGCCACACCGCCGCCCATGTCCAAGTCCAAAATGGATCTGGTGGAAGGAAGCCACTAGCATCTCGGCGTCGCCAGCAGCGTGTCGCCATTTTTACCTCGCTTGCTTGGTCTTGCTCCGTCGCGGGTGGTGGTTTCTCTCTCGTGTGTTGCTAAATGAGCTCTGGGGCTCAACATCTTTGGCTGCTTGGTGCAAGACGGGGGCATGAGACGCACTACCGCGACAGACTGTGGATCTTGAGCGGTTCGGTTCGGTTCAACTTGGCGCGCAGAGACCAAGCTATTCTTGAAAAAAGCTGAAGCGAGCGAGGCCATGAGATTGAGGGCGCGGCTTCGATCCCATGCCCGGTTCATCGATCACGCGCACGTACTAGCATGGCCGCTTTTAGACGCCACATCACTCCCTTCAGCTGGCTCAATTTGGGCGGTAAGATCGGAATAACGACATGTCGTTGGCAACCTAAGATGACACGGTGTTCGACAGCGTCTGGTTACAGTATGTTGGTCATATTGCGATCCAGGCTCAGTGCAAGGGTGCGTTGGGCCACACCGAGCATCTTTGCCCCTAGGAATTGGTCTTATAATAGTGCTCGGGCTGAACGCGTGCGGTGACGATGAACTTCCGGAGAGGAGAGCCTGTAGTAGAAAAGATAAACCGCAAGGAGGGACAAAAAACTACTTACCGGTATACGCCTTGAACGGCTTTCTGCACAATGATTAGACAGCTCTCAGCAAATAGCGTAGCGCACCAGCCGTCGGGCCATATTAGCTTGAATAAGGGACCAACGGCATTGCAGAAGGAGGATTCTCATGTTACCAGTGTCTCCGCATGCTGCTGTATGAAGCGACACGACCGAAAGCGCAAACTTAAGTTAAGTCTGAATCCACGAACTTGGGCTTCGAACGAGCCATACTCTACTGTCGAGAGGACGATCTTGAGCCATGTCTTTCTTAAAATCCGCAGCAATGGGACCTTTGCCTCAGTCGTCACTCACTGCAAGCGAGCACCGCGATAGCCCTTCAGTCCTACTTTCGTCATGTAGCACACTCGCTTGATGTCGTCACGCACAACACTTCGTCCTCATTAGATATATATATGAGCGACCTCACAGCAGAGCCGCTGTCAACCCAGCCGCACGATACTCAAGCCGCAGTGATCCATCATGCCCGCCTGAGCGCCGCCGGTTGCCCAATACCTCTCTGACGCTGGAACGGTTGCACGTGGAGCAGTGCGCGCTTCCTTCTGTGCGGTGTCCGGCCCGGTAGTGCAGGTTCTGGCGATGCGCACAGGTCAGATTTGATTGCCAACAGGGTCGCTCGCATCCCTTCTTCTGGCGTGCTCATAGCCCTCTCGGCCTGGATGTGCCTTCGTCCCTGGTGGTCTTCGATCAGCTATCCTCGCTTGGCCATTACGGTGATGAAATCGGCCCAAGGGTCAATGCGCTCGTTAAGCCACAAAGCGTAGCCTGCAATGCAGACAAGTGCAGGTGGCGAGCTTCCATCACACCACCATGGTATCCGATCATGTAGCCCTCTTGCTCCGCGGCGCAGAAGCTGCTTGAATCGACGACACGCGGCAG
Organism: Phytophthora melonis; assembly: GCA_024211575.1. Classification (NCBI taxonomy): domain Eukaryota; phylum Oomycota; class Peronosporomycetes; order Peronosporales; family Peronosporaceae; genus Phytophthora; species Phytophthora melonis. The sequence goes on from JAMXKT010000073.1 coordinate 75,482, forward strand.
CCGCCGGGAGATCGCCCCGTCGAGCCGATAGCCTCTTGGACAATCGACCGAGGTGTCGCCCACATGGACGCCTGCTTGTCCGTCGCCGACCGATGCCTCCGTCTGCAGCGCACAGCTGGTGTCTGCGCTTTTTGACGAGATTTAATCTGCGTGCCGCGGGTTAATCCCCATCGCGAAGTCAGCAGAGAAACGCTGCTGGTGCCGAAGATTCCTCGACTGCTGGAGCTGCGTCCGCTTGCATGGGCCAAACTTGGTCAAAAGTGCCGCCGTCGCTGGCTGAATTCGCGTCGGCCCAACAGCAATCCGGCCCCGCAGCAATCACAACAAGGAGCAATCAAACCCGAAGGCCAAGGTGTCGCAGATAGCCCCTATCCCATGCGATTGATTCACCAAACACTTTCGGTCGGGCACGCGCCGTCGGCGCCAAGCCTTGGAGCGCACTTATGCCTTGCGCCGAAGCAACAGCTCTCAATGGTGCCATTATAGCCCGTTATCAAGGTGTTCACCTCGTGCCTGAGACCTTCTCGCGAGCAGCGTCCGATGTGTAGCTCTAGCTGGCCGCGCGGGCTGCATGCGAGGCAGTTTGCGAGATTCACGCTTTGGTGCTTGGTGCGCGGCCGCAGCGTTTATGAAGTCGGCACCAAGCAGCCTTGCAACGGATTTTGCATAGTTACGCGCGGCCGGCCCGGTTTCTGGGCCGCGTATGCGGCCGAGGGCGCGGCGTGATGGTGGTTAAACCAGCTGAAGGCCGGCCCAGACGGAGAGCGCCCGCTCTTCCCGCTCCGCCCGCGTCCAGCGGATTTCGGCGGTTGTCTCGGGCTGGCATACGTGTTCTCATTCTTCATTTTGCTCAAGAACCACCCAAGCACCTTCACAGTATCCACTAGACCATCATGTCCGCCGCTCTGTCGCTCAACCTTCAGGACGCCAGCTGCATCAAGGCCAACGTTGAGGGCGTGGAGCGCAAGACCAAGATCTTCTGCACGCTGGGCCCCGCTTGCTGGTCCGAAGAGGGTCTGCTGAGCCTCATCGACGCGGGCATGAACGTGGCCCGCTTCAACTTCTCGCACGGCGACCACGCCAGCCACGCGGCCTGCCTTGCCCGTCTCCGTGCCGCGCTGGCCAAGCGCCCAACAAGAACGTGGCCATCATGCTGGACACGAAGGGCCCCGAGATCCGTACGGGTTTCCTTGCCAACAAGGACAAGGTGACGATCCAGAAGGACTCGCTCATTGAGCTGACCACGGACTACGAGTTCCTCGGCGATGAGACCAAGATCGCGTGTTCGTACCCGCAGCTGCCTCAGTCCGTGAAGGTCGGCGGCTCCGTGCTGGTGGCCGACGGCTCGCTGGTGCTGACGGTCGAGGAGATTAAGGAGGATGGTATCATTGCTCGCGCTAAGAACACTGCCACCCTGGGCGAGCGCAAGAACATGAACCTGCCCGGCTGCAAGGTGCTGCTGCCGACGCTGACGGAGAAGGACGAGGACGATCTGGTGAACTTCGGCCTGGTGCACGGCATCGACTACATCGCCGCTTCGTTCGTGCGCACGGGCCAGGACGTTGACAACATCCGCAAGGTGCTTGGCCCCCGCGGCCGCGGCATCAAGATCATCTCCAAGATCGAGTCGCACGAGGGCATGGAGAACTTCGACGAGATCCTGGCCAAGACGGACGGCATCATGGTTGCCCGTGGCGACCTGGGCATGGAGATCCCTCCCGAGACGGTGTTCCTGGCCCAGAAGATGATGATCCGCAAGGCGAACCTGGCCGGCAAGCCGGTTGTCACGGCCACGCAGATGCTCGAGTCGATGATCAAGGCACCTCGCCCGACACGAGCCTAGTGCACCGAAGTGGCCAACGCCGTGCTTGACGGCACGGACGCCGTGATGCTTTCGGGCGAGAGAGCCAACGGCGACTACCCGACGCAGGCTTTGGAGGAGATGGCCGCCACGTGCCTGCAGGCCGAGACCGCCATTCTATACAACGACGTGTTCCAGTCGGTGCGCAACTCCGTGCTGGTGTTGATCGGCCCGATGCAGACGGCGGAAGCCGTGGAGTCGTCGGCCGTGAAGACGGACATCGACATCAACGCGAAGTTGCTGGTGGTGCTGACGGAGACGGGAAACACGGCCCGCCTCGTTGCCAAGTACCGCCCGCAGATGCCGGTGCTGGTGCTGACGGCCCTCGAGCAGACAGCCCGCCAAACCGAGGGCTTCGTCAAGGGCGTTGTGTCTCGCTGTGTGGGCTCGATGATCGGCACGGACTCGATCCTGTACCGTGCCACGGAGACGGGCAAGGAGCTCGGCTGGCTGAAGACCGGTGACGCTGTTGTTGCCGTGCACGGTATCCAAGAGGCCAAATCTGGCTCGACGAACCTGCTGAAGGTGCTGTACGTCGAGTAAATTTAGTGGCTGTGTATTACAGTAACGGTGCATGAATAAAGAGACCATCGTTAACCTTTATCCCCCAATGCGCATACCCGTATGCGCAACTTTAAAATTAGATTTTGGCATATGGACACGCACGAGGGTTTTGTGGGCTGGTACAGAGGTAGCTGAAGGACGTAGTAGTATCCTCCTTTTTTCCCGAGATGAATCGAGCAAGTCTTCATAGCGAAGATGCAGGTTGAATTTGGAGATTTTTTCTAAAATGCCAATGTTAACGACAGCGGTATCATCGTGCCAACTTGTGAAGTTGGCACGATGAAAACAAACTCATAGCGGTATCATTGTGATGTAGAGAGCTGATATACGTCGCTGACGAGTTTAGAACCGATAAACGCTTTAAAAATACGAAATATAGCCCGTTGAATATTAGTCTTCAACTTCCACTGCAACTCAGGTATAACATGCTGAACCGGTTTTTGCACAGCTACATACTTCAAACAGTAGCGCTGCTCGAGTCTCTACGAGCCTCTTCGCGCACGATATCTCTCAGCTCACTAAAAGCAAAAAAGGCAATTAGCTTACTTAAGTACTTCTGGTTTTGCCATATGCGCGGAAGGGTTTATACCCTTCGATAATTGATAATATGTACATTAATCGATTACACAAAAACAACCATAAGATTAGTTGCATGAGTTTAGGTCCCCTAGCGTTAATATAAACTCAACACGAACGGGAACGAGTTCAGTTGGCGATGTTGACATAATGTTCAAAACGAATAGACGATTTTTGGCTCTATATATTTATGTACATAGCCAAGCGCAAAATAATATGATGTACAAAGTTGACCGACCTTGGCTATTTCCACGCTTTGCTACAGTAAATGCTCTCACTTCCGGTACTGGTATATATATCCCTTTTTAATCGTTGTAATCGTTTTGGAGAGGTAACATAAAAAACTGGCGGGAGTTTTGGCGCGAATCACCACACACCAGTCATTGCGGCAGCGCTGGTGTGCGCAGCCCAAGATGCGCCAGAACTCAATTGGGACTGATGAACTCAATTGGGACTGACGAACTCAATTGGGACTGAAGAGCACAGCAGAGCCATGGAATCGGTCCACCACGGTGGAACATCAGCAGGGTCTACGGCAAGAACCCTCCACTTCAGCGAGGCAAGTAGGCAGCACCATGTGCACGTGCTGCAGCGGCAGCGTGGCCTATGTCAGCATCAGCATTGTGTGAACCAGGAAGGCGGCGGCTTGACCGCGTACGTCCTCTTTGGTATCGGTCACATGTGCTGCATACACGTATAGACACAGATGTGCGCGTTGGAGGCGTGTACGAGTCTATCGCGGTCATAACGTCGCGCTGATGTGTCTGGCACTAAAAGCGATTCTCCCCTAAAATGATAGCAAATCCTTTGGAATGGTCGGACCACGATACCGGAAGTGATAGAATTTGCTGTACTTCTACCCCGAACAATCTACAACATTGACAAGAGCAACGCGCTGTCCGTGGTAACGAAATCATCACACTTATTCACTAAATACGAATTTCACTAAGTACGATTAGTTGCCGAGCGCAGCGAAGGCGACCCCACCATTGGATATTGCGGGGCCGTAGGACCCGCCCCGGCATCTGTATTACAAACCTGGCATTGAGAGTAGTGCAGCGAGCCGACGAGGCGAGCGGAACGGGTCCACTACTGCTGTAGCGAAGCGTAGGCAGACTGCTCCAACAGCGGAGCGAGCATAGCGAGCGCAGCGTCAACCAACTAAAATTTCCCGACACGTAGCGGCGGCGCTCGGCTACTTCTAATGGAGCGGAATAGCATGTAGAGTTGTTATCTTAATCGAACGGGCACCTTCTTTGGCTAGCGTTGACCCTTTTTACAAACTTTGTGTGCATCATACAAAAGTGCAGTTTGTCATTCCTCGTTATATTTTTTATTTACCTTTCAGTTCGACTGACTCAATTAAATGTAGTTCAGACCTCTTGCACATTCACTCTGTCGGCTTCACTCATCCTTCATTCAAGTCGTTTTCAGGGGTTCGAAGGCCTGCACCTTGGGGGTCTACTTCCGTTGTTTCTTTGGAGGCGCACCATCACCTTCGCCCTTGTGTGCCTTGCGCTTTGCCGTTTTCGACGCTGGTGTTGCATTTACCGCATCCTCGTCTGTTGCGTTTATCGCCCGCGGCGGCGTGTCAACAGCAGTGTCGACAGCAGTTCCGCTCGTTTGCTGAGAACCGTCTTCCGACTGCTCTTCTGTCTCGGATACGGCCTGAAGAACAGCATGGTGAACCAGCTCGGCGTTAGAAGTTGGAGGGGCGGGTTCATGGCGTGCTTGGCCCACATTGGCAGGAAGACCAATGCCTAGGGGCTGTGCGTGCGTGAATAGGAGTATGAAGCTGCATGGAGCCAACCGGGTTGCCGTACAGGAGTGTGGTATAGCAGTACACACAAAATCGTCAGTTGTGGTAACTTGGCTACAATAGCCGAGCTAGTCGGCCTTGTTGGCCTGCGCCGGGTTGCCCCGAGCGGTTCGGCCCAACCGGGACAGTAGGTGTCTCGACTTTCGCCGAGACCTGCCAACCAAGATTCCTCCTCCAGAGAACCGCCAAGTTCGACGGCTTCCGTTCACTCAACCCCTGTGCCCTCCACCAAAGGATGGACGACGGCGCACGGAGCGCTTTTATAGGTCGCCGAGAGCAAAGGCTTCTCGACTCCGCAATCAGTGCCCGGGACGTACGGGAACACCGGCTCGCAGCGGTGGCGAGACTTTTCCTTCGCGCTTGGCGAGACACACGCCCAACCCGGGCCGACCTTATCTCTTGGCGCTACCAGCCGAGTACCCTACAAGCTATGCCTCTCGGGTACCGGCGGCAGACATAATCCGGCCCCGTGCAGGGACTTGCCGGAACGTGTACACGTGTTGTGGGCCTAGAAAATTCTGCTCTGTTGTTTGTTATCTCTGTCGGGCGCCCTGAAGGGGCGCTTTCACTACTCCTAAGCTCCTATACAAATACCAAATAAAAGTGAGCGGTTTTGGATCTCGGCCGACCCTTCAGCTCTTTGCGACTCCTCGGACTCGGCTGAGCCGGATAAGGTGTCCGGATAACACGGTGAACTCGGCTGAGCCGGATATGATGTCCGGATAAGCTGGTGAACTCGGCTGAGCTCGGCTACTGATACAGTGTACCACTCCAGCCGAGTTGATCGCGAGAAATCTGGTGTTTCCTACACCACAACTGCCCCGGTCATGTTCCGAGCCGAGTTGGTGAGGGACCTGACCATCACTCCTCGAGTCAAGTCCCATCTCGGCCAAAACTCCAACGGCAGCGAACAAGTCTCCACGCATTGGCGACACCCGGCGCTTCTTCCACACCTCCGGTACGTCCTTCGTCCCTTCCAGCCTTACACCATCCATTCCGCTGCTTACCCTTCTTCTGCTGATCATCACAGGCTTCCATTGCGCCGCCTTCACAGCTCTCACACCCTCCAGCGCGATATGAGGAGGAGTCCGCTGAGTTCGCCGACTCGGCGTCCTGGGCTCGCGGGGTCAGCGGTGGACAGGGGCACCCTGTCATTGACTTGACAACTTCCCGTGGGTTCGACCAGGAGTCTGAGTCGGCATCTCGCACTCCTCCTCGCCGCTCGCCGAGTCCGCGTGGTGACACCACTTCGGGCACCGCCGACCCTCGTCGGTCGGGCTCGGCTGAGCCGGTGAGTCTTGACTCTCTCGCTGCGTTGATCCACGCGCAGTCTGAGCAACGACGCACCGAGAACGCGGACTTGGCTCGGCTGTTGTCGTTCGTGATCACCCGCCCGGCTCCAGCTGCTGACCCCGGGGTCCGTCGAGCCGCTCTGGAGGCGACGTCCTTTAACGAGCTCGTGGGTCTCCTTCGCGGTCAGTACCAGCCGCAGAGTCAAGCTAGCGACGCCGCTGCGCTACGGGTCGAGCTGGACCATCAATGCTGACTTGACTCGGCGACTGGATTCCCAAGCAGCGGCGAAGGCTGACCTTGAGGAACGCCTGAGAGATGTCGAGAAGGAGCGCGACTTGTGGAAAGCCGAGTCCAAGAAGTCGTCCCCACTTCTGACCAGGTTCCGGAAGGCGCTGGCTGAGTCGGATGCTTCCTTGAGGTCGGCTCGCGAGTCTCAAGATGCAAAGGTTCAGTCGGCTCTCGCTCATGCTGAAGAATTCCGCAAGAAGATCCGGGAGCGTGATTCCGAGATCGAGCGCTTGACTCGGCTGCTCTCTGCTCGGGATGCTGAGTACGCCACGCTCCAAGCTATTTCGACCAAGCACTTTGAGCAACTCCAGGAGTCAGCTCGGCTGATCACTGCTGGGGATCCACAGCCTCTTCGTAACGCCAAGGCCGTCATCGATCACCAGCGTGAGGTCATTCTTCGGCAGAAGCGAGTCATCGCTCGGAACGGCATGTTACCGATGCACGACCCTCACATGGCCGCTGCGGCTGCAGCTGGGTTGGACGTGCCTGAATTGAACCCAGCTGACCTCCAGCTCAATGCTCGTTTGTGTCGAGTGTTGGCTCAGCGGTTCCCCGAGGTGATGGACATCCCAGCTGGAGAGACTCGGCGTGTGGAGTTGGTTATCCACCCTCGGACGGACGGCGCGGCCTCTGTTCCGCCGGTGGCTGTGGGCTCGGCTGGTTCTTTCCTCGGGCAGTCGACCCGGCCGACCGCGTCCGATCCTCAGGGATCTGCGGATCCGGCTCAAGTCTCGGCTACCGCGGTGCCGGCTCTGGCGTCCAGCAAGTCAGTTGATCAACTCCACCGAGCTCAGCTGGACACGTTGACGCCCGCGGAGAAACTCCGCCGTTACGTCAACCCGAAATCTCTGACGGCGGCTGGTTCTCGGCGTAAGCCTTCCAAGCCCCTCCAGCAGCCATACGCGTGTCCTTTACCTGGTGAGGCTGGACATGCTGACGCATCAGCTCAGCTCGGCGAGGCTGCTCGGGAGACTTCTGCCGGTTTGAACTTGGCTGGTCTGGCGGCCGAGGACATGAGGGTTGCAGGAATCGATGATGATGTCCACTCCCTGGAGGAGGGCCTCTAATTCGAATTCAACGAGATTCCTGATTCCGCCGAGCTCCCAGCTGAGTCGACGAGTCCGGTCGTGAGCGTGCAGCTCACCAGGCTGGTATCGTATCCATCTTCGCCGGTGCAATCGTCTCCGGCTGCTTCAAGCTCGGTGTCAACTCCTGCTCCCTCCACTCCTCCGGAGTTGCGGGCAGTGACCTTGGACTCGGCTCTCGCGTCATCCGGCTCAGCCCCGCTGCCGACGTTCGTGAAGTGGGTTCCTCCATCTTCCAGTGTGTCGGGCTCGGTTGTTGCGGAGAGTGCTACTGACACGTTCAACTCGGCTGTGACTCCTAGCTCGGCTTCGGTTCCTACCTTGGCTGCTGGCTCACCTCCGGGTGTGGTCCCAGCTACTCCAACGGGTGTACCTGGTCCTGCATCTTCATCTGGGAGCGCGTTGAGCTTGGCTGCTGGAGGTTCGGTCGCAGCCACCTCCTGTTCTTCGGGTAGTTCGGTCTCTCCGGCGTCTCGCGCCGCCGTGAGCTCCCCTGCGCGGCGGCTTCTCGCTTGCTCTCGGCCTCGGTTCCCCAGTCAGATCCAGAGTCGTAGCAGTATGGCAGGGGTTGCGTCTGTGGCATCTGTGGAGAAGCAGGATCCAAGAAAGTGGCGAGAGAAAGCGATTACCTGAAATGATGGATCCGGACTTGGCTACATCCCGATCCAGATCTGATTCTGAGTCGGACTCAGATGGATCGGTGCGGGCCATGGATCGAAGAAGCGGACGATGGATCGGGGGTCACGGTACGGCGGAGGCAATCAGGTGACACGCAAGGAAGGTAACCAAGCTCCATAGAGTCAGTAGGTACAGATGGGATGATAGGATCCATAGGGAGATAGGACTTTGGGATGGGATTGGACTTAAGCATAAATCAGAGAAGAATTTGCCTTGTACATCGCAAGCACCCTCGCCTTCGCCTGGAATCGGGAACGTACATTGGCCCTACGGCGTAGCAAGGTTTGGGTAGTGGAGCTAGCGTTGGTTAAGACTGGATAATACATTGGCCAGTTCTGCAACCTTCCTAGTGACCTACTTGCAAGTGCAGATCCCCGATCCACCCGGAGTTACTACTTGGCCGGGTGCATCCTCGACTCTCAACATCTACGGATCCCGCTATAGGAAGCGGCAAGTACGGCAAAGGAAGACCTGCGAAGGCATCGGAAAGGAACAACAAGCCCCCAAAGGCAAGCTCAAGGCCGGATCCAGATCCAGGCCGCCCGATCCCAGTCGACTACCACTGGATCGGAAGTAACATCCGCGAGCAGAGTGAAGATTTCCGCGCTGCTCCACCCACCTCCCCGCGTCTCGCCCAGACTGTTCTGTCTTCAAGGCTCGGACGCTTCAGCAGACACCAGAGGAGCAGATCCAGCCCTACCGACGGGTACACAAGGTGACCAGTTCAGCACACAGATCACGGATCATCGGGGGACCCCCTCCGTAAGTCGGTGTTCGGGCGCAGTTGGTAAGTTGGATTGGCAATCTCGCAGATTTTGCTGATCCCGCTACGCCACAATGGTGCGCGTGCCCGGATCTTCTGGTGACTCGGGATTTCACCGTGAGTCCCAAGAAGAAGTTCGAGTGAAGAAGGAACAAGGGGATCAAGCGTCATCGGAGTCGGGATCGACGACGACGCTGCTGAATGAACCAAGATCCACGGATCGACAGAGTGCAAGGAGGACCTCTGTCGGCAGAACTGAGGTGGGTCCAGACATGGATCCAGAAGAGAAGCCTCAACCTCCTCCACAGGTCCCTTCGGGGACCCCGGTGGATCGCGACGCGAGTCAAGATCCACCAACAAAACAAACTAAAGCTGCCAAGAATCGGTATGCATTTGCTGATTCCCCCGTTAAACCGGATGCCTACTTCTTCTCTTTCGATCCAACCAAGTCGGTAACACGAGCGAAGATGAAGGCCCCGGATCTGGATGACGAAGATCCAAAGGTGTCATCCCACGAAGAATCCGAGGTGGCAGGATGGAGACGCTACCACAAGAAGCAGCTTCGTGACTTCCTGGATTGGGATCCGATGATGCGGCTACTTGGCGTTAAGCAGATCGGAGACCTGCAAGGGCCTGTGACACTTCCAGCGCCCGCCAAGCGCGAAGGGATCCTGGCTGAGATGGAGCGACTCATGCAATTGCTGAAAGAGGCCGGCCTCGTAGCTGGAGCCTTCGACGCGAGAGCGATCTACGACGTCGATCCAATCCAGATCCACGCGACGACGGACATGCTGTTCAACAGGCTGAAGGCGCTGGTAGGTGAGATCCAGCCGCAGCTGGATCCAGCAGCCCCGGATCCAAGTTCACCTCAAGCTGGATCCACAGGATGCCGAACGTCGTCACCGTACGTGTCCGCTGCGGAGCTGGGATCGGATACATCTTCGGAGCCGCGGCGTATGTCTCTTGGACCCTCGGGGCCTCGATGCTACGCGCTCGAGCCCAGATCCAGCGTGAAGCGAGCTCCCAGCCCCGATCCCAGCCTCGATCCAGAAGCTGTCGGCCCCTTCGATAGATCCAACAGCTACAGCCTCAGGATCGGACATGTCGACTGGCAGGCTTGAGTCATTCTTCCAGGCAGCCATGGGCAGGTTCTTGAAGGAGCGCGGCATGTTGACTCCGACCCAGACGCCGGAGGCGACGCAGAACCCCGGATCCCAGGATGTGGAGATGGAGTCCACTGGTTCGTCCGATCCAGATCAACACTGGGAGTACGATCCAGATGACATCGACTTCCCGATCCCAGCTCGCGCTACAGTGGCCACCACCGCGACTGGATCCACAGGTTCAGCCTTGATCCAACGAGTCCGGATCTCCGCGGTCTCGGATCTAAAGGAGTTCTCAGGAAAAGACCAGGATGAGGATCGGGCGAGAGCATGGATCAGTAAGGTGAAGTCCGCATTCCTCCGTGACCAAGCGCCAGACGAGGAGAAGTGCTTGACCTTTGCGGACCTTCTGTCCGGATCCGCGAGGAACTGTTATCGACAGCTACCTCGATCCACACGCAATAAGTGGCCGGATCTGCTCCGCAGTTTCCAAACCCAGTACTGTGGATTGGGGATCTCCGTTGCTCGCCAGTATTACCACGCGCGCAAGCGATCCGACGAGTCTCCATTGGATTATCTCTACCGACTCAACGTCGCTGGGCTTCGCGCTCGACTCAAGATCAAGGATGGTGGATCCAAGGAGAAGCGAGAGCATGTGGACCATTTCATTGAGACCTTGGGTGACCAGGACCTGGCGGATCGGCTGACCCTGCTGCGACTGCCGGATGCTGACGAGCTGGAAGAAGTCCTCCGCGCACTGGATCGGGCGAAGAACCGGCAGAAGAAGTCTGCGTATGGATCCAGCAAGTACCGCCAGAAGGCCCCCGCGACGCCTGCATCGGCCGCTCCAGCTAAACACGTTCGCGCGATCCAGATCCAACCTGACTCGGAATCCGAGTCCGGATCCAGCGATGGATCGGACTCCGAATGTGACGATTACCGCAGGGTCTACCTCGCGGCAGCCCAAGATCACGCAAAGCCGGCAGAGGAGGAGCGGAAGGCTCTGGATCGGAACCCACCAGACCGTCCGCAGCAAGACCCGGCGTCCCGCGATGTCCGATCCAGGACGCATGTGGATGGACCTGAACGTAGTCGCTGCACGCACTGTGGATCGAAACGGCACTCACATCTCGGCTGCTGGAAACGCTTGACGTGTGAGAAGTGCGGCAAGAAGGGCCATCCAGGTGACCACTGCCTCTTCGTGTGCCGTGGATGTGGGGAACTCCATGACGTGGGCAGATGCCCGATGGAAGAGTTCTACAACCAGATCCGCCAGTGGTTCAATCCAGCCAAGCATGCGGGGATGCTGCCAGAGATGGCTGAGAAGATGTTAAACTAGGACGCTCGCCGGGTTGGAATCCGGTACGAGCCGAGCGTTCTAGATATTGCATCTATGTATTTGTGAACAAGACATCGACAGATCCAGTTAGCCAACGACAGGATCTACGCGGTAATACATGTGATCTTCATGGGAAACGTACTGCTGTGGTCTCAAGTCTCCGACAAGCTGATGACTACTCCAGATCCAACACGACAGTGGCAATGGATTTGGATCCGGATGCGCGTCAGGGGTACTGGAAGCAGCAGGATCCAGACCAGTGGTTTAAGCCTGCCGAAGGTGAAGATACTACTGGATCCGGATTCAGGCGTGTTGCTGCGAACCGGCGGACCGCGGATCCAGAGTCCTCATATCTCCTGCCCGGGGAATCCGAGGATACTGGAAACGACATTCGCCAGGCAAGTGGTTTCGTCAAGCCAAGATCCACGGCAAGATCAACAATGAGAAAGCGATCTTACTCCTAGATACAGGTGCCGAGGTGTCCATCGTGGATACCACCTTTGCTCGTAAGGTTGGGTGCTACATCGACAGGAGTCAGAGCCAAGAGTGCGTTGGGATCGGAGACAACGTGTATACAACGGAAGGAAGAACTCGGATCAAGATTACCTTGGGTGGATACCTGGTATATTTCTTCGACATTTGGGTGGGAGACCTATCGGGACAGGAAGCCATCCTCGGCATGGACTACATGGTCCCGGCCGGGATCCGGCTGGATCTGGCTGACGGGACCCTCTGCCTGCCCGACGAAGTCCGGATCCAGCTGAGCGGGCGCCGTCCACTCTACAGCGACAAAGCGCAGTCGGTGAAGCTGGATCGGTACTTGCAACTTGGGATCGGAGAGTCCACGGAGCTGCCCATGCGCCTACGAGGATCGGAGCATGACAAGTTGTGGGTTACCCGAGGGGATCGATGGGTGCCAACGGTGATCAAGGGTCCAGGCAGGGTACAGTACCTCCAGATCACGAACATCGGCGAGAAGGAACTGGTGTTGCGTCAAAACCACCAGGTCGGGATGTGGCTGGCCGGAGATCGAGTTCCGCGGATCCAAGGCTATGTGTCCATCGGATCCCGCCGTTACATGGAGTGGCAGAACCTCGCGCTGCAGGCCACGACCGACGCCGGATCTGGGGAGGCGGAGCCTCCGGAGACCCCACCAGGGCCGATGGTGGAGCGCCCCGAGTACCCGACGCCGCGTGCAATACTGAGGAGGCAGCATCCAGCTCAAGTTCGACATGTAGAGTCCAGATCCAAGGATGGTGAGGACACTGAGGATGGGCAGGGCAGCTCGCCGTCGGATCCACCCGACCAGACTACCGAAGGATACGCGGCCGGGATGACAGGGATGCTGCTGCTCCAGGCTTCAACCGCGGCTCACGTTACGGATTCACAGCCGGAAGCGCTACGCGAGTGTCTGCCAAGTCTGGATCCGGCAGCCGAAGGCCCACCGAACTTCGATCCAAGGGATGAAGACTCATTGGGAAGGGCGTGCTGACCGCTCCGACTGTGACATCGACGGAGTGCGACAAGGAGGTCGTATTGGGTGACGAGGCGTTGCGACGGGTGTCGATCCTAAGCGCATCCCCCCAGATCCGATCCCAGGATCCTGGGTGTGGACAGGGCGATCAGGCTGTTGACGATCCACCGGGGTCAGATCCGACGTCAGAAGCAGACGACGAAGCGATACAGCTGAGGATGCCTCGATTAGCGTCCACCCAGATGCAGCAAGCCCAGACCGCTGCGCCTGATGATACGCCCGCTCCAGATCTTGATGAAGCTCCGGAGGAACGCACGCTCGACCTGGATCCAAGTGCCGAGCCCGATGTTGGAGATTCACAAGGACCAGGCGATGGACGACAGGCGCTGGATCCAGCTGACGTGGAGCAGGCGGTCCAACCCGTTGTCACATCGGGTGGTAATCACGAAGAGACAGGGGGCGGATCCGCAGATTTAACAGATGGTGCTACGGGACAGGCCATGGATCCAGTGGAACATCAAGCCGCAGATAGCGAGATGGGACGGGGTGCAAATCCAGGCGGAGAGAAGAGACAGGAATCAGGTCCGACGTCAGATCCAATGATCAGCTCCAATCCAGCGACCACCGAAAATCCGCGATGCAACGACTCGGAGGCAGATGACCAAGTCTGCTACCATGTGAGTGGGGATCTGCACGCAGAAGATGTTGAAGCTGAGATGGCCGTACTGCCGGAAGTTACTCCGGCCACGGAAGAAGTGACGATCGAAGACATCCAGGTGGGGGATCCAGATGTTAATACGGCGGAAGAGATCGATCGACTTCGGCAGAGGATCTGGAGGCGCCGACACCTGCTGATTGGAAAGGGTAATGCGCTGCCACCTGCAGCACGAGGTGTCGTGTGTGACATCGATGTTGGTGATGCGAAGCCTATTGCCCAACGGGTGCGCAAGGTAGCCCCGCAGTACCAAGAGAAGCTGTCGGATCTGATCAAGGGGTTGCTCGGAGCCAAGATCATCCAGATTTCGACTTCACCCTGGGCATCGCCGATCGTGGTCATCATCAAGAAGAACGGGGTGGATATAAGGCTGTGTATCGACTACCGACTGGTTAACAGCCTGACTAGACTGATGATCTACCCGATGCCCTTGATCAACGACTTACTGGAGGATCTGGACAAAGTGCTATGGTATTGCTCGTTGGATATGGCCAGTGGATTCTGGGTGGTGACTATGACGGATCGGGCTCGCGCGATTTCCGCCTTCATCACCCCGTTTGGATTGTTCGAGTGGAATCGGATGCCCTTCGGATTGAAGAACGCCCCTCAGATCTACCAAAGGATGCTGGACAACGCGCTGTATGGATTCACCCGGATCCCACAAATCGAAGGTGGATCGGGATCGAGCTGCGGATCAAAGGTCACGCGTGGGATGGGATCGAAGTCACTGGATCTGGATCTGAAGTCGGGAGAACCTGAGGATTCTGGTAAACCGTCAGTACTTGGACGCCGATCCTACATTGACGACATCTTGGTGACCGCTGGATCCTGGGACCATTTGTGCGATCGGGTGGATGCGCTGCTGGATGCATGCGATAAGTGGAACCTCTCAATCAGTGTGGTGAAGAGCTTCTGGGGTAAGAGCAAAGTGGAGTATCTCGGCCATCGAGTGTCCCATGCTGGATTGGAGGCGAATCCTAAGGACCTATCAGCTCTGACGGATCTACCCTTCCCAGGGTCACTCCGATCCATGCAGTCGTTTCTCGGCAGCCTAAACTATTACAGTCGCTTCCTGGAGGACTATGCGATCTACGCTGCCGTTCTATACGAGCTGCGAGAAGTGGACTTCGCCGCGATGAGTAAGCCGGACAACCAAAAGTGCATCCAAGTTTCCCTGGGCGTGGTGACCTCGGATCCAATGGATCGGGGCTCGTCTGATCCATTAGGGCTGAAGACGATGGATCTACAACTTCGATCCATTGAAACTCCCGACCTGGGGGCGAAGGATCCTGTCGGCGTGAGAACTTCGGATCCGGAGGCGCGCGGTCCAGACAATGTGGATCTGCGTTGGATTCGGGCTCATCGGGCCTTTGCGACACTGAAGGAGAAGATGGCGAAGACTCCGATCCTCCGACACTTCGATATGGATCGGCTGCCCGTGGTGGTAGTATATGCTAGTGAGTGGGCTATTTCGGCCGCTCTGATGCAGGAGTATGACGGGATCCATTACCCAATCACCTTCACCAGCCGAACTCTGAAGTCGAACGAGCTCAATTACGGTGTCGTTGAAAAGGAGGTACTAGCCCTGCTCCGGATGCTGGATCTGAGCTACAACATGTTGGTGGGTCGCCAGATCCGGGTCCTGACTCGACACTCGACGCTGGCCTGGCTGTTCAGATCCACTGGTCTGCAAGAACGGTTGGGGCAATGGGCTGCACTCCTTTCGCCATGGACTCTGGAAATTATGAAGTGCGCGAAGGGCGAGGACGAGATCCTAGGAACTCTGGCTGCCAGTATCACACCCCGATCCAAGGTGGATTAGGCCCTGATCGACATCGCGCCTAAGAAGGAGCCACGACGCAAGATCCAAGCTCCGATCCCGACAGTACAACCGGATGAAGAACTCTATGTGGTCAGCTTTGACGGATCGGCGCGCGTCAAGCGAGGTGGAGGCGCCTACAGCGCGATCCTTTGGAAACTGCCTGAGTGGATCGTGGTGAAGGCTAGATCCGGGTATGCCGAAGGCCTCACCGTCAATGAGGCGGAATATCACGGACTTCTGCTGTGCTTGGATCTGCTCGAAGGCGAAGCGCAGCGACGACTTGTGATCTGTGGTGACTCCAATCTGGTGGTTCGGCAAGTCCGAGGTGAGATCGACTGTAAGGCACCTGGATTGACGCTGTTAAGGCAGAAGGCGTTGGATCGACTGCGTGTTTGGCCCAATCATGAGCTGGTGCATGTCAAGCGCGACTGGAACGGAAGTGCCGACAGCCTTGCCAGCGCGGCGCTTCAACGCCAAGCCGGGATCATGGTTGAGGATGAAGCGGATATGCAGGATCTGGTCACCCTAAACCGCCTGGATGAGATTCTGGTCGTGAAGGTCGATGAGGATGCTCCCATCGCTCGTATGTCACCCGTGACAACCCGAGCCGGTGCAAGATCCCGATCCAACTCCCAGCCTACATCCAATCCACGGTTCCTACAGGAAGAAGTGGTGAGGGATCTCCGGATCGCGAGAATCCGCCAAGCACAGGACGAGGAGGCGTGGATCTCCGGCTTGAAGAAGTATCTGGCCGGCGATATCCAAGGTCTGACGCAGGAGGAGGCCCGATCCTATGGTGTCGTGGCGATGGACTACGAAGTGGATCGGAATGACCTGCTGTTCTATTGCCCTCCGACGAAGAAGGTGGAGGCGGATCGCGATGGATTGATGAGGCTGGTGCTTCCAGAGACCCTGCAGCAAGACGTCCTCCATCATTACCATGTCAGCTTGGAAGGCGGCCACCAAGGGATCGGTCGTACCTACCAGCGGATCCGCGATCACTTCCACTGGCGAGGTTTGTATCGGACCGTCCAGCAGTATGTTGGCGAGTGCGTGGATTGTGAAACTGGTAAAGGACGACCCACGATCCAAGGCGAGTCGCCGGGTAACATCCAAGCTACGTACCCATTCCAGATCATAGCGATGGATCACATACCGTCGCTGCCCCGATCCAATAAGGGTAATACCGAGTTGTTGATTTGGGTGGATCTGTTTACTGGATACGTGATTGCGAAAGCCAGCGACTCTCGAACAGCGCAGACTATTGCGGAATCCTACGAAGAGTGCGTTTTCAGGAGATTTGGTGCCAGTGAGGTGATTCGACACGACCGTGAGCCGGGGTTCATGGCGGACTTCTTCCGATCCTTCAACCGGATCCTAGGTCAACGGCAACGCGCAACGATGGCGTATCGGCCGCAGGCTAACGGGACGGCAGAACGCATGGTACAGACCGCCACGCGAGCTCTCAAGATGTATGTGCAGGATCTGGATCAACGCGACTGGGACGATTACGCAGAGCGACTCACCTTCGCACTCAACACAGCACAGGATCGGATCCGAGGAGAGACACCTTTTTATTTGGTGCATGAATGGGATCCTAGATCCACTCTCGAAGCGACGATCCCGGTGGGCAGCACTCGCCGTCAGGATCGAGATCCAAGGCGATGGCGGTACCAGATCCAACGCTACTACCAACAGGCACGAGCAGAGGTCAACATACGATTGCAGGAGGCGATTGCGGATCGAGCGGATCGGCACAACGAGGAAATCCATCCACATCAGATCGAAGTTGGATCCCGTGTTTGGTATTCTTGGATCGGGTCAAGGAAGGATACGCTCGCAAGCTGGCGCACATGTGGCACGGGCCATTCCGTGTTGCGGAAAAGATCGGCGAATATGCAGTGCGGATTGAGACTCCTGGCACTGAATACAGGTTGTTCCCCGTTGTGCACGTGTCCAAGCTGAAGTTGGTTCGAAGTTTTCCGGATCGGCCTCGGATCCAGCTGACCGAAGGCACTACAGATCGGTACGACTTCGATGAGGCGCTGTTGCCCGAGGACAGTTGGATCCAGGATCTGGAGGAGGATGAATACGAAGTGGACAAGATTACAGACATGAGGACAGGGAAACGAACACGTTACGGACGGATCCATCGCGAATTCTTGGTGCACTGGCGAGGTTACGAGGAGCCATCTTGGGTGGATGAGGCGGATCTCAACTGTGGTGCCATACTGCACGAGTTTCTGCGGGATCGCACTAACCGAAACCGGTTCGGTGTGATGCAGTCTCACGAGGAGTAGTGAGACTGGGATCCACTAGAGTGAGCTGGTCGCTCTGTGGAGAAGCTGAGATGATGGATCTGCAAGGTGGTTGCAGATCGGTGGATTGGGATTTTGCGTACATGCATGTATGGATTGGACGCGGATGGCGTCTGAACAAGGCAGACGAAGATGGATCGGGAGTTCACAGAAGCTCCTAACGATAGATCCAATGCTGTGGCTGGCGACTCGGAATGTAGCGGAGTAGAGGTGAACGTGGATTGGAGTGCGGATTGGGTCGAGAGTAGTGGATCGAAAATGTGGATCGGAAGGTGGAATGAGTCGAGAGCAGTGGATCACAAAGAGACAGGCCGGTTCTTGGGGAAATGAATGGAAGTAGAGGACGGCCCCGAGTCCGGACCCACAATCTCGGCTTACGGATATCTGGAAGGTGTGAATCGAGCAACTCAAGGATGCGGAAATGGGAGTTAAGTGACAAGCAGACCGGCTGTAGACGTGACTGAGTGAACCAAGATGAACTATGAAGGATCTGTGTTATAACCGAACAAGTAGACACGAATCCACCCCGATCCTGATTTGATTATGACTATGGACTGGATGCCACTGCGGAACCGCTCGAAGTCAGGATCATCTCTCGAGGGGGGACGGCAGGATGCTGCCCTCACTGGTCACCGACAGCGCGAAGGTTGTAGAATTTGGTTGAAAGGCGGGCAATGTTGCGTGCGGGATGGTACTGAGGCGTGTCACGGTAGTGGTTGCGCCAGGGATCCGCGTTATTGCACTCGTCTAGAGCCTCCAGGAGATCTGTGGGCTCGGAGCGGGGCATATTTGGATTGACCAAGTTAGCTTGGCGCGACACCGATCCGGGATACCATTTGACGGTCTCCGAACGCTTTGGGAAGTGCAATATGGGTAGATCCAGCAGCAGATCCAAGTCGCACCAGCCCTCCCGCATCACTGCAATAAAGGACTCCAGCAGGTGTTTCCAGGCCCGACCGGCGTGGGATCTACGGTTGTCGCGCTCCTTCTGGAATATCGCCAGCCAGGGATGTTTTGCAACCATGACGTCTGGAATCGGGAAAGAGTGGGTGGATTCCCAGTACGAAATGAGATTGTCCTCTTCGTACACCCCGTACTTCTGGATCCAGACACCGAGCCGTCCCCCGACGCCAGGCTCAAAAGAGAGAGCGTCACCGTTACTTTCGAGAATTTCCCACGGGTTGGTGGCGTATAAGGCCTTCACGTTGTCCTCGGTGATCAGTTCATAACAGTAGTCCCGCAGTCCGTATGACGGACGGGCTTCCCGATCCAGATGCGGGAACATCCAACCCGGAACCGTGGGCAGCACCGGAAACAGGACTCCGATCAGCATGGACGCCATTGCCACGTCGTTCAGGCGAGCTACAACCCACGGATTGCAGTCTGCTGGCACAAGCGCATGAGCATGCTGGCGACCTGGAATGCAGCGTTCCTCCGGACCGAACGGGGCCACGGGCGCTAGTGGATCGGACGGGTGAGGCCGGTTGTCTGGATCCGGATCGCCTTGCTGATCCCTCGGGCTGGAACGAGAAGGCGGATTCGAGCCACCCGATCCATCCTGGGGCTCACCTGCCCCGCTAGCAGTACGCTGACGGCGAGGAGAGGCCTGTTGGCGACGACGTTCGGCAGATCGGGACTGCGATATGGCTTCCAAGGTCTGTGCTTCGAATAATTCGTCGGTGACAGCGGCAGTGTCGGGATCCTCGCTTTCCTCGACGCTGTTGGATCCTCTCTCACCTTCGCCCTCTTCGTCTTCTCGGTCGTCATCCGAATTGCTATCACGGACTGCCTTGCCCAAAGGCTTAGCCGGGTCTTCAAGATTCTCGGGATCCGAGTGGCCGCCGTCGTCATCGACCTCTCCATCACCAGGTGGATCGGGCTCCAAACGGGCCCCAGCCGGTCTGGGACTCTGGCTCAAATCGCCCCCCGAATCACCTGGGAAGAGGCGTCGACGAGCCGGAGCTGTTGGATTGGGATCTGGATTGGGATCGGGATCCGTGGATTCAGCCGTGTCTCGATCGCGCTTGGAAGACGTGGATCCGGACCTCCCACCGGAGGATCGAGCACGCCCCGACGTCGGGCATCCGGGATCCGATGCCACTGAACCCGGAGGAGCTGTACGGAGCAAGCTCAACATGAAAGCAGGGTCCAGCACCTCTTCCACAGCCGCGGGACGGATGCTTGACACTGCTGTGATCATAATCAGCTGGCGTAGCGCTGCTGTGTGAGCCCGATCCAGAGTTTCGCGGTCCTGACTCAGATGGATCAAGTCTTGAGTCAACCTACGCCGATCCGCCTCGATCGCCTGCACGCGTCGGCCCATCGCATTTACAGTCTGCTCGGCCGTATCTGCCTCCTGTTCGAGCTCAGCTACTCGGGCACGCAGTCGATCCACCTCATGACAGGACTCCTCATGGGCGCGGCGAGCCTGAGCCAGATCCGCCACTGTGGAGCTATGAGTCTGCTGAAGACGGACCAGCTCCGGAGTATCGCGCTCTCGGACCGCTCGATCCAGGTCAGCCAGGGTGGCCATGTGCACCGCTCGGAGCTGGTTCAGCTCGGTCCGAGCCTCGAGATGCAGGCGCCGGTGCGCCTCCATGTCACTCTGCAGTCGATCCATGCGAGCGTTGGCTTCGGCCGAAACCGCCACAGCCCTATCCCGCTCTCGTTCGAGATCGTCTAAGCGCTGATGGAAGGCTGGAGGATCCGCAGCAGCTGCATCCAACTCAGCCTCGGCTTTCCGTAGAGCCTCCTGCGTACGAACCAGAGTATGCTCGGCGAGGCGGCGCGCTTCCTGGGCCTCCTGGCGAGCGCGGTCGGTGTCAGCACGTTCGCTCTGAAGCTCGCAGATCTCCGTCCCGGCCAGGCTCACCTCCGAAGCAAGGTGGTCATTGCTGTCGGCGAGGCGTTGCCGCTCACGGTCAGATTCGGCGAGGCGTTCTTCGAGGGCCTGGATCTCGCGGGATTGTCGCTCCACCTTACCCTGTAGATCCTGGATCCGGGGAGTGTCGCCGGAGGCTGGATCCACACGTGCGCGAAGGTTAACGACTTCCTGGCGGAGACGCTCACGTTCTGCAGCCATGTGGTCGAGGTGCGCCTCGGTCTCCTGGGCGTCCTGGACTTCCCGCAGTAACAACGCCGCCACCTCCTCTTGTCCACGTATGGCCGCGTCTCGAGCTGCCGTGAGGGCCGATACGCCTAGCGCTGCAGGATGGGGAGACGAGGGATCGCGAGCTGTGCGCCTGCCGCCGCGTGCGTCGCCGCCATCGGAAGGAGCACGAGGTGCGTCGCCGCCATCGGAAGGAGCACGAGGAGCAGCGGGTGTGGAGTCCGACATGTCGACAGGCGAATGGTGGATCCGGAAGTGAGAATGGGTGTCCGCAGTGATGCCGTTAGTCGGCACCAACTACAGACAGGAGGCGGTTGTGGAGAAGCAGGATCCAAGAAAGTGGCGAGAGAAAGCGATTACCTGAAATGATGGATCCGGACTTGGCTACATCCCGATCCAGATCTGATTCTGAGTCGGACTCAGATGGATCGGTGCGGGCCATGGATCGAAGAAGCGGACGATGGATCGGGGGTCACGGTACGGCGGAGGCAATCAGGTGACACGCAAGGAAGGTAACCAAGCTCCATAGAGTCAGTAGGTACAGATGGGATGATAGGATCCATAGGGAGATAGGACTTTGGGATGGGATTGGACTTAAGCATAAATCAGAGAAGAATTTGCCTTGTACATCGCAAGCACCCTCGCCTTCGCCTGGAATCGGGAACGTACATTGGCCCTACGGCGTAGCAAGGTTTGGGTAGTGGAGCTAGCGTTGGTTAAGACTGGATAATACATTGGCCAGTTCTGCAACCTTCCTAGTGACCTACTTGCAAGTGCAGATCCCCGATCCACCCGGAGTTACTACTTGGCCGGGTGCATCCTCGACTCTCAACATCTACGGATCCCGCTATAGGAAGCGGCAAGTACGGCAAAGGAAGACCTGCGAAGGCATCGGAAAGGAACAACAAGCCCCCAAAGGCAAGCTCAAGGCCGGATCCAGATCCAGGCCGCCCGATCCCAGTCGACTACCACTGGATCGGAAGTAACATCCGCGAGCAGAGTGAAGATTTCCGCGCTGCTCCACCCACATCCCCGCGTCTCGCCCAGACTGTTCTGTCTTCAAGGCTCGGACGCTTCAGCAGACACCAGAGGAGCAGATCCAGCCCTACCGACGGGTACACAAGGTGACCAGTTCAGCACACAGATCACGGATCATCGGGGGACCCCCTCCGTAAGTCGGTGTTCGGGCGCAGTTGGTAAGTTGGATTGGCAATCTCGCAGATTTTGCTGATCCCGCTACGCCACACATCGGAAATCATGTGTTTCCAAGGTGATTGCCTCGCCGGCCCAAAGGTCAAGCTCCATCAAGAAGCGGTCAAGCGAGAGACGGAGATGGCTACTTCTGCTTGGACGACTACATTATCTTCGTTGGAGTGACGGTCAGTGGCCGGAGCCTCGTCGGGTCCTAATAGAACCCCGAGCGAGGCTTCATGGTACCCACTTTTAGGTACATATGCATTTAGTTGCGTACTTCGACCGCACTTATTAGTGTGGTCGCGGTCGTCATTTGATGTGTCCGGAATCGCCTTATTGCGATCGTTCACACTAGATATTTGTATAGGGACATAGGACTCATCATAGGATGAGCCCCCTGGGCCTAATAAAACTCAGTAATAAAAAGACAGTCTTCCCCCAAAGCCAACAAGGGTCAAGTCCGACTTCGGTAAGTGTAGCTAGCTTATTGTAGTGCATGGACACGCTCGACTGCGTGTGGATGCCTGTCGGGGAGCTTATCGTGCTTTGACCGAGAGTTTCCTTGGCGGCGCCAAGAGTTGGCGTGGCCGGAGACGCAAGAGCGACATAGGAGTGTCGTTCACTGTATATTTGTGGGACAAGAGTGTCCCTGAGTGTATTAGTCTACCTACCGAGGTTTTACCTTGGTCCCCCTGTATAAGGCCTAACACGCCGGTACCCTTCCTTTCTGAGGGACTGCAGTGGGGTTGCGCCAAAGCGCTACATAGTATCCTAGCCTAAGCTCGTGGCTAGTGGTACAGGTTTTTGGGTTGACCGAAGATAACCTAAGGTGCACAGAGGCGCTTGCAACCGACCCGGTGTAAGGGATCGTTCCTGGTCTTCAGGGTTTGATCCAATAAGCGCTTACCTTTGCGGGTTAGCGTGTTGTTGGTGTCTCTAATACCCTTTGGTAGAAGAGAATTTTAGTGGCATTACCACACCACACGTCGACTGCGGTCACACCATCGGGTCGTCCTTTGTGTGGTGTAGCGGGATCAGCAAAATTTACAAGATCGCCGATCCAACTTCCCAACTGCGCCCGAACACCGACTTACGGAGGGGGTCCCCCGATGATCCGTGATCTGTATGCTGAACTGGTCACCTTGTGTACCCGTCGGTAGGGCTGGATCTGCTCCTCTGGTGTCTGCTGAAGCGTCCGAGCCTTGAAGACAGAACGGTCTGGGCGACACGCGAGGATGCGGGTGGAGCAGCGCGGATATCTTCACTCTGCTCGCGGTTCACTCCAAATCCAGTAGTCTTGTACTTGGATCTGGCGGCCTGGATCTGGATCCGGCCGGGTTGTTGCCTTTCGGTTGTTGTTGTCCTTTTCGTTGCCTTTGCAGGTCTTCCTTGGTCGTGTTTGCCGCCTCCAATGACGGTGTCGTTGACAGTCGAGAAGCGAGGGACGCATCGGTCAAACAGATAACTCCGGTGGATCTTGGATCCGCACTTGACAGTAGTTCACTAGGAAGGTTTTGGATCTGGCCAATGTAGTACTCCTGTCTTACCACCAACACTAGATCTGCTACGGCTAACCTCTCTACGCCGCGTAGGGCCAATGTAGTTCCCGTTTCCAGGCGAGGGAGGAAACACTTGCGTTGATCAAGGCAAATTCGTTTCTGATTTATGCTTAAGTTCGTTCCTATGCCAAAGTCCTATCACCATGTGGGTCCTATCATCCCATCTGTACCTACCGACTCTACGGGCTCTCTTTACCTTCATTGCGTCTCAGCTGCTTGCTCGTCGAGTCGTACCCCCAATCTCTTGATTACTCCAGAGTGTAGATCCACCCCGAATCTTGGATCGCTGTCGGCGTAGATCCAGATCCATGTGTATCCATCTGGGTCGGTCACTCTTCCACATTTATGTCGAGGTCCCGATCCTTCAATCGTCCAATCACTTACCATCGCTTATTTCTGCGACTTGCACTTCTCCACAATCGCCTCCCGACTGTAGTTGTTGCCGACCAACGGCATCACTGCGGGCATATTTACCAACTTCTCCATTTTCCCAAGGGCTGCCGGCATGTCGAACACCAGGCGTAGTGCGTCACATGCGTCGTCGGCCCGCAGCGGCCGCCGAGCGGATCCGTCTGCGCCGGATCCACCTGATCCAGATCCAGGTAATGGGTGCGAGGAAGAGCTACGCGCTCTCGTCGCTGCGCGTGACGCAGCCATTTGTGACCAAGATGAGGTCGTTATCTTGCTGTCACACCAAACGCGGGAACGGGATGCAGCCCGGGCGAACATGCTGCAGCAGAACTGGAGCCGCGTACCTTGTGAGCGGAGGTTGCCGCCCGTCGTAAAGATTAATATCCGTGGCGCAACCACAACCGAGACACTCCTCAATATCATCCTGCGCGCCACATTGCGCGCCTCCAGGCCAAGTTCTTCAATCTCCGTGCAGTTGGCGATCAGTAAGTGCTGGATCCATGGTGCCAGGTCCCAGGTAGATCCAGATCCACAGATCCTTGCCGTGAACTAGTTGCTTCGGAGCTGGATGTACTTCTGCATGTTGTAGTCGGCAATCACATTACTTCTGTTCGTTTCTCCTCTCTTTCACTTCCTATCCGACTTCGCTCATCATGTCAGGAAGATCCACTCTGCATCCCGGTGTACATCCAGATCCATGCCACATAGCTTTGAGATCCAGATCCATAATCACACTCAACTCCCGATTCAGCCAAGACGTCCTTGTCCTCTCCAGATTCTTCTTTCTTCCACTTCGTCCGAGTGCTACGAACACCTTGTTATTCCATACACAAATACAAAATTCCCCAATCCACCAATCTGCAACCACCTTGCAGATCCATCACCACACTCTCTACCCGAAGTGACCAACTCACTTCAGGAGACCGCAGCCCCACTACTCCTCGTGGGACTGCATCACACCAAACCGGTTCCGGTTGGTGCGGCTCCGCAAGAACTCGTGTAGTATAGCACCACAGTTGAGATCCGCTTCATCAACCCAGGATAGATCTTCATATCTGCGCCAGTGTACCAAAAACTCACGATGGATCCGGCCGTAGCGAGTACCTTTCCCAGTTCTCATATCCGTAATTTTCTCCGCTTCGTACTCGTCCTCATCTAGATCCTGGATCCAGCTATCCTCCGGCAATAGTGCTTCATCAAAATCGTATCGGTCTGTAGTGCCTTCAGTTAACTGGATCCGGGGTCGGTCTGGGAAGCTCTTCCCCAACTTGAGCTTCGACACGTGAACCACGGGAAACAACCGATACTCCGTGTCTGGGGTCTCAATCCGCACTGCGTACTCGCCGATCTTCTCTGCCACGCGTGTGGAGAAGCACCGAATAAGAAATCCTTCTCGAACGGAAAGTGCTCTCCGAGAAAGGCGGCAGGTTCGGCCGACAGAGGTCCCGAATGGAAGATCGACAATCGATCAACGATCGAGAGACAGGCTGCGTGGGTCAGACCGGGACTGAAGATCAGCGAGAGATCCTGAACGATCAAGTGACGCCGGCGCGTCGGGTACGACATATGCAGAGGCGGATCGTGCAGAGGCGGATTGTGCAGAGGCGGATTACGCCCTATCGATCCCTGATGGATGACCAAGATCGGCATAGGCGCAAGCCCCTACTGGAAGTAAACACCGGCGATCCGGAACGACCAAGGATGGAAGTAGGCAGATCGACGGCGAACGACGATGCGCTCCAGTCCTCGATCGAGAGTCGATCGAGATCGCCGATCGGTCAAGATGGGAAGCACAAGAGGTGCGAAGATAGGACAGGAATCCAGTTGTTGTTTAGTTGTAGGATGGTAGACAAGATGGTAGCAGTAGAGAGAGAAGCCAACTAAACATAAATCAGAACGCAATTTGCACAGAAGACCACAAGTGACCTCAAGTCACCAAGCCCCAGGAACTACATTGGCCTCGGCGAGCGTCGACACTTCGGGTAGTGAACTAGCGGTACGGTTAAGACTGGATTAATACATTGGCCAGCTTGACCTGCTCTAGTGATCTATTTCTTGTGTGCGAACCCTCGATCGACCGGATATCAGTGCTTGGCCGGCGATCGCTGCGTCTCTCAATCGACCTCGATCCCGCTATAGGAAGGGGCAAGCAACTCAAGGAAGGAAGGAACACACCCGAAAGGGCAACCACAGGCCTTGGATCGACTCCAGGCCGACCGATCGCAGCGAACAACCCTCGATCGGGACGAATACCGGGACGCAGAGCGAAGATTCCCGCGCTGCTCCACAACTTATCCCCGCGTCACGCCAAGACATTCGATCTTCACCAAGTGCTGCACCCTCGGAGCCCCGAGAGAGCAGATCCAGCCCGCCGACGGGTACACAAGGTGAGAACAAGTTCAGCCGATCACGGATCGTTGGGGGACCCCTCCGTTAGTCGGTGTCTGGGCGCTGGTGGGAAGCTCGATCACGCCTTAACCAGATTTTGGCTGATCCCGCTACACCACAGGCGGAATGGCCCGTGCCACATGTGGGCCAGTTTACGGGCGTACCCTTCCTTGACGCGATCCAAGTATAGCCAGACTCTAGATCCAACCTCGATCTGGTGTGGATGGACCTCCTCGTTGTGTCGATCCGCCCGGTCTGAGATCGCCTCCTGTAATCGAGCGTTCACCTCTGCTCGTGCTTGCTAATAGTAGCGCTGGATCGGGTATCTCCATCGTCTTGGATCCCGATCCTGACGGCGGGTACTGCCCACAGGGATCGTGGCTTCAAGGGTGGATCTTGGATCCCAGCCGTGCACCAAGTAGAAAGGCGTCTCTCCACGGATCCGATCCTGGGCGGTATTGAGCGCGAAGGTGAGACGCTCGGCGTAGTCATCCCAGTCACGTTGATCCAGATCCTGAACATACATCTTTAACGCGCGAGTAGCTAGCTGTCTGCACGATGCGTTCCGCAGTCCCGTTCGCTTGCGGCCTGTACGCCATCGTCGCGCGCTGCCCCTGACCAAGGATCCGGTTGAAGGATCTGAAGAAATCGGCCATGAATCCCGGCTCACGATCGTGTCTTATCACTTCGCTCGCACCGAAACGTCTAAACACACACTTTTCGTAGGATTCCGCGATCGTCTGTGCAGTCCGGGAGTTGCTGGCTTTTGCAATCACGTATCCTGTAAACAGATCCACCCAGATCAACAACTCGGTATTACCCTTGTTGGATCTGGGCAGCGACGGGATGTGATCCATCGCTATAATCTGGAACGGGTACGTAGCTTGGATGTTGCCGGACGACTCGCCTTGGATCGTGGGTCGTCCTTTGCCGGTTTCGCAATCCACACACTTTCTGACATATCGTTGGACACTCCGATACAGATCCCTCCAATGAAAGTAATCACGGATCCGCTGGTAAGTACGGCCGATCCCTTGGTGGCCCCCTTCCAGGCTGACATGGTTGCGGTGTAGAACATCCTGCTGTAGAGTTTCCGGCAGTACCAGCCTCATCAATCCGTCGCGATCCGCCTCCACCTTCTTCGTCGGGAGGCAGTAGAACAACAGACCATTAAGATCCACTTCGTAATCCATCGCCATAGTACCGTAAGATCTGGCTTCATCTTGGCTGAGACCTTGGATCTCGCCTGCCAAATACCTCTTCAGACCGGAGATCCACGCCTCCTCGTCCTGCGCTTGGCGGATCCTGGCGACCCTGAGATCCCGCACCACTTCCTCTCGCAATACACTCGGGTTGGATCTGGATCTGGCTCGTGCCCTGGTTGTCACGGGTGAGACACGAGCGACGGGGGCTTCTTCTTCACGCTTTACAACCAGGATCTTGTCTAGGCGGTTCAACGTAACTAGATCCTGCGAATCCACTTCGTCCTCCACCATGATCCCAGCTTGGCGCTGAAGCGCTGCGCTGGCTAAGCTGTCAGCGCTGCCGTTCCAGTCGCGCTTTACGTGTACCAGCTCATGGTCAGGCCAGATCCGCAGCCGATCCAGGGCCTTCTGTCTCAGAAGCGTCAACCCCGGTGCCTTGCAGTCGATCCCCCCCCTTTGTATGGAACAAACTATAGGCAACTTAGGATTTGTATGCAGGCCAAATCTGTACCAACCTATAAATACATTCAGTCTTAGATCTACCGCTTTTGAAGTCAAGTCGTCCCCTTCAGACCAGGGACACGTGAACGGCTGTTCACTTGGAGTTTGTATACTCCAGCTTCCTCTGTTAGAAGTGCTGTGTGCCCCGTCACAATGGCGGTAGCACTCCAAGTGCGTGTGTACCTCCCGTCCATCGCCAGTCGGATCTCCTGCTCGTCGCGGCGTGCGCGCGCCACATTCGCCGCCCGCTGCGCTTCCAGCACACCGCGATTGTACACTGGCAGCGGGGGGAGATCGCGCAGCGTCCAGTCCGTTTCATGCCGAAGTTCGCGCTGGCGCTGCCGACTCCGACTCCGCTCCGACTCAGCACTATCGCGCTGCGCACGCGTCACACGGGCGTCTTCGGGGCCTGTAGGGCGCTTCGACGAGCCAGGCTAATAGAAGCAAATGTCAGGAACATATATCCCTTACGCATGACTCGCATGGAAGCGTACCGTGCCAGTTGTGCGCGCCATGCTTGTGCAGGGACCTTCACTCTAGGTTATTTGCCTCAAAGGGGCCGATCGACGAATGCCATCCAAAAACGGGAGGCGGGGGGCGCTCGTATTTTTGAAAAATCAGCGCCACCTACAGTAAGGTAATTTATTGTCGCCCTCTCCTGACAAGTTCAACCCGAACCACGAAAACTGGCTTTATCTGGTCTACCAAATCTGCACAGGATTCGACTGCAATCACACTGAACGGGGAACACAGTTTCAGTGGTAACAGCGTGTGCCTATTTTATTTGGGGCTTGTGACCTTAATATTTCTTCAAATTTTTCGTATTGTATATTGCAGGAAAGGTCATGCTAAAAGCAATCTAATTAGAGTGGTTTTATAAGCTTTTAACTTTCACATTTTCGATGTCCTGTTAGTTCCGAATTTTGATTGGTCAACTTCAAACGCGATTATCTCGATAACTCTAAATGGTGGCTTAGTATCATTTTGTTTGAGGCTGTCTCATATCTACAGGTCGGGTTCCGACACAATCAAATGGAGAACTTGGGCCACGACACCAGGCTCAGCCGTGAACGCTTGAAATTTTTTATTGAATCTAGGGAGTCGCAGGCTCAGTGATAACGCCCTACGGCAGTCAGCCAATGCTAGTCGAGAGGTAAAGTGTGGCTAAGCGTCGTTCATTTTTGTGGGCTCGAGGAGGCATGCTGCGGTGCTTCATGGCAATAGGTTTGACTTAAAGCCGCCCTTTGCAACAGTTATACTATCGTGAGCAGGCAGTACTGGCACGTTTACTCAAGTACTGGCAGCAGTTTGTTCACCAAATATAAACTACTGTAGTAACTAGTAGTCCGATCCTGGCCTTCTGAACTACTGCAGTAGAAGTACATAGTACTGTCGAACTACTGTCTGCACGACTGTCGGAAGCCTATCGGCCGCCGAAGTCTCATCCACGAAGGCTGCTGCAACTCCTGGCATCACCTCCATCCTTCGGATCTCGTTGCGGTTGTGCTTCAACAGCACTTGCATTTCTGCTCGTTCGTTGCCAGTTCCCGACCGACGCAAGCTCATGACGAAGCCGCTGGTCGAGAAGACACGCTCTTGAAAACCATTGGAGGGCGATCGTCCGAGCCAGCTACAACAACTACCACGTGACAAGAGGGTCCAACATTGCTAAGAAGACGACGTGAATCGTGGAAACATGGCCTGAGGGTTGGACAAACGTGCCGCTCTCCTTCCGTTGCGGTGGTCTAAACCACCAGAGCGTCCGGTGTGCTTCTGGATCTGGGCGTATCTCGACAGTATTTCGATAGTACTGCCGAAGCGACGGAATGAATTACTAATATTACTATCGGAGCAGTAAATTGGAAATTTCCCAAACTACTGGCGACTGGAGTAATAGTACTGTACTACAGTACTTTGTGTGTACTGTCGAGTAAATTACTGCCAATCCCTGATCGTGAAATTACTGATTTATGTCAACAATTTGAAGTGAGTGATCAATCGGATCATGAGTTGAGAAGGACAGACTTATCGCAACTACAGCAATCCCATACAACTTTATCGCATCGATCCTCGAAACTGTGGCCAAACATAAGGACGTAGCTAATAAACGAGAGAAAAATGACCACACCCCTTGTAAAGGATACACACGCAGCCCAAGCAAAAGATCTATTGGGACTTTGTTACTACTCTAATTACACGCTGATACCTTACTCGACGTACAGCACCTTCAGCAGGTTCGTCGAGCCAGACTTGGCCTCCGTGATGCCGTGCACCGCGACGACGGCGTCGCCGCTCTTCAGCCAGCCGAGCTCCTTGCCCGTCTCCGTGGCGCGGTACAGGATCGAGTCCGTGCCGATCATCGAGCCCACGCAGCGCGCGACGACGCCCTTGAGGAAACCCTCCGACTGGCGGGCCGTCTGCTCGAGGGCCGTCAGCACCAGCACCGGCATCGAAGGACGGAACTTGGACACCAGGCGGGCCGTGTTGCCCGTCTCCGTCAGCACCACCAGCATCTTCGCGTTGATGTCGATGGCCGTCTTCACGGCCGACGACGCCACGGCCTCCGCCGTCTGCATCGGGCCGTTCACCTCCAGCACGGCGTTGCGCAGCGACTGGTACACGTCGTCGTAGTGAATGGCGGTCTCGGCCTGCAGGCACGTGGCGGCCATCACCTCCACAGCCTGTGTCGGGTAGTCGCCGTTGGCGCTCTCGCCCGAAAGCATCACGGCGTCCGTGCCGTCAAGCACGGCGTTGGCCACATCCGTGCACTCGGCACGGGTCGGGCGAGGAGCCTTGATCATCGACGCGAGCATCTGCGTGGCCGTGACAACCGGCTTGCCGGCCAGGTTCGCCTTGCGGATCATCATCTTCTGGGCCAGGAACACCGTCTCGGGAGGGATCTCCATGCCCAGGTCGCCACGGGCAACCATGATGCCGTCCGTCTTGGCCAGGATCTCGTCGAAGTTCTCCATGCCCTCGTGCGACTCGATCTTGGAGATGATCTTGATGCCGCGGCCGCGGGGGCCAAGCACCTTGCGGATGTTGTCGATATCCTGGCCCGTGCGCACGAACGACGCAGAGATGTAGTCGATGCCGTGCACCAGGCCGAAGTTCACTAGGTCGTCCTCGTCCTTGTCCGTCAGCGTCGGCAGCAGCACCTTGCAGCCGGGCAGGTTCATGTTCTTGCGCTCACCCAGCGTGGCCGAGTTGTTGGCGCGGGCGATGATGCCGTCCGCGTTCACCTTGGTCACCGTCAGCACCAGCGAGCCGTCGGCCACCAGCACCGTGCCGCCGACCTTCACGGACTGAGGCAGCTGCGGGTACGAACACGCGATCTTGGTCTCGTCGCCGAGGAACTCGTAGTCCGTGGTCAGCTCAATGAGCGAGTCCTTCTGGATCGTCACTTTGTCGTGGTTCTTGAGGAAACCCGTGCGGATCTCGGGGCCCTTGGTGTCCAGCATGATGGCCACGTTCTTGTTGGGGCGCTTGGCCAGCGCGGCGCGCAGGCGGTTCAGGCAGGCCAGGTGGCTGGCGTGGTCGCCGTGCGAGAAGTTGAAGCGGGCCACGTTCATGCCCGCGTCGATGAGCTTCAGCAGACCCTCCTCGGACCAGCAAGCGGGGCCCAGCGTGCAGAAGATCTTGGTCTTGCGCTGCACGCCCTCGACGTTGGCCTTGATGCAGTTGGCGTCCAGCAGGTTCAGCGATAGAGCGGCAGACATGGTGCTAGGGCGGTGGGGGTAGAAGTCACTTGAGTGGTTCTCGTTCAAATGAAGAATGGCATCCTTCCTTCGAGCGGCGGCTCCAACCGGGGCGGGGCCAGCGATCTCCACGCGGCCGGAGACGGCAAGCAAGCGACACCCGCCGCCCGCACCAAGCACCAAAGCGCGCGCGCTTCTTTACAATCGTGCTACTCGTGTAGTACTCGTGTAGTACTCGTGTAGTGTGGCCACTCGCTTGCTCGCTCGCTTCGGCCGGCCGTGGAGATAATCTCTCTCGACACTCGTCACAGGGTCCACCGCGTGTCCCATCCATGTTGTCAACGTTTCTAAGCCCGTTTTGGTCGGCCTACATGATACACACCGGGCGGTGACGGGTCATTTGGTCCCTGCGGTCGGACTGTGTACGCAGTGGGCCAATCTTTTGACTCCGTCTACCTGCTTACAAGTACATGTACTGTGCTTTCCATTGGAAAGCAAGTTTCCAATCGCAGCTTTGATGCAGTTGTGCCGGCGTTTGTTATCTTGAGCTTCGCCTGGCTCGCTTGGCTACACCCATTGTGTTTTCAATTGGGCACTTATTACGTTCGTGCGAGTGAAACCATGCAAAACATGCCACTCCCTCGGAATTACAGGACACACCTAAGCACTTCTTACAGGGATACATCTACCTAAGAAGTCCACTCAGGCGATCGTGTATCCTGGCTGCACCAGCGTCTCTCTGTCTATAGCAGAAAAATTGTTAATTATTAATTAGAAGTAACAAATGAATGTGTATGTATACAAATTTTGTATATGTACATGTAGGGGTACATGATGTGGATTGCTGCAGGAATGCAAAGACACGCGTGGTTAAAAGCCTCATAGGTTTTACAGGACCTAAAAACGCAAGCAATGGGAGCATCAAGCACAGGCTTTCATGCTTGCGCACTTTGGTGGGCGGCGGGTGTCGGGTGTCGCTTGCTTGCCGTCTCCGGCCGCGTGGAGATCGCTGGCCCCGCCCCGGCTGGAGCCGCCGCTCGAAGGAAGGATGCCATTCTTCATTTGAACGAGAACCACTCAAGTGACTTCTACCCCCACCGCCCTAGCACCATGTCTGCCGCTCTATCGCTGAACCTGCTGGACGCCAACTGCATCAAGGCCAACGTCGAGGGCGTGCAGCGCAAGACCAAGATCTTCTGCACGCTGGGCCCCGCTTGCTGGTCCGAGGAGGGTCTGCTGAAGCTCATCGACGCGGGCATGAACGTGGCCCGCTTCAACTTCTCGCACGGCGACCACGCCAGCCACCTGGCCTGCCTGAACCGCCTGCGCGCCGCGCTGGCCAAGCGCCCCAACAAGAACGTGGCCATCATGCTGGACACCAAGGGCCCTGAGATCCGCACGGGTTTCCTCAAGAACCACGACAAAGTGACGATCCAGAAGGACTCGCTCATTGAGCTGACCACGGACTACGAGTTCCTCGGCGACGAGACCAAGATCGCGTGTTCGTACCCGCAGCTGCCTCAGTCCGTGAAGGTCGGCGGCACGGTGCTGGTGGCCGACGGCTCGCTGGTGCTAACGGTGACCAAGGTGAACGCGGACGGCATCATCGCCCGCGCCAACAACTCGGCCACGCTGGGTGAGCGCAAGAACATGAACCTGCCCGGCTGCAAGGTGCTGCTGCCGACGCTGACGGACAAGGACGAGGACGACCTAGTGAACTTCGGCCTGGTGCACGGCATCGACTACATCTCTGCGTCGTTCGTGCGCACGGGCCAGGATATCGACAACATCCGCAAGGTGCTTGGCCCCGCGGCCGCGGCATCAAGATCATCTCCAAGATCGAGTCGCACGAGGGCATGGAGAACTTCGACGAGATCCTGGCCAAGACGGACGGCATCATGGTTGCCCGTGGCGACCTGGGCATGGAGATCCCTCCCGAGACGGTGTTCCTGGCCCAGAAGATGATGATCCGCAAGGCGAACCTGGCCGGCAAGCCGGTTGTCACGGCCACGCAGATGCTCGAGTCGATGATCAAGGCTCCTCGCCCGACCCGTGCCGAGTGCACGGATGTGGCCAACGCCGTGCTTGACGGCACGGACGCCGTGATGCTTTCGGGCGAGAGCGCCAACGGCGACTACCCGACACAGGCTGTGGAGGTGATGGCCGCCACGTGCCTGCAGGCCGAGACCGCCATTCACTACGACGACGTGTACCAGTCGCTGCGCAACGCCGTGCTGGAGGTGAACGGCCCGATGCAGACGGCGGAGGCCGTGGCGTCGTCGGCCGTGAAGACGGCCATCGACATCAACGCGAAGATGCTGGTGGTGCTGACGGAGACGGGCAACACGGCCCGCCTGGTGTCCAAGTTCCGTCCTTCGATGCCGGTGCTGGTGCTGACGGCCCTCGAGCAGACGGCCCGCCAGTCGGAGGGTTTCCTCAAGGGCGTCGTCGCGCGCTGCGTGGGCTCGATGATCGGCACGGACTCGATCCTGTACCGCGCCACGGAGACGGGCAAGGAGCTCGGCTGGCTGAAGAGCGGCGACGCCGTCGTCGCGGTGCACGGCATCACGGAGGCCAAGTCTGGCTCGACGAACCTGCTGAAGGTGCTGTACGTCGAGTAAGGTATCAGCGTGTAATTAGAGTAGTAACAAAGTCCCAATAGATCTTTTGCTTGGGCTGCGTGTGTATCCTTTACAAGGGGTGTGGTCATTTTTTCTCTCGTTTATTAGCTACGTCCTTATGTTTGGCCACAGTTTCGAGGATCGATGCGATAAAGTTGTATGGGATTGCTGTAGTTGCGATAAGTCTGTCCTTCTCAACTCATGATCCGATTGATCACTCACTTCAAATTGTTGACATAAATCAGTAATTTCACGATCAGGGATTGGCAGTAATTTACTCGACAGTACACACAAAGTACTGTAGTACAGTACTATTACTCCAGTCGCCAGTAGTTTGGGAAATTTCCAATTTACTGCTCCGATAGTAATATTAGTAATTCATTCCGTCGCTTCGGCAGTACTATCGAAATACTGTCGAGATACGCCCAGATCCAGAAGCACACCGGACGCTCTGGTGGTTTAGACCACCGCAACGGAAGGAGAGCGGCACGTTTGTCCAGCCCTCAGGCCATGTTTCCACGATTCACGTCGTCTTCTTAGCAATGTTGGACCCTCTTATCACGTGGTAGTTGTTGTAGCTGGCTCGGACGATCGCCCTCCAATGGTTTTCAAGAGCGTGTCTTCTCGACCAGCGGCTTCGTCATGAGCTTGCGTCGGTCGGGAACTGGCAACGAACGAGCAGAAATGCAAGTGCTGTTGAAGCACAACCGCAACGAGATCCGAAGGATGGAGGTGATGCCAGGAGTTGCAGCAGCCTTCGTGGATGAGACTTCGGCGGCCGATAGGCTTCCGACAGTCGTGCAGACAGTAGTTCGACAGTACTATGTACTTCTACTGCAGTAGTTCAGAAGGCCAGGATCGGACTACTAGTTACTACAGTAGTTTATATTTGGTGAACAAACTGCTGCCAGTACTTGAGTAAACGTGCCAGTACTGCCTGCTCACGATAGTATAACTGTTGCAAAGGGCGGCTTTAAGTCAAACCTATTGCCATGAAGCACCGCAGCATGCCTCCTCGAGCCCACAAGAATGAACGACGCTTAGCCACACTTTACCTCTCGACTAGCATTGGCTGACTGCCGTAGGGCGTTATCACTGAGCCTGCGACTCCCTAGATTCAATAAAACAAAATTCAAGCGTTCACGGCTGAGCCTGGTGTCGTGGCCCAAGTTCTCCATTTGATTGTGTCGGAACCCGACCTGTAGATATAAATCTACCCACGAACTAGAAAATAGACGCACAGTTCGGCACTACTCAAGTCCTTCGAGACTCCAGAGTCGTGGCTCTAAGTCGTGCGTGCGATGTAGCTCAACGCTACAATACGGCGCATACCCAGGTGAAACTACATCTGCACACCACTGTCATGTACATACTACATACTATACGCGGTATATTTGAAGTTACAGCCACGTGCAAGCTAAGAAATCGGTTGTGCTGCACGTAAGAAACTACAAAAACATCCTACGAACGAAATTGCCAACAAGGCCATCAAGTTGAAGTGACTGGCCAATCAAATCTCGAGTCAAAGCCTTAACACATGAAGACAACCGGCAAGCGAATGACAAAATAACCCGACTACAAAACTGTACTAGTGCAGGTAGATTTTTAAACGGGTCATATGCGGGCCAGGTCAACTTTGGGTCAACCAGATGATTTGGCCACACAGGCGACCCTTGACCCGAAAAGTAGCAATTCATGGAAGCTCTAAATTGCCCATTTGTAGGCAACGCGTTGGACCACACTGTACGAATCTCACTATAGCTGCTGGTTTTAAGCACATCAAGACTGAGCACGATACGACAAACCACCGGCGAGGGCGAGTGGACGCGAGCGCGAGCCTCACTTGATGCGTTCACTGATAGCCAACACCCGCCTTATCGGCGGGGGCGTGTCTGCGCGAGCGAGCGAACGCGAACACTGCAACCTAATATTTTTGTTCCTAGACACCGCGCCTGGCCGAGCCGAGGACTTAGTGTAAGGGGCGGGCCCCCCGAAGTCCCGTCACTAAGTCCGCAGGTGAGAGCCAACGCGCGAGTGTCCTGCCAAGGGGACTTCTGCCGCTGAAGTAGGAACTTGGTGACGTAGGAATGGGTATGTACCTGTCAGTGATACATTTTTCTTTGGTCAAGATGTAATGGTAGGCAATGTCAGGAATCGTTCTATTTGTTGTAAAAGGTGCTCAGCGACGGTTGACGCAAAGTTGACCTGGCCCGCATATGACCCGCCAAAAAGTCTATCCTAGCGCAGACCTAACAGTAGTAGTAGTAGTAGTAGAAAAAGAAGAAGAGACTTTACTTAGTTCACGATTGGCTTTGAATGCTTCCAACAACGGCGGATTCCTTGCTGGGGCTCTGTGTCGAAATGTCTGCCTTGACGGATTTGTCGGCATACTCAGAAAACTATCCAAACACTGCTGTAACGCAGCACCGTTGTCTGCCTTTTTGGGATCTCGACTCTCGTGTCTTGCGACGGCCTGTATCTAGCGTGTACCGGCGACTTGAAATTCGGCAACACTTGACTCCGTTGATGTGTCTTCATCTTCAAAAACGACTCGATTTCGTTGCGTCCACAGAGTAGCGAAACATACTGTGGTCAGGTTAAACCAGATTCCGCCCAGTGCCACGACATGCTGCTGGGTGTAGCCTCCAGTGAGCTCCACAATTCGCTCCTGAAGCGATTTCGAAATCGGGGGTTCCTTGCGTGATGCTCACAGTGCCCGGAAACCGGTTAGGTCCTCAGGTCAGGGCGTAGCACCCATGCCCAATTAGCCATTCTCAACAGCTACGAGCACATGGACATTCCAACAAAGGGCGTTTGGGTCTCCTTCGTTCGCCAATAGAGAGATTTCGCAAATGTCCGAATCCGATTCCAGTTCGGTTACAGATACAAAAATGGGTCACCTGGCTCGTTTTTGGAAATCGGATTGGGATTTCGGGTCCAGACGTCCGGATTTGGAGCCCCCATTCCGGAATCTGAATCCGAAATAGAACGATGTGCACCACATGGAAACAGTGTGCACCACATGGAAACATTGTGCACCACATGGAAACATTGTGCACCACATGGAAACAGTGTGCACCACATGAGCAGTAACAGCTTAGAATGGAACTGCAAATTTACAGAGCCTATAAATTACGGTTTTGGGAGGGTTTAAGGAGCAAAAGTATATGACATACACCGCCTTACCTGTGTAGTTTCTGGTCAAAACGATCGTAATATTAAGCTTGACCGCGGATAGAGTCAATATAGCCTACCATTTGATATTCCCCGCCCAAACAGACAAATGTATGTGCGTGCATTGCCTTTTGAAGTTGTTTGAGGTCGTTGGTTGCGTTGTGGGCAACTGCAAGCAGTCGGTGGTCCACACCATCCATACGCTACCCAGAAATGTGCATTGCAGATTCTGATTGGGACTCGAGTTGCGAAATGAACAAAGCCTAAAATCCGAATCCGAAACAAATCCCACCAGGAAAACTGGATTAGGAATCGGATTCGGACATTTGCGAAATCTCTCTATTAGAGAGATTTATTCTCCAATCATCTAAGAGAGAGATCTGTCCGTGCGTGTGAAAGTCCGTGTGAAGCCGATGGCGACAAAATTAGGGTGGTCCACACAACCCGGCTTAAGTACGTTTTTGGACACCCAAGCTGCCGAGCGCAGCGAAGGCGGCACCCGCGTGCGTTATAGCGGGCCGCAGGGCCGCCCAGCTCTACAGCAACTAATAACACTGCGAGTAGTGCAGCGAGCGGACGAGGCGAGCGGAACGGGGGCGCTTACGTCACACTCGCTGCAACATATTAATAACCTCTACGAAATTATTTGGTCAGCCGCGTAGTAACAGCGATAGCAGGGCCCGCCCAACCATATAAAGTCACTGCGAGTGGTGCGTAGTGGCAACGATAGCTGGGCTTGCCCAATTACTTAGTATTATACTAATGCAGCGAGGTTGGCTCAATAGAAACACATAGTATGCCATAGCAGCGCATAGTTAGTCATAGCAGCACGTAGTAAGCGATACGAGCGAATAGTCACGCGATAGCAGCACGTATTATGCGATCTGAACGTATAATTAGCGATAGCAGCACGTACAAAGCTATAGGAGCACGTAGTAAGCGATTGCAGCGACGTAGCCAGTGGTAGTAGTGCGAGTACATGTAGCCCAAGGTAAGCTGAAGGTGGATAATCTATTTACAGCGCGCCTAGCTTATTTTCACCATATAATATCTGGGGAATAAACACTTTATAGCAACCGAGGTCACTACATGTCGGTAGGATAACCTGTTCTGAAGATAGTAGATATTTTACTTAAACTGGGGCTGTTATTATGTACGCAGGCTCACATTGACATGCGAACATTGAAATTGCATTGCAAGGCGAGTCTGAAGGGTATCCTCAGCGTAGGCTTACTATAATACTTCAGGAGTGGACACATTACAGCAGCTGCGGCACTTGGCTATTTTCTAATTCCTACTATCAATTAAAATAGGTCAACTACGGCAAGGATAGCTACGCTGGCCGTACGACTTAGAATAAATACACCAATGCGAAGTTGGTTTAGTTTAATATAGATGCATGCTACGATATTGATATGGCTCACCACATAGTTAGAGATAGCAACGCATAGTACAGACAACGACGCAGAAATCCGACACCACTTAATGGCATCCCCCATAGTAAATTTACGATAAATCCCTGTCCGTAACCACTGTAAAACGCTGTTTGACACGACATAAACTACACAGAAATGGACATAAAGTACATGGCAGGTGATATAAAGTACACAAAAGCATCTGGTATACAAAGACGAAGTATACTGCTACAACCTGATTGGCTACTGGAGGACTGTTGTACATTGCGCGGCTTTGTTTGTCGGATTTTTGTGTCTGTCGGATTTCTGCGTCGTTGTCTGTAAGCGATGGCAGTGTGCAGTAAGCGATAGCAGCGTGTTCAACAACTATACTATTGAACGGATATACATGTAGGAAACGGAATCACTATAGCGTGAGCGTGAACTTTGTAAGTACGCGGTGCAATGTTCTTACCTTTACTTTCTTAGCTACTATTAATGCAGGCGGGCGCTAAAATGCTAATGCTTACCGCGGAGTCGAATAATCAGCTGATAACGACGTCTAAGTAAATACCGGTAAGAAAAGAGTGTTGAAGCAGGTCACGTAGAGGTTTGTGCACCCCGCAGCTTTAAACCCAAACGAAACGCGGTATTTTTGTAAGAACATATTCACAAAACACAATGATACGTACAGGAGAAACGGAGCCCATAGTTTGGTCGTTGCAGGGGCTTACAGCCCCATGGAGAATGCACAATATAGGCTACGAACTAAATAGCCGAGAGGTATAGTAGGAGGACAAACCAAAAAAACACGTGAATGGGCTTAAGTTGTCACACCCTGCAACATGAATCTACGCATAGTAACCCTGGCTTGGAAATAAATATCTAAGCTGATATCAGCTATGTTACTTTACTTATAGAACTTTCTGCATCAAAACAATTTTTACATGCGCACAATCGAAATTAAAAACATTTGAACTGGATAAAAGCCCACCGAAGCGAAGCGGAGGTGGGCGGCCCTTACTACTATGACTAACCACAAAACCTCCCGCCGCGTAGCGGCGGCGCTCGGCTAGTCTACAACAACTAAGAGAGAGACCGTCCAGTGTGTGCGTAATTCCGTTGGCGACAAAATTAGGGTGGTCCACACAACCCGGTTTAAGTACGTTTTTGGACGCCGAAGGCGCCCCACGCTGCCGAGCGCAGCGAAGGCGGCACCCGCGTGCGATTTAGCGGGCCGCAGGGCCGCCCAGCTACTTAATAACAATCAACACTGCGAGTAGTGCAGCGAGCCGACGAGGCGAGCGAAACGGGGGCGATAGTAGCACCCTTCCATCGTTTGGCTTCATATTTCATAACACCTACTTCGACATTATATGCTTCGCTCTGTAATACTTTAGTAAGCGGTTGAAGTGCAGAGTAAGCGATAGCAGCATGTAGTAAGCAAGTAGTGCGAGTGCATGAAGCGCAAGGTAACGTGACGCGCGGTTAATATTTCGAGCATGTTCAGCTAAGGTTTACTGCCATACTTTAGGGATGGATACACTATATGCTACAGCGAGCTTGGCGTCCATCTTGCGCGGACATATAACTACATTGGCTTATGCGTGCTTCATATATCGTTAATTCACAGTATGGAGCCGTGTTCTGGATAGTAATAAAGCGATAGTTAGTGGACAAAACGTGAAAGTTACCCTGCCGCGCTCTCCAAACATGTAATCAGGTCGCACACACGCGAATGACACATGCTGGAGGCGGAATTAGCATTGCGCACCGTGTACTTTGGTGATAGAATGTGCAATTTGTTACATTTAGCATGTTTAGCTACTCTTAGTAGTGCGCAACTGCTAATGTGCGCCGCGTAGTAGAATAGTGAAGTCATAATTACTTTTAGTAAGGATACTGTGCGGCCCACGTAGAAATTATGTAAAAAAAATGAATGCAGCCCATACAAAGTGCTGAACGATAGCATGATAGATTGTACACGATGTTTTCTTACTGAGGAACATTAGCACAATGTATGAACGCTGCTTTATCAGCTAATTCACTCGGACAATCTATTTGGTTTCCACAATAAATGTAATGCTAAGTAAAATGCGAGTGAGCCTGCACTGCGAGTTTTGGAGGGTTAGACAACTTGATATGATAGACGTCTACATAATTCTCAGAGTGTACAGTAAATAACACAATATCGATCTACCAATTCATGCCAACGTCTATTTCTACTACATTCACAATAAGCACATATTATGTTAACAACAAAGTACCGTACAACAGAGAATGATATATTTTAGCACGTTGCAGCATGCCTTTACTCATGCTACCTCTGACGTGGCAATATTTATTAAGCTGATACCGGCCACGTAACCATAGTAAGTGTACTGTCAACACAAAACACTTTTTTGTAGTACATGCAAAATCTAAACTAAAACCAGTTGAACTTGACAAAAGCCCACCGGAGCGAAGCGAAGGTGGGCGGCTTTTACAACTTCGGCTTACAACACAGGACTGTACAATAGAGAATGTTTTACCCTGTAACATGCATCTCCTCATTGTAACTCTGACGTGGAAATAGTTAATTAAGCTGGCACCCCACGTAGCTGTACTAACAGTACTTCCAAGATACATGGTAGATAAACTTTTGACATGCATACACTCAAAACTTAATAACAATTGAACTGGATAAAAAGCCCACCGGAGCGAAGCGGAGGTGGGCGCCCTCACAACTACAATTAACCACATAATTACCGCCGCGTAGCGGCGGCGCTCGGCTAGTCCTAAGAATCAATCAGACCGTCGTGTCCGTCACAAAATCATCACGTTTATTCACTAAGTACGAATCCCACTAAGTCCGATTTGCTGCCGAGCGCAGCACCCACTTGCAATCTAGCGGGCCCACAGGCCCGCCTAGCTACCTACTAACAAATAACACTGCGAGTAGTGCAGCGAGCCGACGAGGCGAGCGGAACGGGGGCGACCGTATTACCCTCGCCGCTAGATTAATTATTGTTATTAGCACCCTTTACGATATTAATGAGCGTAGCAGCGATAGCAGGGTGAGTACAGTACGTTTGAGGCAGCGATAGCTGGGCCTACCCTGCTACTAAGTACAATATCAATGTAGCTCTATTATAAACACATAGTAAAGGGATGGCAGTGCATAGTGAGTTATAGCAGCACGTAGTAAGCGATCTGAACATATAGTTAGCGATAGCAGCACGTAGCAAGCGATCTGAACGTATAATTAGCGATAGCAGCACGTAGAAAGCTATAGGAGCACGTAGTAAGCGATTGCAGCGACCTAGCAAGTGGTAGCAGTGCGAGTACATGTTGCCCAAGGTAAGCTGAAGGTGGATAATCTATTTACAGAGAGCCTAGCTTATTTTCACGATATATGTCTGGGTATAAACACTTTATAGCAACCGAGGTCACTGCATGTCGGTAAGATAACCTGTTCTGAAGATAGTAGATATTTTACTTAAACTGGGGCTGTTATTATGTACGCAGGTTCACATTGACATGCGAAATTAAAATTGCATTGCAAGGCGAGTCTGAAGTGTATCCTCAGCTTAGGCCTACTATAATGCTTTAGGAGTGGACACATTACAGCAGCTGCGGCACTTGGCTATTTTCTAATTCCTACTATCAATTAAAATAGGTCCACTGCGGCAAGGATAGCTACGCTGGACGTACGACTTAAAATAACTACACCAATGCGAAGTTAGCTTAGTTTAATATAGATGCATGCTACGATATTGATATGGCTCACCGCGTAGTTAACGATAGCAACACATAGTAAGCGGTGGCAGTGTGCAGTAAGCGATAGCAGCGTGTTCAACAACTATGTTATTGAGCGGATATACATGTAGGAAACAGAATTACTATAGCGTGAGCGTGAACTTTGTAGTTACGCGGTGCAATGTTCTTACCTTCACTTTCTTAGCTACTATTAATGCAGGCGGGCGCTAAAATGCCAATGCATACCGCGTAGTAAAATAATCAGCTGAAATAGCGGTAAGAAAAGAGTGTTGAAGCAGGTCACGTAGAAGTTTGTGCACCCCGCAGCTCAAAAGACATTATGGAGTGCTGATACGACGTTGTATACTTACTAACTGCTCGGTATTCTTATAAGAAGATAGGCTATGCTTAGTAGAGGAAAAACGAAGTCCATACTTTGGGGCTCCATACAGAATGTGGAAAGATAGGTTACAAACTAAATAACAGAGAGCTACGGTAGCATGACAAACTCAATAAAAACACGTAGAGAAACTTATGTTGGCACGCCGTACAACTAAAAATGTTTTACACTGCAACATGCATCTAATCATAGTAACTCTGACGTGGAAATCGATATTTAAGCTGATACCAATCCCATCACTCTGCAGATAGTAATTCCAACCTGTATCAGCAAACACAATGGAAAATATTAACAATGGAACTGGATAAAATCCCACCGGAGCGAAGCGGAGGTGGGCGGCCCTCACTACTGTAACCAACCACAATTCCTCCCGCCGCGTAGCGGCGGCGCTCGGCTAGTGCACGTACGAAGTCAATCGCAAATTGCAGTCATCAAGTTAGAGTAACTAGCCAATCGGATCATGAGTTGAGAAGGACAGACTTACTGTATCGCAACTATTTACAGCAATCCCATACAACTTTATCGCATCGATCCTCGAAACTGTGGCCAAACATAAGGACGTAGCTAATAAACGAGAGGGAAAATGACCACACTCCTTGTAAAGGATACACACGCAGCCCAAGCAAAAGATCTATCGGGACTTTGTTACTACTCTAATTACACGCTGATACCTTACTCGACGTACAGCACCTTCAGCAGGTTCGTCGAGCCAGACTTGGCCTCCGTGATGCCGTGCACCGCGACGACGGCGTCGCCGCTCTTCAGCCAGCCGAGCTCCTTGCCCGTCTCCGTGGCGCGGTACAGGATCGAGTCCGTGCCGATCATCGAGCCCACGCAGCGCGCGACGACGCCCTTGAGGAAACCCTCCGACTGGCGGGCCGTCTGCTC
This sequence comes from Phytophthora melonis, assembly GCA_024211575.1. NCBI lineage: Eukaryota > Oomycota > Peronosporomycetes > Peronosporales > Peronosporaceae > Phytophthora > Phytophthora melonis. The sequence goes on from JAMXKT010000073.1 coordinate 119,460, forward strand.
GAGGGCCGTCAGCACCAGCACCGGCATCGAAGGACGGAACTTGGACACCAGGCGGGCCGTGTTGCCCGTCTCCGTCAGCACCACCAGCATCTTCGCGTTGATGTCGATGGCCGTCTTCACGGCCGACGACGCCACGGCCTCCGCCGTCTGCATCGGGCCGTTCACCTCCAGCACGGCGTTGCGCAGCGACTGGTACACGTCGTCGTAGTGAATGGCGGTCTCGGCCTGCAGGCACGTGGCGGCCATCACCTCCACAGCCTGTGTCGGGTAGTCGCCGTTGGCGCTCTCGCCCGAAAGCATCACGGCGTCCGTGCCGTCAAGCACGGCGTTGGCCACATCCGTGCACTCGGCACGGGTCGGGCGAGGAGCCTTGATCATTGACTCGAGCATCTGCGTGGCCGTGACAACCGGCTTGCCGGCCAGGTTCGCCTTGCGGATCATCATCTTCTGGGCCAGGAACACCGTCTCGGGAGGGATCTCCATGCCCAGGTCGCCACGGGCAACCATGATGCCGTCCGTCTTGGCCAGGATCTCGTCGAAGTTCTCCATGCCCTCGTGCGACTCGATCTTGGAGATGATCTTGATGCCGCGGCCGCGGGGGCCAAGCACCTTGCGGATGTTGTCGATATCCTGGCCCGTGCGCACGAACGACGCAGAGATGTAGTCGATGCCGTGCACCAGGCCGAAGTTCACTAGGTCGTCCTCGTCCTTGTCCGTCAGCGTCGGCAGCAGCACCTGCAGCCGGGCAGGTTCATGTTCTTGCGCTCACCTAGCGTGGCCGAGTTGTTGGCGCGGGCGATGATGCCGTCCGCGTTCACCTTGGTCACCGTTAGCACCAGCGAGCCGTCGGCCACCAGCACCGTGCCGCCGACCTTCACGGACTGAGGCAGCTGCGGGTACGAACACGCGATCTTGGTCTCGTCGCCGAGGAACTCGTAGTCCGTGGTCAGCTCAATGAGCGAGTCCTTCTGGATCGTCACTTTGTCGTGGTTCTTGAGGAAACCCGTGCGGATCTCAGGGCCCTTGGTGTCCAGCATGATGGCCACGTTCTTGTTGGGGCGCTTGGCCAGCGCGGCGCGCAGGCGGTTCAGGCAGGCCAGGTGGCTGGCGTGGTCGCCGTGCGAGAAGTTGAAGCGGGCCACGTTCATGCCCGCGTCGATGAGCTTCAGCAGACCCTCCTCGGACCAGCAAGCGGGGCCCAGCGTGCAGAAGATCTTGGTCTTGCGCTGCACGCCCTCGACGTTGGCCTTGATGCAGTTGGCGTCCAGCAGGTTCAGCGATAGAGCGGCAGACATGGTGCTAGGGCGGTGGGGTAGAAGTCACTTGAGTGGTTCTCGTTCAAATGAAGAATGGCATCCTTCCTTCGAGCGGCGGCTCCAACCGGGGCGGGGCCAGCGATCTCCACGCGGCCGGAGACGGCAAGCAAGCGACACCCGCCGCCCGCACCAAGCACCAAAGCGCGCGCGCTTCTTTACAATCGTGCTACTCGTGTAGTACTCGTGTAGTACTCGTGTAGTACTCGTGTAGTGTGGCCACTCGCTTGCTCGCTCGCTTCGGCCGGCCGTGGAGATAATCTCTCTCGACACTCGTCACAGGGTCCACCGCGTGTCCCATCCATGTTGTCAACGTTTCTAAGCCCGTTTTGGTCGGCCTACATGATACACACCGGGCGGTGACGGGTCATTTGGTCCCTGCGGTCGGATTGTGTACGCAGTGGGCCAATCTTTTGACTCCGTCTACCTGCTTACAAGTACATGTACTGTGCTTTCCATTGGAAAGCAAGTTTCCAATCGCAGCTTTGATGCAGTTGTGCCGGCGTTTGTTATCTTGAGCTTCGCCTGGCTCGCTTGGCTACACCCATTGTGTTTTCAATTGGGCACTTATTACGTTCGTGCGAGTGAAACCATGCAAAACATGCCACTCCCTCGGAATTACAGGACACACCTAAGCACTTCTTACAGGGATACATCTACCTAAGAAGTCCACTCAGGCGATCGTGTATCCTGGCTGCACCAGCGTCTCTCTGTCTATAGCAGAAAAATTATTAATTATTAATTAGAAGTAACAAATGAATGTGTATGTATACAAATTTTGTATATGTACATGTAGGGGTACATGATGTGGATTGCTGCAGGAATGCAAAGACACGCGTGGTTAAAAGCCTCATAGGTTTTACAGGACCTAAAAACGCAAGCAATGGGAGCATCAAGCACAGGCTTTCATGCTTGCGCACTTTGGTGGGCGGCGGGTGTCGGGTGTCGCTTGCTTGCCGTCTCCGGCCGCGTGGAGATCGCTGGCCCCGCCCTGTTTGGAGCCGCCGCTCGAAGGAAGGATGCCATTCTTCATTTGAACGAGAACCACTCAAGTGACTTCTACCCCACCGCCCTAGCACCATGTCTGCCGCTCTATCGCTGAACCTGCTGGACGCCAACTGCATCAAGGCCAACGTCGAGGGCGTGCAGCGCAAGACCAAGATCTTCTGCACGCTGGGCCCCGCTTGCTGGTCCGAGGAGGGTCTGCTGAAGCTCATCGACGCGGGCATGAACGTGGCCCGCTTCAACTTCTCGCACGGCGACCACGCCAGCCACCTGGCCTGCCTGAACCGCCTGCGCGCCGCGCTGGCCAAGCGCCCCAACAAGAACGTGGCCATCATGCTGGACACCAAGGGCCCTGAGATCCGCACGGGTTTCCTCAAGAACCACGACAAAGTGACGATCCAGAAGGACTCGCTCATTGAGCTGACCACGGACTACGAGTTCCTCGGCGACGAGACCAAGATCGCGTGTTCGTACCCGCAGCTGCCTCAGTCCGTGAAGGTCGGCGGCACGGTGCTGGTGGCCGACGGCTCGCTGGTGCTAACGGTGACCAAGGTGAACGCGGACGGCATCATCGCCCGCGCCAACAACTCGGCCACGCTAGGTGAGCGCAAGAACATGAACCTGCCCGGCTGCAAGGTGCTGCTGCCGACGCTGACGGACAAGGACGAGGACGACCTAGTGAACTTCGGCCTGGTGCACGGCATCGACTACATCTCTGCGTCGTTCGTGCGCACGGGCCAGGATATCGACAACATCCGCAAGGTGCTTGGCCCCCGCGGCCGCGGCATCAAGATCATCTCCAAGATCGAGTCGCACGAGGGCATGGAGAACTTCGACGAGATCCTGGCCAAGACGGACGGCATCATGGTTGCCCGTGGCGACCTGGGCATGGAGATCCCTCCCGAGACGGTGTTCCTGGCCCAGAAGATGATGATCCGCAAGGCGAACCTGGCCGGCAAGCCGGTTGTCACGGCCACGCAGATGCTCGAGTCAATGATCAAGGCTCCTCGCCCGACCCGTGCCGAGTGCACGGATGTGGCCAACGCCGTGCTTGACGGCACGGACGCCGTGATGCTTTCGGGCGAGAGCGCCAACGGCGACTACCCGACACAGGCTGTGGAGGTGATGGCCGCCACGTGCCTGCAGGCCGAGACCGCCATTCACTACGACGACGTGTACCAGTCGCTGCGCAACGCCGTGCTGGAGGTGAACGGCCCGATGCAGACGGCGGAGGCCGTGGCGTCGTCGGCCGTGAAGACGGCCATCGACATCAACGCGAAGATGCTGGTGGTGCTGACGGAGACGGGCAACACGGCCCGCCTGGTGTCCAAGTTCCGTCCTTCGATGCCGGTGCTGGTGCTGACGGCCCTCGAGCAGACGGCCCGCCAGTCGGAGGGTTTCCTCAAGGGCGTCGTCGCGCGCTGCGTGGGCTCGATGATCGGCACGGACTCGATCCTGTACCGCGCCACGGAGACGGGCAAGGAGCTCGGCTGGCTGAAGAGCGGCGACGCCGTTGTCGCGGTGCACGGCATCACGGAGGCCAAGTCTGGCTCGACGAACCTGCTGAAGGTGCTGTACGTCGAGTAAGGTATCAGCGTGTAATTAGAGTAGTAACAAAGTCCCGATAGATCTTTTGCTTGGGCTTCATGTGTATCCTTTACAAGGAGTGTGGTCATTTTCCCTCTCGTTTATTAGCTACGTCCTTATGTTTGGCCACAGTTTCGAGGATCGATGCGATAAAGTTGTATGGGATTGCTGTAAATAGTTGCGATACAGTAAGTCTGTCCTTCTCAACTCATGATCCGATTGGCTAGTTACTCTAACTTGATGACTGCAATTTGCGATTGACTTCGTACGTACAGTATCTATCAATGAGTGCGCTTTTCGTACGCGAACGCTTGTGTAGTGCGTGCTGAATATGTGGCTCAAACTGGCCGATATTCAATTGTGTTCTGTGGAGTCTTAATTGAGATGCGCTTGATGTACAATGCAGACTGTATTGTATTTTACAGTGCTTTGAAGTACAGCACGGATGTAACCTATATCGTGGTGCTGTGCCTCTTTTGGTGAGTAGGTTCACATGTCGAGCTGCAACATGATCGAATGAAGACCATGACCCGCGAGACACCTTTCGAAAGGCGTGGGCAGCCGCTATTTATGGTTGAAAAGGTTAGAATTTTTGAGGGGCTCTGCGGCAATACGCTACTCAGCCAAATGGTCGAGGAAGAGAGTAAAGCAATCTTTCATTATTGTGGGATGCAAGCAAGCAATGCTGGGGTAATAGATGGGGGCAGCGCACTTATAATTCACCTTACCTACAAACTGACAGCCACATTTTTACCTTCATCAAATGTATACGTTGCGGATGTTTTCTTTTTTATAGTATAGCTCATCTAGAAGTACTTCATTTGATGCAAGCGATGCTTGTAGGCAGATCTGGAGCTTGCAACCTGTCTTCCGTCGAAGAAGAGATTAAGCTGCTTGGTCGTCACCCTGTAACTTACCCATACTTGATATTCCGTTAGCGAGTCCGGACTCTGGGGTTACTTCGGTGTTTGCTGCGTAGCTCGGTGATGCCAAAGATCCTTAGTTGCAGTGCGCTTTTTTAAGCCTGCGACCACTGGGCGCCTTCCAAAACGTATTGTGCCTTTCGGTCATTTTGCCGAGTCCTACGTAGGACTTTGGAGGTCAGTTAATCTGAGGTTGGTGGTCTCTAAATCTGAGATGCAAATCTCGGACGAGTCCGATGAGCGGTCTCCTGGAGTCTCTCCGCTCAATGGTCTCCGGTTAGAGTCCAAGCCAAGCAAGCTTTGTTTGGGGAAGCAAGCCGTGCTGGAACCCGCGAAGGGCGAAGGGCAAAGACTGGAGTGTTCAACATATCGAGTGCATCGTGCATCCTAAGTTTATTCTGCGTTTGACATGCACCGTATTAGAGTCAGCTCGTATGAAAGTCCTGCCACAAGACTTGGCAGGAGTCCTTCGTAAGGCCTCGAACCCCGAATGCCGTGAAAATGGGCGACATTCGGGCTTTCGGCTGTTTGTAGGACCTGCGCAACTGCTTCCGTCGGACTAGCAATTCATGGTCCTAATTCTCTACGAGGGACCTGCTAATCTGCTCCGATAACCTAGCCCCATCTTAGTAGGTAGCTGTTTTACACGTCCGATTCGCCAAAACAACTGAAAAGCACAATATATAAAACGGTTTGGTCACTAGGGGTAGGGGGATTAAACCGGTCATTAAACGAGCGATTAAACGGAATTGTTTGGAGGATCAAAAAAGTCTCCGTTCAAACAATTCGAAAATGGGTTTGGTCGCCCTTTTAATCACCCCCTTATTTGGCAACTCGATTAAAAAACATCTTAAAGAATGTATGGGTTCAAACAGCTCCCTCATTTAGAGATTTCGTTTGAATTGAAGTTGCGCGCGCGATCTTAAAGGGGTTTAAGGCGCGAAAGCGCGCGCGCTCGCACAGCCCACGCTTCATTTCGAATCTCGCCTCGCCGTGCCGAAGCCCCCGCCTGCTGCAAACGTGTACGTGCACTGTATGAGTTGTTGTGGTCGTGCATATCAGCTAAAAGAGTGTTGATTCTCTGCCTAGGCAACCATGCACCTGTCTCCCCCGAGCAAGCGTCGCCACGAGACAAGCTGTGCTCACGAGACTTCGAGTGCTCTCGTCTCCAAGCGCCGCAAGCTCAGTGCCGAGGCGTTCGACGCCGCTGCGATCGAGTCAAACCGCTGCGAACCGCCACCAGCAGAGTCACGCAGCGAGGTCGCTGCTGATGTAGTAGCCAAGCCACTTCCTTCGGCCGTCGTCGCTGTCACGCCCGCGGAACCACCGGCGGGACCTCGCGCCGGCGCGAAGACCAGGAAGACCACGGTGCTGACGATCGTCAAGACCGTGACGACCGTGAAGACTACGGTCACGACCCGAATGTCCCGGGCGTCGCCACGCGCGACTTCCTCCGACGAGGAGGAACCGCCCAGGGAGATCTCAGAGCAGTCGGCCTCGTTGCCCTCCGGCGTAGGGCCCCCGCTGCTTCTGACCACCGACAGTTGGTGTCGCCAAGAACGCGATCTGGGCGGGTGGTGCTGCCCGAAGGCGTCAATGCGTCTGTGACGATGCAGGTGGCTCCACTTGCAAAGTTTCGGCTCTCCCCGCCTGCCTCGTCGGGTGATGGCGCCCCAGTCCGCGTTCCAGCCAAAGCACTGAGACGGAACCACCATCCCCGGTCACACCTACGCGCTCCGCTCCGAGTCCAGATGCCGTATATTCACCTGCGGCGGCAAGTTCCCAAACAAGAACCGCGACTCCTTCGTGGTCACCCCAAAGCCCCTTCCGGTCGAGCCTGCACAACCGCGCAGACGTTCTCCTGCTTGGTACACCGAGGCGGTCGCCTCCGACAGCGACGAACCCGAGACGGTGCCGCTGATCGGCTCCCCTTCCAGCTGCACGCCCGTCGGTCACCGCCTCGCGCGCGAGTTCCCCGGCCTTTACAGTAGTCGAAGGCGGTGCCGAGAACCCACCCCACGACGAGTGGCAGCTCGAGACGTGGCCGGATGACGTGCAGTTCACGTCAGCGCAGCAGAATCCGCGCCGCTGGAAGTTCCCAGCAGTCAGCATGGGGGTGAGAGGGGGCTTGGCTGTGGATGCGAGGAGCGGTGCAAGGCAAGCACCTGCCTAAACGCTCGTAACAGCAGATTCTGCACGGAGTACAACTGCACCTTCGCTGCTGAGTGCGGCAATGGGCTTCACGAAAGCCGCGCACTCGCAATTGGGCGCAACCTGCGCACCGGAATGCGTGGCTTGGTGGCGCAAGCTGCGATTCCTGCCGGAGAAGTCATCGGCCAGTATGTCGGCCACATGGACTTGTTCGGGCCGCCCTGCAAGAACGGCCCAGTCAACGACGGCTACAGAATGCACCTACGAACCCGCACTACGGGCAACAAGTTCATTGGCATCGACGCCTTGAAAGTGGGCGGCAACCTCCGCTTCATGAACCACGCCTGCAATCCAAGCGCCCGGTTCCATGAGGTTCAAACGGGCCAACGCCTGACGGTGGTCGCCGTCAGCATTCGAGACATCTACCCGGGCGAGGAGGTGACGGTCTCCTACGGCAACAAGTTGTGGTTTGTCTGTCGCTGCGGGTGGTCGGGGTGCCAGCATCGCCACCTGCAGCACTTGCACCAGGACTCGGACTCTGCTTAAACCCGCCGCCTGTGAGCAACTCTAAGGCAGCTTTGTATTGGAAGTTGTGTACATATTGTGTAATGAAATCTTTTGAAATTCGAAGCTTCCTGACATACTGAACATCATACGTACGACCCGGAACGCGATGGGTTCATTCGCCCCCTCGACGGCTTCGGCACCAGCAACGACGGAGAGTATGGCGGTGGGTCTCGTACAGCTCGTTGTCTCCCTTCGATTCGTTTCTCTTTGGGTCTAACCTGCGTCGTATCTTACATGTCTATCAACAGCGATGCCGACAACGGGGATACCACAACTACGGAGCTAGCGAGGAGCTTCTCCTTTGCGACTTGGCCGCAAAAATCCTTCCAACTGGAAGGAATATGTGGGTGGCGCTGGCGGCCGAGTACAATGGCTCCAAGGATCCTGCCTGGCGGGAGCGCGACTTTGACTCACTGCGGAGGAAGTTTCGCAAGCTCTACGGGAAGCCCAAGCCCACGGGCAATCAGGGAGACCGCCTGACGCTCAAACAGCGAACTGTCCTCATGGCTCATGAGACCCAATTTGAGATAGAGAAGAAGGGAGGGGCGCACACCTCGCATGACGGGCACGACAACGGGGAGGACGACCAGAGCCTCATGGATGAGGTCAACACGGCCCTCTTCGCGGATGAGGTGGTCAAGACCTTCAACGCGAAGCCGAACTCGGTCTCGACCAAGGACGGCGGAGACAGCAACCGTGCTCGGGTCGACAAGCAGCAGGAGGATGACGAGGAGGAGGCGGCGGAGGAGGACGACGAGTCGGTCTCCTCTGTCAACTCGGTCGAGGATGAAAAAGCTCGGAGGAGGGTACGTCCGAAGAGCCTGACGCCAACCAGCCACGTGACCCTCCTCTTCCCCCGTTGCCGAGCTTCACGGCAGCGACACGCGTCTTGCTGGAGGCGTGCTGACCCAGCAGGGCTTCGTTCCGGTTGGATTCGCTGCTGACTTCCAGCAGGCTGAGTACAACCCTGGCGACGGTGAGGAGGGTGATACGCAAGGCGACCAAACTACAGCTAATCGTGCACGGAGCGACCAAAGTATGGCCGCAGAAACGACCATTGACGCTCGATCAACACCAAAGGCATTGGCGAGGCCCACACCGGTGACACCGAGAGCTGTGGGCCGCCCGAGACGTGACAGCCAACCTCTGGCTTCGACGGCTTCACCCGACGGCCCTACCCTAACACGAAACCCGGAACGTGCTGCTTCCGATGCAGCAGAGGCGGAAAAACACAAACGACTGTACAACACCAGTGATCGCCTAGGTGGGCGAGATCTACGAGTTCTTCGTGACAATTTTGGGGCGATGGGTGGACGCGATCCAGGAGCGAAAGCCAAAAGCCCCGCGTCTGAGAGCTCGGTGACGACGACGTACGCTGCGTCGAAGAGAAACCAAGCAAAGAAGCGCATGGATTCTATTGACAAAGAGTTAAAAGAGGCAGAGGCTGCCCACGCTGCTATGGGATCGGAAATGAAAGAGCTACTGCTCTTCTTCCGCGAAGACGCGGATCGCAGAGCCGAAGCGGAGGGGAATCGGCGACGAGAGGAACGCGATGAACGGCGCGCAGAGGAGAAACGAGAGCGGGAAGAGCGAGAGAGGGTTCGCCGGGAAGAAGCCGCTCTCGTCGAAGCCAGACGTCAGCAAGACCGCGAGAGTGCAAGAGAACACCTTGAAGCCGCGGAAAAGAGAGAAAGCAGCTAGAGCGGAGCGTCGAGAAGAAGAGGCCGAGCGTCGCCGACAGTTCCAAGCTCGGCTTGAGCAAGACCGTGCTGAAGCGCGGCAGCGCCATGAGCAAATGATGCTGCTGATCTCAACGATCCACAAGAACAAGTAGTATACGGCAAGATGCGCGCGCAGGGAGGAAGACGTAGCGAATTCAAGTTGCATTGTCCACATAAACAAATTCAACTCACTCTTGTGTATCTCCTATCGTCCTCGCCATGGATGAATGTGGTTCGGATCTCACTAATACCGACTGTTCTTACTCTGTAGTTAGCAAGTCGAAAAATGTTGTCCAAACGCTGCTGGCGTTTGCTGCGGTCGTACGGCAACGGCATCAGCAGCCGATGGTAGACCTTCTCGATAGACCCCATACCCCACTCTGCACTCTGTCGTATCGATGTTATTGCCCCAGATAAAGCCTTCGCCGCCGCCCGAACAGAAGGCACTAGTCTACTTGCATCTCCGTCTTTCAGCGGGGTCATGATCCTGCCGATCATGTCACCACTGCAAGGGAAAGCACTGTCTGCTACAACCCCGTAACGATCGTCAGGATTTAGATCAGCCGACAGCAGTTTGCGCCTGAACTCTAGACTGGTATCGCCATCGTTCCAGGACCCCGGGCAGTTATGTTTCGCCCACACGATGAGCCCGTCCGCTGAAAAGCATAGCGTGCCGGTAACGAAGACGCCATGTAGCCAACCGTTGTAGTGAGCGTTCTGGATGTCTTTATCTGGAGGCTGCTGCACCTGTGAAGTAGAAGCATGATACGTAGATGGTAAGATCACAAACAATGAAACAATATAAACATCTCTTGACGAAAGTACCTTGTAGTTTTTCCCATCCAAAAAGCCCCAGGTAAACTGCAGCATGGGCTGCTTTGCTGCCACCAGGCGAGCTAAAGCTTTCTGCCTGGTGAGCGTAGGCCATACTATCCGAGCGGGCGCAAACCCTCGGAGCGCCGCCGTAAGAGCGTCTTCGGCTGCTGCTAGCACGCGGGTTAGCGTCGTCGGCGGGACGCCAAACATGAGACACAGGCGCCCTCCATACTCACAGCCTACGTAGAAAGCTAGAAGCAAGCCCAACACCTGGTGGTGGTGTTGGAGCTTCCGAGGCCGCCCCCCTTTCGAGGAGAAGATAGGAATCTCGTAATGGGGCGCAAAGCGAGATAATAGAAGGTTGAACGAGGATCTATAAGACAAGCAATAACGGATAACAATAGTTAGAAACCAACTACACACTCAAATACTGCATAGTTATCTTACCGCGACAGACTTGTCACCGTTAGCATGTTCTTATCCGATCCCTTGAGCCACGTGTCCATCCAGGACGATGACTCGGGATTCTTTAGGCAGTCTATGGTGATGTAATGGCGCATTCGGGTGAGCCGCTGCCACTCCCAGCGCCTGCGCTCGTCGTACAGCGGGCGTCTAATGTCTCGGCGCGTCTCGCGCGAGCGAGGGCGCGTCCGGGACTAAGCACAGAGCATCAGCAAAAAGCTTGTATCCGGGCGAGACATGGTGCTGGAAGAAGCGCAGGAGGGGTAAACGACTCGGTTGCTCGGAAAGGGTCGACGCGACCTTTGCCGCCGAACGAGATCTTGACAAATAGAGATTTTTTGTGAAATTTTGTCCATCTTGAGATCGTCTCCTTTCAACCTACATAATGAGATCAAGGTATTCATACTTCAAGCGGCAAAGGTCGCCGGACACAGATAACTTTTAACGATGTTTTTGGCCTAGGTGTTTATCACCTTCGATTTGCAGACGTTTGGTCGGGCGAGTAATGCGCCCAGTCGGGTGATAAGAATGTTTCGATTAAACTTTTTTATCTAGGTTTTGGAAGGCGCCCACTGGTCGGAGGTCATACTTTGAATGGCCGTATCTCATTGAAGTAATCTCAATCGCGGAGAGCATGCTGTGGTCTGACCGGGATCCCCCAAGAGAATCCGTGGGCCTTGCACACTAACTAACTGCCAACTCACACTGCCAACTCGTCGTAGTCTTCGTGTGTTGGGTGTGATCCAGTAAACGGCCCCCTTTCCCTTCCGGAACTTCGTACTAGTGTGGTCCTAGAACTTGCAGGACAACCTGCACACGAGCTGCACACAACCTGCACACAAAGTTAGCACCCAGGCCTGTCTCTGACCGCTTCAGCTTCAACGTAGCCTGTCCCGGCAAAACACGTCCCTCAGAATTCACTTGACTTCGTTAAACTATGTGATTGGGCTTTTAATTGCGGACACGCTGGTCGCGACGTCGTCGGCGTCGACAGCAGCTCTTTGCGGGACGCAGCTTCAAGCTCGAAGCTGCCGCTCGTATGGGTCTGCTAACGAGGCCATACATCCCGCTCCGCTCCGTCCCGCATAGAGCTGTCCGCGGCAAAAACACGATGTGAATCAGGGCACAACGCACGTATCCGCCACAGCCAGTCTGGGGCTCACAGTCGAACTCGCGCCCAAGCACCCAAGCCGCAAGCCGCAAGAAGCCGCCCTCCCCTTCCTCCTCCCAATACCAACAACACCATGTCGGGAGCCATCGGACTGAGCCAGCAGGGCGTCGAGCTCGAGAACATCATGCGCAGCACCGAGGGCGTGGAGCGCAAGACCAAGATCTTCTGCACGCTGGGCCCGGCCTGCTGGTCGCAGGATGGCATCGGCGAGCTCATCGACGCCGGCATGAACGTGGCCCGCTTCAACTTCTCGCACGGCGACCACATCAGCCACGCCGACACGCTCAACCGCCTGCGCGGCGCGCTGGCCTCGCGCCCGCACAAGAACGTGGCCGTCATGCTGGACACCAAGGGCCCGAGATCCGCACAGGCTTCCTGGCCAACAAGGACAAGGTAACGATCCAGAAGGACGCCACCCTGGAGCTCACCACCGACTATGAGTTCCTGGGCGACGAGACCAAGATCGCCTGCTCATACCCGGAGCTGCCCCAGTCCGTGCAGGTCGGAGGCACCGTCCTCGTGGCCGACGGCTCACTGGTGCTCACGGTCACGGAGATCAAGGATGACGGCATCATTACCCGTGCCAACAACACCGCTACCATTGGTGAGCGCAAGAACATGAACCTGCCCGGCTGCAAGGTGATGCTGCCCACCCTCACGGAGAAGGACGAGGATGACCTGGTGAACTTCGGCCTCATGCACGGTGTGGACTACATCGCCGCGTCGTTTGTGCGCACGGGCCAGGACGTTGACAACATCCGCAAGGTGCTTGGCCCCCGTGGCCGCAGTATCAAGATCATCTCCAAGATCGAGTCGTTTGAAGGACTCGAGAACTTTGACGAGATCCTGGCCAAGACGGACGGCATCATGGTTGCCCGTGGCGACCTGGGCATGGAGATCCCTCCCGAGAAGGTGTTCCTGGCACAGAAGATGATGATCCGCAAGGCCAACATCGCTGGTAAGCCGGTGGTGACGGCCACGCAGATGCTCGAGTCGATGATTAAGGCCCCGCGTCCGACCCGTGCCGAGTGCACGGACGTTGCCAACGCCGTGCTTGACGGCACGGACGCCGTGATGCTCTCGGGTGAGACAGCTAACGGTGACTACCCCACTGAGGCCGTCTCGATGATGTCGAAGATCTGTGTGCAGGCCGAGGGTGCTATTCACCACGACGACGTGTACCAGTCGCTGCGCAACGCCGTGCTGGACACGTACGGACCGATGTCCACCCAGGAGGCCATTGCGTCGTCGGCCGTGAAGACGGCCATCGACATCAAGGCCAAGATGATCGTGGTGCTCACGGAGTCGGGCAACACGGCCCGCTTGGTGTCCAAATTCCGTCCCTCGATGCCGGTGCTGGTGCTGACGGCGATGGGTGGCGCCGCCCGCCAGTCCGAGGGCTTCTACAAGGGCGTGAGGGCTCGCTGCATGGGCTCGATGATCGGCACGGACTCGATCCTGTACCGCGCCACGGACCTGGGCAAGCAATTTGGCTGGGTCAAGTCTGGCGACAACGTGGTCGCCCTGCACGGCATGGTGGAGGCCCGTTCGGGCTCCACCAACATGCTCAAGGTGCTTACTGTAGAATAGGCGAGGGAAGAGAGACACAGCCAGCGTCCTCGCAGTCGCAGTTAACACATAACATGAGTTTGTGAATGGATCCGGTACGGAATGACGCCTTCTCTGCACCTCAACGAGTGACGAATGCCTGCACTTCAATGAAAAGAGCAGAGGATCGGCTCGTGCGGCACCGAGATCTGAAGCAAACTGGTGCGTGGGCGCGTACACAAGTGCCACTGCTTCCCGACGACAGAGTTGCCTATACCTCGAGCGGTCGAAGCGACCAGGCCCACCAGGAGTCCTTCAGCTGTAATTATTAATAGCGTCGTCAAAGCGAATCTTCGTGTTGCAATCTCTTGCTGGGCAGAGCCATCAGCAAGTGCCGAACCTGACTACGGCACGACCCGAACGCTGGATTCTCGCCAGCGCAATCGCCAGCTTACAGTACGCACAAGTGCCACTGCTTCCCGACGACAGAGTTGCCTATACCTCGAGCGGTCGAAGCGACCAGGCCCACCAGGAGTCCTTCAGCAGTAAGGTGCACCACTACAACAAGACCGTGTTGTCACCCTTCTTTTGGTTGGTGCATTTCTGAGCTTTTGACGCCACATTGCTGATGAAAGAGAAGAGTGCACTCTTGTACAGTACAAGTTGAAAAGTGAAAATGTATCGGTTGTGTAGCGCACACGAATGTCACTCTCACTTGAGTGCCTTCCTTCCCCCTTAAGTGCGAGCGCCGTTTTGTTCTTTTGTTGGGTACGCCACGCCCCAACAGCGCGAGCAGGGAGGCGAGAGAGAAGGCCGCCACTACACGCCGCCAGCCAGCGCTCCGACGCTGAGCCGAGCGCGCGCGCAGCCCCACCCGCCGTCCGCGCGACAGACACACACAGCCAGACAGCGAGCGAGCGAGCGAGAGGCCCTCGTCGTTTGAGTGAGTACGCGCCTCTCTCCATAGTGTCATCCCAGTCCGCCCTCGACTCACCGCACCTTGTTTTGTGACGCTGCCACCAGCTTTTGACACGGAAAAGATGCTGCAGCGGCTGCGCCATGCCGTGGGCTGGGGCTGCCGGCGCCCCCGCCCGGCACTCGAGTGGACTTCCAGGTGTGCGCGCCGCTGGGCCACGGCCAGACGCTGTGGCTCGTGGGCGACCTGCCGGCCCTGGGCGGCTCCGTGGACGTGGTGCCCAACACGGGCGGCGCCGGCGCCGAGGGCGGCCTGCAGCTCGTGACCACGCCCGACCTGTACCCGATTTGGTACAATCTGGAGCCCGTGCTGGCACCCGCGGGCTCCGTGGTGCGCTACCGCTACGCCGTGTGCTCGGGCAGCCGCTTCCTGCGCTACGAAGGCTCGGCCGAGTCGGGCCCCGTAACCAGAGAGCTCTCGGTGGGTGTGGGCTACGTGCAGACGCAGGACACGATGGACGCGCGGCCGCGCCGCCGCTCCTCGCTCTGCAGCGAGGACGATACCACAGGCACGGCCACCATCGTGACGGGCAACACAGACACAGCAGTGGCCGCGGCCGACCAGGCCGACAACGCCAGCGACGACGAGGATGTCCCGGCTCCCGCGTTCTGGGGCGTGATCCCCGTCTGAGCTCGGGCCAGGCCTTTGTGGACCGCAGGGCCAATGGAACTGAGGACGGAGCAGGCACGCTGCATCGCAGCAACAGTCGGCGGCCACCCGGATCGGGCCGGTTGTTGACGGATGTGATTGCGGAGGAGAACGAGAAGATAGCAAGCCCGACGATGGCGCCGAGCTCGGCCAGGCTGGGCGCGAGGGTGCGGGCCGGGTCTGGGCCAGCATTAGCAGAGGAGGCAGCGAGTCCTGGTGCCAAGATGCGCGCTGTATCAGAGGACATGCCGACTCTGAACCCGGCCCCGAGTTCTCCGCGACAGACAGCGGCGAATGTGACGATGGAGGCCACCGACGGTGTCATTATCGCCGTCCACAGACTGCCGGTGCTTGTGCACAGAACTCCGGAAGGCCACTACCATATTGAATGGGAGGACGACAACCTCATTTGCCCATCTGGGCTGCTGAAGGACTCGTATCGCGAGGCCAACTGGGACAGGGTAAGTTCGATGCGGCTAACGTGGGTCGGAACCGTGCACTGCGCGGAGCCTATTCCCAAGGAAGACGAGGAGCGTCTGGCCAAGCAGCTTGAGGATTTCCACTGCGTCCCCGTGTTCCTGTCTGAGCCGCTGGGATCGACGTTCCACAACTTTGCTACGGCACGCTCTGGCCTGTGTTCCACAATATCGTGGACGTTTACGGTGCGCTGCCCACGCGCTGGTGGAATCCTGGCCAGCAACGCAACGCTTGGGCCAGCTACAAGACGGTGAACCGAATTTTCGTGAACAAGGTCATTGAAGTGTACAACGAGGGCGATCTGGTGTGGGTGCATGGACTTCACCTGCTCGTCGCGCCGAGTTTCCTCACGCGCCGGCTGCCCTGTGTGAACGTGGGTATTTTCTTGCACACTCCGTTCCCGAGCTCGGAGATCTTCCGGACACTGTCGATGCGTGCGGACTTGCTGCGTGGTGTGCTGGCTGCGGATCACATTGGTTTCCATCTGTACGAGCATGCGCGTCACTTCCTGACGAGCTGTCGCCGCATCCTCGGACTTAAGTATAGCGCGCAGCCGGGTGGCTACATTGGCGTCGAGTACAATGGCCGCATGGTCATGCTGACTATAAGCCATATTGGTATTGAGCCGTCATTTATGGACCGGATTAATGCTAGCGCCCAGGTGGAGCAGGATGCGGCGGTGCTTGCAGCAAAGTACAAGAGCAGCGAGCGCAAGGTGTTTGTGAGTGTTGACCGCGTGGAGCGACTGAAGGGTATTCTGCTCAAGCTTGGTGCGATCGAGTTCTTTTTGGCTCAACATCCGCAGTACGTGGATAAGGTGCAGTTCGTGCAGATCGGTATCTGGGACACGTCCAATCCGACGCCGGAGAAGGACAGCGTTCGGGCGGAGATCTTGGCACACATGAAGCGTATCAATGACCGTTTTTGCGGGGGCGGCAAGGAGCCGATCTTTGCGTATTCGGAAGTGGAGAACACGGACATGGCCTCTAGACTACCGCTTTGGCGTGTGGGCCATGTGCTCCTCACTACGTGCGTTCGCGATGCTGTCAACCTCTACCCGTTCGAGTTTATTTACGCGCACGAGCTGGCCCAGTCGCCTGGCGTTGTGATCGTGTCCGAGTTTTCGGGAAGCAGCCGCGTGCTCACGGGCAGCGTTGCTGTTAACCCTGGAAACGCGAGGAGATCCTTCAAGCTATGGAACTTGCGTTGACCATGTCGGACGAGGAGCGGATCGCGCGTCACCGGAAAGATTTGGAGTATATCACGACGAATTCTCGTACGAAGTGGGCGGAGCGTATCCTTGTGGACCTGAAGCGGACAAAGAAGCAAACCGCGGAGGGCGAGTACATGGGCTACGGTCTTGGTTTGGGCTTCCGAATGTTGGAGTTCAACGCTGGTTTTAAGATGCTGGAAACTGACGTCGTGGCAAAGGCATACCGCGAGACGTTCCGTCGCGTTATATTCTTTGACTACGGCAACACGCTTACACTAGAGGAGTCTGCTGGAACCCACAATTTCTCGAAGTATATCACGGGCAACGAGCAGAACGCATTTGTGTCCAAGACGGAAACCCCGAAGGCGTCGTCGGATCTTCTCGCGTCCTTGACTTTACTGTGTGCGGATCCGCGCAACACAGTATTTGTGCTGAGCGGTAAGGAGCGTGCGGATCTGGAGAAGACGTTGGGCTCAGTGCGTGGCTTGGGACTTGCTGCTGAGCACGGTTACCTGTATAAATGGGGCACTGGCACAAACACTAACACTGGCAGTGCCGCGGCACCGCCGTCAAGTAGTAGCAGCTCCAACAGTTTGGTGAGTGACGTGGAGGAAGGCGTGTGGTTGTGCACGAAGGACAACTTTGACGACTCGTGGAAGGATGTGACGCACGCCGTCATGGATATTTATACGCAGCGCACACACGGCACGTACATTGAGCTGAAGGGCAGTGCATTACTGTGGCAGTACCGTGATGCTGACCCGGAGTTCGGCCAGCTGCAGGCAAAGGAGTTGCACGACCAGCTCTTGCAAGTGTTGGAGCATTTCCAGGTGGAGGTTGTGACTGGTACAGACTATCTTGAAGTGCGCCCGGAGGGAGTTGACAAGGGCGTGATTGTTGACCGCGTGATGTCCACGATCGAGTCTACGAGTGGCCAGTATGTCGACTTCATCTTGTGTATGGGCGATGATCTGTCGGACGAGTTCATGTTCCAGTACTTGGAGGATGCTCGCAGCCGTCCAAACATGTTCACGGTGACGGTGGGCAAGAAACCCAGCGCAGCAAAATACTTCGTGAATGATGTGGATCAGGTGATGGAGATTGTGCACGCGATGACCAAGGTTTCCACCGCTGCTAAGCGCAACTTCTCCATGAATGATTTGCGGCTATTCGATCGCAATGTTACGAGCAGGTAGCTACTACAACATTCATTTGCTGGCATTTTGTTATATGCTCGACTGATGTGTTGCTTCTGTTTGATGTTGTAGTGGTGGGCTCCTGTCGTTCCAGAGACAAGAGGCTGGATTCAACCGGCCGTCGGGGAACCTGGGCTACATGAGCGACGGCAGCTTCGAAGGAATGAAGTCGTCCCCCTTCGAGAGTTTGGCAGAGGGCGACGAGTCGACAACAGAGGAGACGCCGCAGCCCAGCACAGCAAATTCGTTGGCAGGTCGTGGCATTGCCGGTAGGGGGCTGGGCGGCATGGGAGGCGGCTTAGGTGTGCGCAACTCGATGTCCATGAGCTCGTTGTCCACGGCGGGGATGCCCTCGCTGCATCCGACGTCGTCCACGTACGAGCAGTATCTCAGCAACGTTGACGAGACAGCGGAGGAAGAGGAAGGCGGCATTTTCTTCTAAGCCAGGGCGAGTGCTGTCCGGCTAGACACAGCACCCGGGTCCATCACAGCGATAGGTAAGACAAGACGTTCGCGACATAAGAGGCGGCCGTCATTATACAGGGCTCGGCTCAGCAGCATAATATGCAGACTGAAACGATCACAGGTGTGGCCTGTGGGTTGCTGAGCGGGCCAAGCCGAGGCGACAAGCAGAGCAGAGCAAACCGAGAGAGTGAGAGCGGGTAATACAATGGATCTTTTAAGGATTGAGCAAGGAAGCAAGCAGCGTCTGTGCCTGCCTGCTACTGGTCGAGGTATTTCTCTTGAACGTCAGGTGCGCTCTGGTCTCCGAACGCGTAGTCCTTGACGACAGCGGTCTGGAAGTCCACGCCAGTGAAGACGAAGCCGCTGGCCTTGTCGATAGCAGCCACGAGCTTTTGCAGAGTCGCCGGGTCCTGAATCTGCAGCGGGAGGAAGCTCACAAGGCTGAAGTCTTCGATGACGTCGACCAGCGCCTCGTTCATGCGGCGGAAACGCTCTGCGAGTCGCGAGTTGGAGACCGTTGTATGCCGCGGCTCCAGCGAGATCTGGTCTTCGTCTTCCGCGTCATCCGGCTCGTCCAGGCGATCCAGCAGGTAGCGCAGATCCAGGACGTCCGTGTAGAAGTCCAAGTTGAACGCTGTAGAGCACAAAAGTCGTCAGTCTACAGAAAGAGAGAGGTTGCGCCTAGACCAGTGATGCTGACAACGTACCGATCTTGCCGTACTGCTGCATGAGGTCAATCTTGGACAGCACGTTGATGTGCGGGAGCTCGAGCCGCACCATGGACGACAAGCTCAGCATGACTACCGACACGAACTTGGAGCTGTCAGTGCAGTGGTGCGCGTCCACGAGATGCACTACAGCCAACTAAGCACCAACCAATTCAGGCACACCAGCTTGTCAGTCAGCCCACAGTCTCCACTTTATTGTACCAAGGAGACACAAGAGCTCCTCCCACCTTGTATCCGAGCTTCTGCAGCTTGTGCAGGATGCTGTGCACGCTGTTCTCGTGGGTGTAGAGCTCCACTTGGCCGGGGAAGTCGAACAACACGTACTTGTCTTTGAGCGCCGCCAGCTTGTCCTCCAGCCAGTCGAAGTTGACGTCGATGTAGTCCATGCAGTACACGAGTCCTGTCAGGTCATTGCAAGCATGTTGTATCAATGAATAAACATCACATAACTTTAAGCTAAAGCCCCTATTGACAGGCAGGCAGAAGTACGCACCGCCATTCGGGCCGAGGTCGAGCTCCTCCATGACGTTCTCGAGGCAGATCATCTCGGCCACGTCCACGTCGGCCACGTACGGCAGCTGCTCGTTGGCCGGGTCCATGTTGACGACGGCCACGTCCCGGCGGTTAGCCTGCAGGAACTGCTGCATGCCATTGCAGTACGTCGTCTTGCCCGAGCCGGGCGGCCCCAGCACTATCTGCGCGAATGGCATTTTGGACACTGGCCAAGCGTGTCAACGGCCACCTGTCCTCATTGGTCAAAAAGACAAATAAACGATGTGGTTGGTAAAAATGCGACTTCAACGTGTTGCAGTGCATTTAAGGCCTTATGGATCAATGTATCATCGTTACTGTCGGCCGGGCTGGCTGCGCTTCTGGCAGTTCGGGTTCCAAGGCTCACGCTCGACACATTTCTGGGCCTTGTCGGGCCGCAGCAGCCGCACGTTCTGTGTGAGCTCGGGCGAGTTGCCGTCCTCCATTTGGCAGATCTGGAAGGCGCGCGTGCTCAGCAGGCGCGAGACGAGCGCCGCGTTCTCCACGTTGGTGGCCCCCACGTCCTTGAGGAAGAAGCTGGACGGCGCGCCGTTCACGAGGCCGCCGTCTTTCTTGGCCGACAGACGCGTCAGCGTGCGCGCGAATTGGTTGCGCACGGGCTCGGCCAGCGCCGGATGCAGCCGCTCCTTCATGCACACGACGCGCCGCAGTCGCTCCTTGAGCACGGCGCGCTGCATGTCGTGGAAGCTCATGTTGCCGTCCGAGTCGCGAGGCAGCGGGGCGAACAACTTCTCGATGTCGCGCGGTGTGTACTGAGGGAACTTCTTAAGCAGGTGATCCACTTGACGCACGACTTCCTCCTCCTCTTCTTGAGACAGCGAGCGCATGCCGTAGACCGCGAGGATGTCCTCGCGCTCCATGCGCGCCGACATGGTCGTGAGCTCGCGGTCGGTCACAACATGTAGACCTTTTTCACCGCTGCGAAGCCTCGAGTGCGCGTCCAGCGGCCCGTACAGCCCAAAGACGAAGAGTCGACCAGCTGAGTTCGGGTGCTGCAAGTGCTCCGGGAACAGGAAGTTGAGTAGCTGATCCAGGCCCATGGCCGCTGACTTTCCTGGGCTAGCTCCACCACTTGGCATCGGCATGACCGCGGCTTGGTCTTGAGGGTGAGGGTGAGCGTGGGCCTTGTTGCCGGAATGTGCCATCAGGAAGGCCAGCTCGTTCGACGCTGTCGACTCTTGGGCGCTACAGCGGAGACCGAGTTTCCGAGGTGCGTCCTTCGCGAATCGAGCTCGAAGACAAGCACTAGAGCTCTCTGGCCAGGCAGCAGGATCAGCTGGACCAACAAGCTGCAGTAGTTCTGCGACTGCATTCGGCCTCTCGACCCCCAAAACAAGAGCTGGGCCACTGGCCAGAGCGTGAATAGCATACTCCGCGACCTCGTCGTCGTCAGCTGCTGTCTCCGAGCTGCTGTGAGCATCAGTAACAACAGGAATGTGGGCAGTTGCGACACCCCCTGCATGGCCTTCAGGTTGGCCGCTACCTTCCGACTCCACAGGCGCCGGCGATCGGTACATCGCGCTGTGTGGGTTGCAAACCTCGAGAGCGAACTGACGTGCTGCGTCCATCGACAAATTCACGAGAGCTTGCTGCTTTACCACGAATCCATTGCGCTTCAGCTCGAGACGAACCGCTTCGTCGTGTTCCAGTGCGTCTGCCTGCAGTACCAGCACGCTGAGTTGAGCAGGCAAGGACGGATCCACATCACCGCGGGGAGTGGCCTTAGGCGACCCGACTGTGCTGCGTGGAGTTGCTTGCTTGGCCTTGCTCATCGGTGATAGGAACCCGACTGAAACGCACAAGTCACAAGGGCAAGCAGGGGCTGAAGCAAACACACACAAGACAGAAATAGAGGGTTCAAAAGCGCCATTTCGAGCATTTCAACAGGACCAACACACTCGTTGGCGAAGTCTCTAACAGGGACAGCCTGCGTGGAGTTCATACAGGATTACATCCCTCACCATGACGCACCTTCACAGCGAAGATCCGTTCAGGTTAAGGTAACAAGCCTCCAATCCGCTTACGCAGCCAGCGCGAAGCCAACGCGCGGCTTGCGGGAGTCGGTGCCCCAGTCGAAGACCGTGTAGTGCTTGCGCATGAACACGTCGCCGAGGATCCACAGCGGCCAGCGGGGGCCGGGATGTCGATGCCCATGAAGGCGAAGAGGCAGATGGGGCCGCTCTTGAGTGTGTACTCGTCCTTGGTCAGCGTGTACTTCTTGCCGTTGAGCACGAACGAGATGTCGGGCGCGGCGGCCGTGCAGCTGATGAGGTACTCGCCCATGATGAACTTGTGGGCGCCCACGAGCGCGGCCAGCTTGGCCACCTGGTCCTTGGGGCCGGCGATGAGCGACGTGCCCGAGTCCACGATGGCCTTGTTGACCTCCGTGAGCTGCTGGCCCTTGGCCTCGACGGCGTCCAGCTTGACCGACCAGTAGGTGGCGCTGGTCACATCCACGTACTCGAGCTCGCCCTTGTAGTGGGCCTTGTCCGTGCCGCCGAACGTGAGCTCGCCGTCCTTCTGGTCGCCCAGGTAGAAGGCGAAGACGGGCTCGTCCAGCAGGCCCTGCTGGATCATGCGGTGGAAGGGCGTCTTGAGGTGGTCGACGCTGATGGTGTCGAAGGCCAGGCCGAAGAGGCCGTCGAACTTGCCCAGGTAGTAGGCCGGGCCAAGACCCTTGGTGACGTTCACCTCGGCGAAGAACTGGTCGGGCACCGTGAGGCCTCCGAGCGCCAGCGTGTCCTGCGACAGGAAGCCCGATACGGGCCCGCTGCCGTACATGATGTCGAAGGCCGTGCCGTTGGCCTTGTACGTGCTGGATGCGTCGTGGTCGTACACGTTGTGCGAGCCGAACTTCTTGTCGGGCACCCACAGGTTGCTCGAGCCCGTGTCGAAGATGACGGCGAAGGGCTGCGGCGGCGTGCCGATGGAGATGGCCCCGTAGTACTGCGCGTTCTGGAAGTCGCGGATGATCACGTTGGCCGTGCCCTGGACGGCGTCCGCGTCGGCGGCCCGCGCTGAGGAGAAGGCGTCGGCCGCGTCGGCCTCGGGCGCCCACACGACCGGCCGGTTGAGCGCGTGCACGTCGTGCAGCAGCGAGGCCACGAACTCGTCGTCACTGCGCTTGCGCATGGGCACCCGCAGCACGGCCGCGTCCGAGGTGGAGAGGGCCAGCGCCAGCAGCGCCGAGCAGAGCAGCGAGCAGCGCAGCATGGCGATGGATGGGGGACTTGAGGCTTGATGAGGATTCTTCCGAGTGATCGGAATCAGGAGAGATGTACCGGAAAGATGGTACGTACGACACTGCCGGATCTTCCACTTCAACTTGGATGTTGCAGGTGCGCTTTGCAGCACACGTCTTCTTCTTATCAATTGGGATCTTCTTCACTGCCAAACACTTGTGTGTAGAAATACACAGGCGTTCAAGTGGTTTGACGCCAACAACGACAAACTTGTAGTTTTAGTTCGACAAGCAGCTCTTTACCAGCACGAAGTACACGATGGGCCGCATCATTATTGTGTCGAACATGCGAGTATCATCGCCACCTACTTACGAAATAAATCCTCCCGATAGCACCAAGCGGATTCATAAAGAGCATAGTCTGCACTAGGCAGCCCTTCCCGAAGTTCCGTGCGTGGAAGGCGTGGCCACTTGTCCGAGCTTCTGTCTCTCGGCTTAAAAAATGCTCCTTCTTGGCCGATGGAGCACTGTAAGAGAACCATTTCCATCAGCATGAAAAGTTACCACAGTTTCCGATAAGCGACGAGGCATCGGCAGAATACCGTCCATCTGGAGCTCGTGAAGCAGGCGTTTGTTCGTTGTCCTCCTCTTCAAGCACCTCGACTCGCATGGTCGATTGGTTATCGCGAGATGTAGAAAATGTCCGGCCTCGATAGTGTCTTGCCGTGGAAGAAATTCTTCAGTATTTGTTGCACCTTTGGAATGCAAGTCGATCCGCTCATGAGCACGATTTCATCCACTTGTCCTTCGTCAGCTTTGCGTCTCCCAGCAACTTCTCGACAAGCCCTATGATTTTGTGAAACAAGTCAGCGCACAGAATTTCCAGCCGCGCTCCTACTAAAGTAGGGGTTTCTGACGATATGGAAACTCTAATTTATTAAAAAGAAAAACTTCCGTATAGAAGCTCACAGTTCAAATCACACGAAGTCCCGTTCAATTGGTCTGTAGGCAACAAAGACAAATACTTCGGAAGTTGTTTTGGTTCTCACAGACACACACACACACGATGGGCTTGCAGCATATAATAATTTTCAAGCAAGCAAGATATTCATCGCCACCCACTCGTGAACTAAACCTTCTGGTTGCACCAAACGAATCCATAAAAGTCTCGCACACAAAGCCACCTCCTGCACTAAGCTGCCTCGGCGCCAGAATTTCTCTGCCCGGATGGAGTCGCCATTTCTCCCAGCCTCTGCCTCTTGGCATCGAAGTGCTCCTTCTTGGCTGATGGATTCGTGTCCAACCAATGCAGTGTCTCCATTGCGCTGCTCTCGATAGTGTACTCTTTCGCAAGAGACCGCTTGAGCTTAGCGATCCGCTTAGCCGCAGAGCTGCAAACTGAATTCGCGTATCGCTCCAACACCGACTTCGATTGGATGCGCAGTTCTTCCTCCGGATCCAGAAACATTGCCTCGATGTTCGAGCGCATACGCTCGAGCTCCGACGTCGACAGGCGACTGCAGTTGATCGTGACTTTTTTCTCCTTGTCAGTCGATTTCTCCACTGCCGACACCGTCAGGGAGCCATTCGCGTCCACATCAATTGCAACTTCGATATCCGATAAGCGGCGAGGCGTCATCGTAATGCCGTCCATCTCAAACTCACACAACAGGCGGTTGGTTGTCACTCTTGCAGCCTCCCCTTCGAGTACCTTGATCAGCATCGTCGACTTGTTAGCGTTGGCCGTCGAGAACGTCCGCGATTTTCGCATTGGGAGTGTGCTGTTCTTTGCGACCAGCACTTCCTTCACCATGCAGTTATCTATCTCCACTGCGAACTCCATCGATGCTGTATCGAGTAGCATATATTCATCCAGCTTTGGCGATGGTAGACCACCCAGAACGCCGCCTTGTAAAGCGACACCGAATGCTGCAGCCCCATCCTGACGGAGAGATAGCGTTTTCCCATTGAAGAAGTCTTTCAGTGTTTGTTGCACCTTTGGAATGTGAGTCGATCCACCCACGAGCACGATATCATCCACCTGGTCCTTCCTCAGTCTGGCCTCTCTCAGCAGCCTCTCCACGAGCCTCAGCATCTTGTCAAACAAGTCAGCGCACAAAAGTTCTAGCCTCGCGCGTCGGATCATTGAGTAAAAATCAACACCATCGTGTAGTGCATCCAGCTCAACGAACGCCTCCATCGACGAAGACAGCGCCCTTTTAGCGTGCTCGCAAGCCGTACGCAGACGCATCATCGCACAGGAATCGGAGCGAAGGTCCTTGTGGTGCCTTCTCTGGAACTCGGCCGCCAAGCGTTCTACGAGCCGGCTATCGAACTCCTTAGCACCAAGACTTGCATCTCCAGTCGTCGCCAGCACCTCGAAACAAGTGCTGTCTTCAACGTCCACGAGGGAGACGTTAAGGGAGCTGGCCCCAAGATCGACAACGAGCACATTCAGCTCACCCCTCCTGCCGACGAGAGAGTTGAACCCATACTCGATACAAGCTGCTGTTGCCGAGTTGACGAAGCGTATCACGTCGAGTCCGGCGATAGCACCGGCGTCCTTCATCGCCTGACGCTGGAATAGTTGAAGATAGCGGGAACTGTTAACACCACCTTCGTCACCTCTTGGTCCAGATAGATCTCGGCTATCTTCCGCATCTCGTACAGCAGCATGGCCCTGAGCTCCACCGGTTGGAATTTTTTGGTCTCCCCCCTGTATTGAACGACCACTTGAGGTGCATCTTCCGGCCCGCACTCCACCTTAAACGGCCAGTGAGTGATACTTTCTCGCAGTTCTGAGAACTTGTGGCCGATCAGTTGCGTCAAGTCAAAGACCGTGTTCTCCCAGTTTGTAGCCATTTGGTGTTTCGCAGCCTCACCAACGAGCAGCGCCGTCTCTGTGAACGCCACACATGACGGCGTCCAGTAGGCCTGTTGTCTGTTAGGGACGATCTCCACGCGCTCATTGCGCCACACGCCCACGCGCGAGCACGTCGTGCCCAGGTCAATGCCGACGATAAGATCCATCGCTGTCGGTCTCCCTCAAAGGCTACTACTGTTTTGACAACTGACCAATTGAACAAATAGGCTACGGACAAGTTTCCTTATCAAAATCTTTTTTTGACAACAAAATGGTGAGGTTGAAGCAAGTAATGAACGAAAACTGATGCATTTGCAGGAGACATCTAGCTAGATAGGACTGGAGTCGTAATTGCTACATGTCTAACAAACCGCGACTTACTCGCGCGGGTGGAAGTTCTCAATGAGACCGACGTACAGGCCAGCTCCGAGCAGGCCGCCGATGAAGGGGCCGACGATAGGGATCCAGAAGTAGAAGCTGCGGGCCGTGAACACCTTCCAGCCCCAGCCAGCGAAAAAGGTGAAGAGGCGAGGGCCAAAGTCGCGGGCCGGGTTAAGCGCGTAACCGGTGTCGAGACCGAAGGCCATGCCAACGCAGGTCAGCATGAGAGCGACAGCGGCCGGGAACGTGTACGGGCTGGCCGGCTTGTTGAGCTGGTCACCGACCGCAAAGATGCCGCTGAGGAGCAGGGCCGTACCGACAATCTCGTTGACCAGTCCGGACCAGTTGGGGATCTGCTCGTTCGGGTACGTGGCGAAGATGCCCTGCGTGGTGGCACGCTCAGGGTCCTGGACGTCGAACCACGGGTAGTACACGATGAAGACCACCCAGGCGGCCGCAAACGCACCGAGGGTCTGGGCGATGAAGTAACCGGGCAGCTTGTACCATTCGAATCGGCCAAAGGTAGCGAGGGTCAGCGTGACGGCGGGGTTGAGGTGGCCACCGCTCACACCGCCGGAGAAGTGGATGCCGAAGAGCAGCGCAATGCCCCAGGCCAGGTTCACGGACAGGTAGTGGCCGGCGTCACCACCACCCAGAACGTACTGGGCCACGGAGCCGTCGCCGATGAGTACCAAGATGAAGGTGCCGACGAACTCGGCCAAGTAGGCGCGGACATCAGGGTTAGCGATAGCGTAGAACGGAAGTCGCGGGTTGCCCTCGAGGTCGGCGTATCCAGGCTTGAGGGATCCGTACTCAGACATAGTCGTTGAAGTTGTTGGTAGTGGAGCTGAGACCGGTAGAAGGTCAAATGGAGAATGAATTGCTGGTTCGAGCTCTCAAGATTCGAGCAAGTTGGCTTGGTGAGAGAGACTTCGGGCTTCTGGTTGAAGGAGGCGATAGAGGGGCAACATCAGAGACACAACTGGAGCAGAGGCGGGATGCGTCCACATGTTGACACCTCCTGAAAAATTGCCAGCCGGCCTCAGCTGCTGGAGGACCAGCCTGGTGGTGAAGCGATGAGTTACTCGATCGAATCCACAAAAGCTCGCGAACAGAAACGGTAGAGCCTGCGTCACAGGGCAACACCTGCAGCAATCCTACGTGAAAAATGGCAATAGCGTAATAATGACAGTAAAAAAAAACTGTAGGGTCGATCGAATACTAGGTACAGACAGTAAATTGTCGAGATTGACGATTTTTTCTTGAACGGCCATCCCTGTTCGGTGAGCTGCAAACCTTGTCCAAGAGCGCAGTAAAGCGACGCGGTGGTGCAGCTCCGACATCCATCAGCCGACCAAGGCGGCGGTCTTTCTCAGCCCAGCTGGACTGAAGGCTGTCCAAGCGCTTTTAGTCAGCACTGTATGACCGCTGAAGATCACCTCGGCGAGAGATGGTCCCTTTTTTCGTGGACTATAAAATTCGTCGGACTTGTCGCGTCACCGAATCTACATGGCCACCAGTGTCAGCCCGCAATTGACACGTGAAGCTACGAGAGCCTCTTGAAGGGAAGAGCAGTGCCCACAATGGAAATGTCTTGCAACAGCGAAGTACATAACATTGCTGCTTTTAAACTCATTGTAACTTTCGTCAGACTGAGCGGTGTACTAAGTACAGTTGTTGAAGCTGTCTGTGGTATTGGTCCCTATTCCAGTCCGCTGTCAGTAGAGGAAGCCCAGCATGGCAGCGCGAAGCGAGTTGCAGCGGGAAGTTCCATTTGCCCGAGTCTTGAGGTGCCGGTCCAGTCCAATTTCCCATGTCCCAAGCGCATCTGGCCATCTTGAAGCCGGGTCAGCCTTTGGTCCGCCCCACTCGGTCGGATCTTTTCTAGCGTGCCAATAATGGCTGCCAGGCCGGCCTCGGCACGGCCACATGGTGCTCGTCGCAAATGCATCGCCGACGTCCTGCACTTACAGGCGGCCCCGTCAGATTCGGCCCAGCGATCAGTAATATACCTCGCACAGATAGTACTTTTGTGCCTGCGATTTGCTCCTGCAGTCATACAGATATACTGAGATAGATTAGATTTGAAGGGGCGCCCTAGCGAGGTTTGGCTCCACGTCCATTCGTCCACTTTTCAGCGAGCTCAGTAACTCAGTACAGCCGCATCTATGTGCAGCCTGTACGAATTTTACAACCTTGCAGTCTTTATGAGTACCACTCTGCCGAATCAGGCGGGGCCGCCTGTATATCCTAGCCTAGGATTCCTAGGCAATGGCGAGCTTCTAGCGCTCAAGTCTACTGCAGTGCAAAGTGGTGACTCAAAAGCACATACAAGTCCGTTGCAATGCTAAGTGGAATGTTAAGATTCATAAAATCTTAGGCTAAAGCTTCGGTGATCGAGTGTATTGGCAGATATCCTAGGAGTATTGCTTGTTTTGTTCTTGCCTTATGACGAATAAGACGTCGCAACCAGCGCCGTTCCTGCCAAGCATGGAGCAAAGCATGTGCCCCTCTCCGGCTATGAGGTCGCTCGTGGCTCCAGTCGAGAAGATGCGAGCAGCTGTTGGAGACACGAACACTTTTTTCAGGGGCTTCAAGCTCACCGCGGACGGCTGGGTGCAAGTGCAGCAGCCTCTGGACAGCACATGGCTTCAACCAAGGTCTCCTCTGAGAGATCCGAGGTGCCGGCGCTAAACGATCTCATTCTTCCATTTCTTCCCTTCCGGCCAAGTCTCCAACGAGCCTCTAACCCTCCTCACCATGACCGAGTACGGCACCAGCAAGCACGGCTACGCCGACCTCGAGAGCAACTCGCGCCTGCCCTTCTACCACGTGCACAACCCCAACTTCCGCGCCTACCTGGCAGAGTTCGTCGGCACCTTCATCCTCGTGCTCATCGGCGACGGCTCCGTGGCCCAGTACGTTCTGGGCGGGGGCGGTGCCGGCCACTACCTGTCGGTGAACCTGTGCTGGGGCATTGCGCTGCTCTTCGGCATCCACTTCTCCGGCGGTGTGAGCGGTGGTCACCTCAACCCGGCCGTGACCCTCACGCTGGCCCTGTTCAAGCGTTTCGAGTGGCACAAGGTGCCCGGCTACTTCGTGGCCCAGACGGCCGGCGCCTTCGCGGCCGCCATCCTCGTCTTCATCGTGTACTACCCGTGGTTCGACATCCACGACCCGGAGCGTCTGACCACCCAGGGCATCTTCGCTACCTACCCGAACGAGAAGATTCCCAACTGGTCGGCTCTGGCCAACGAGATCATCGGCACGGCCCTGCTCGTCAGCGGCATCTTCGCGGTCGGCGACCAGCTCAACAAGCCGGCCAGCCCCTACAGCTTCCCGGGTGCCGTGGCCCTGATGCTCACGTGCATTGGCATGGCCTTCGGTCTCGACACGGGCTACGCTCTCAACCCGGCCCGCGACTTCGGCCCTCGCCTCTTCACCTTCTTCGCTGGCTGGGGCTGGCAGGTGTGGACTCTGCGTGGCTGCTACTTCTGGATCCCCATCGTCGGCCCGTTCATTGGTGGTATCCTCGGCGCTGCCACCTACGTGGGCCTCATCGAGGCGCACCACCCGCCGCAGTAAGCAGGTGAGCGGAAGACGGTAGAACGCTATAGTTTTCGAGAGAGAACTTGCATAAACTGTCAATACAACGTGTACTCTTTGCATCGAAACCTTAGTGTCGTCTAGGCCTCATAAGTTACTTCGATCACTTTGATCACAGGATCGTGGATCCACCCGGCTCGGCCGTCATGACTTGGCCATCATGACCTAGCTATTTCTGTGGCTGTGGGGCGTTTCCTTTGAGCACCATGGCCTGAGCCCAACGGTATCCTCCAGAGGTAGAAGGCTAATGCCAAATTAGACTGCGCTCTTGCACCTATGAGGCTTTCAATAGCGCTATCGACAAGATGCGAAGCCCATAACTCTGCAAACGGAGCCTTGCAGCTATCTAAGTCGGCCGGCCATCCAGCGTCCAGTGTTCAATTTGCCTTGACCAAGCCAAGTCAGCCGCTCAAGCCCCTCGTCGAGCATGGCCGAGTACAAACCTGGATACGGAGGCTACGCCGACCTCGAAGGCAACGGCCGCTTGGCGCCCTACGCCATTCGCAGCCAGGATATGCGCGCCTACATGGCCGAGTTCGTCGGCACTTTTATCCTTGTTCTCATCGGCGATGGCTCTGTGGCCCAGTTCGTGCTCAGCAAGAGAGCTGCCGGAGACTACCTCTCCGTCAATCTGTGCTGGGGCATCGCGCTGCTGTTCGGCGTCCACTTCTCCGGCGGCGTGAGCGGTGGCCACCTCAATCCCGCGGTCAGTGTGACGATGGCCCTCTTCAAGCGCTTCGAGTGGCGCAAGGTCCCGGGCTACATCATCGCGCAGACGCTGGGCGCCTTCGTTGCTGCCTTGATGCTCTACATTGTCTACTACCCGTGGCTCGACATCGTGGACCCGGAGCGCGAGTTCACGCAGGGCATCTTCGCCACGTACCCGAACCCACAAATCCCCAACTGGGCCGCCTTCGCCAACGAGGTCATCGGCACGGCCCTGCTTGTCGGTGGCATCTTCGCGCTGTGCGACCAGATCAACAAGCCCGCGAGTCCCTACAGCTTCCCTGGTGCCGTGGGTCTCCTGCTCACGGGTATCGGCATGTCGTTCGGCCTCAACACGGGCTACGCTCTCAACCCCGCCCGTGACTTCGGCCCGCGTCTCCTCACGCTCTTCGGCGGCTGGGGCTGGAAGGTTTTCTCGTCGCACGGCGGATACTTCTGGATCCCGATCCTGGGCCCGTTCATCGGCGCTGTCCTCGGCGCGGCCATGTACGTGGGTCTCGTGGAGCTCCACCACCCGCCTCAGTAAAGAAGATCTCAACCTTCTCGCCTTATGCAAGCGGCTCTTATCCGGTACCCCTGAAGGAAGCGAAACCGAATAATGAAGGCTAGCATCCCATTTTATTCAGAGTAACTTGCCACCGAATACATATATACCTCATCCAACTCCATCTCGAACGCACACACGCGCGACAGCATTGCGCTCGCAGGTTCTTGCTCGCCATAGCTCATTGAAATGCCCACGCCAACGCTCAACCTGGGCAGCATCACGGGGTCCTCGTCCGTGCCGACTCTGGATCGGTCTCTCTCGTCTTCATCCCTTCGCGCGTCGCCGTCACCGGGTCGGATGCGACAGAAAAGCTTTGGCCGGCAACCGGCCCGTGTTGCTGCTGCACCGGTCTCGCCAACTCGGCCGCCATCGATTGCAACTCATTCCGACGACTTGCCCAGCGTGGCGCTCACCGCCGAAGACGAGGAGATCACACTCGGTGTGCACCAAGGGACCGTGAGCAACCTGCCAGCAGCAGAGGACGGCAGCGTCGAGCATGAGGAAGAGAAGGCGAAGCTGCGAACTGAGATCGAAGCTCTGCAGCAGGAGTTGCGAGACCTCCGAGACGCCAGCTCGAAGGTACAGCCACACCATGAACAAGGCAATTGTAGCTGCCAGATTGTGCTGACAAGTGCGTGTTGAGTAGAACGATGATACTTGGCAGCGCGACAATGCTCGGCTAAAGGAGCAGCTCAAAGCAGCGACCGCGCGTGAAGCGGCCCAAGAAGAGCAGCTCCGGATCCGTGACGACCAACTCGCACTCTGTCGTCAAGAGCTCCGTGATCTTCAAGAGCACCAGCTGAAGCTCGAGGAAGACCAGAAGACGCCTCCTGTGCCTCCCCGTCGAGGATGCTGGCAGTTCGGGTCTTGGACGAGAGCGCGATCTGCTTAAACTCGTCGTGAAGTTGGTGGGCGCCTCGAACGTCCGGTCGGTGCTTCGCGAGAACCCGAACGCCACCCCCGGCCAGCTCCGTGATGCCCTCGTGCGTCTGCGTTGTCCTCAGTGTCGACGCTTGTCGCCGTCAGCGCGCACTACTAATTCGCTGCCAAAATCCACGGACGTAGGCCACACTGAAAGTCTCCACGAATTGCTGTTTGGAGCAAGTCGTTCGCCTCGACCCCCGTCCCCGACGGCCATCCGCTTCAACTCCACGGGCTCGCGATCTCCCCACAAGTGATCAATGTCTAAAGTAGCTAGACCAGCATCTAGAAAGGACTACGCTGTAGGAGCAGCAGCAGGTGAAGACTTCGAAGTAGGTAGGGGCGTCGAGCCTCGTAACCTGAAAGCGTCCTCTTCTTCTTCCGCAAACTTCTTAATTTGCTTCTCCACGTCCTCAAGCTTCAACCGCCTCGACGGATCGAAGTCGCACATGGCACACACCAGGCCCCACATCTCGTCGGGCATTGCCTCTGGCTTCTTCATGAACTTGCCATGTTTCAGGTGCCACTGCACGGATGCCATCCCCCACGGTAGCATACCCGCTACGGCCTCTACAACGACCATTCCGAGCGAATACACGTCTGTCGCCTCAGGTAAGCAGACAGGGAACCGCCGGCGATGTGTTTGCACACCATGAAACACGGCTCAACGACATGGCACGCTCCATAGAGCGGTACAATGTTCGGGTGGCGGTTCGCCTTTTGCCACACGCTCACTTCCCGCATAAAATCTCTTTGGGTGGTCTCTGATGAGATATCGACACACTTGGCGACAACCGGGGCGTTCATGTATGTTCCGTGGTAAATCTGCCCAATGGAACCTCGATTGAAGGAGGTGTCTTCCATTATAACCTCGTGACGCGCAATAAACCACGCTTCCTCTGATGGTATAGCCAACTTCGAGAAGCCCACAATATGGTGAATAACAGCGCGCAAAAACTCCTTTTCCTGCTGCGAGTAAGAAGCCGCCTCCTTCACTTCATGCACCAACAGAGTGAGCGCTTCCATTTGCGCTCTTGAATCCACGAGATCGCTAACCAGTTTTCCAATCTCACGCTCAAAGAGTTGCTGCTTCATTGCTGCTCGATCGGTTTCCCACTGTGACTGCCACGCATCTCCCACTTCCTCTAAGTGCAGGAAAGAATCTATTTCCTTATGAAATTGTGTGAGTGCCGTTGCGAGGAGTTTGCCCCACGAGACGAAGCACGATCGGCTTCCCGACATACGTCGATAGAATCGCGACAAATCGGACGCGCAGTATCGTCGTGGAACTGACGGCTTGCGGTGAGATTTCCTTCAATCGATGTAGCACGTGGCGACACAATGGCCCAGCTTCGCTCATGCGGTCACACAGAAGCTTAAGCTCGTCAAAGCTCCCATTGACCCACGTTAGGACACGGTTGGCCGATGTAGCAACTAGCTCGTCCCCGCTCTTCGATAGATTGACCAGTGTGGAGATCCCGCCAGCTCGTTCGAACTCCGACCGAACGGTAACACCGCAATCAAGACAGAGAGCTTCTAGAGCAGCGAGACCCTCGTGTGTGACCTTGCTGCTCTCGCTTGCTCTGATGTGCGACAGTACTGTGTCGATACCTCCGTTGATTGCAACTTGGGACCACGATCGAGGTATTCACCCAGAAACCCGAGAACTTGTACTGCAAGTTCTCGAGTAATCCGACTACCACTGTAGATAATCTTGGTTAGGCCTTCAATTAAATTCTCAGTCCCACTTACAGGTTCCCCAGTCACCAAATTCCACAATACTCTTGAAGCCTTCTCCTTCTCCAATTCGGTCCCTCCACGCACCAAAGCTGCCATCAGGGGGTTTTGTAGCGCTTCAGCGGCATTCTTCTGCTGCTCCGTGTTGCCGCCGCAGATAAGCGCCACCAGCGGTAAGATTCCCCCCGCTACAGCGATCCTTTCCTTATAAATTTAAGAGTCCTGCCGACGCATTTTCCTTCAGCACGTCGTTGCCGTTCTCAAGCAAGGCCACCAGCGGGGATGGCTCCTGACAGAGCAATCCACTGCCTGAGTGCGTCGTCAACTGCTAGCTTACACAGAGCTAGGACCGCGGCTGCCTTCGGTCCAGCGTTACCGCTGTGTATCAACGCCACCAGCGGCATAAGTACCCCTGCATCGACGAGTAATCCTCTAGCCTCTGTGTCTTCTGAGGCAGCTAGATTCCCCAATTCCTTAGCAGCTTCCTCTTTCTCTTTCTCTTCGCCGTCGCGCAGCAAGCGCACAAACGCTGTAATCTGCGAGGGCTTCCACTCCATTCCGTCGACCTTTTCCTCCGTGCCTGTCAATGTGTCAACGACCGACACACTCCAGAATATATTTGCGTCGACATCAATTGTCACCTCGAACTTCGATTCACCACTTGGGTAGACCATTCATGTCGAGGATGCCGAGTTGAAGGCTCTCACTTCCTTCCTCCTCCTCGCCCTCCAGAACGCGAAAGCGTATGGCCGAGTTGCTATCCGGAGCTGCTGAGATTGTGTGCCATTTTTCGTTGGAATAGTGCAGTTCCTCGGGATGACGACTGTTTTGATCTCATTCATATCCACTTGCAAAGACTTGGTCAATACAGCTAGCAACAGTAAATCTTCCAGCTTCGGTGACGCATCGCCACCAGTGAGGACGGCAGCTTGCATTGTTGCGCCGATCGCCGCGGACTCGTCTGGGATCGGCCTTTACCTTCTTTCCGCCGAAGAAATCTTTCAATAGTTGCTGCGCTCTTGGGATGCGCGATGATCCTCCGACGAGCACAATCTCGTCCACTTGAGTCTTTGACTTCGTGGCATCTCGCAGCAACTTCGATACCGCCCCCAATGCCTTATCAAACAAGTCGGCACACAAGTCGTCAAAATGGGGGCGAGATATCGTCGAGTTGAGGTCAATGCCTTCATACAATGACTCCAGCTCGATTTGTGCCTCCGTTGAAGTCGGCAAGGTTCGCTTGGCTTGCTCGCAAGCGCTACGCAGGCGCCCCATTGCTCGTGCATTAGCACAGAGGTCCTTGCCATGAGTTCGCTTGAACTCAGCCACACAGTGGTCAAGCAAACGGGAAGTGAACTCGTCACCTCCAAGATGTGGAACACCGAGTGTAGCCCTCCCTCGTATATGCTGTCCTCGACGGTCATCAGCGACAGATCTAGCGTGCTGCCGCCCATATCGAAGACGAGCACAGTGTGATGATCGGCCCGCTCCGATCCGCATCCGATCGACGCGGTTGTTGCCCCACTGACCAACCGCATTACGTGTAGTCCAGCTATTGCACCGGCGTTCTTGATTGCCTGCCGCTGGGACTGGTTGAAGTGGAGAGGCATCGTCACCACTGCATCCGTCACCTTCTCTCCTGTCTCCTGTGGACGACTCAGCCATTTCGCGCAACTCCGACAGAAACATGGCCAGGACCTTTACAGGTTGAAATGACTTGGCCTCGCCTTTGAACGTCACCACCACTAGGGGGTTGTCGTTCGGGCCACAAACCACTTTGAAGGGCCAATTCTTGATGCCTTTCTGGATCTCTGGGTCCGAGAACTTGCGGCCGACCATGCGCGTGATGTCGAAGACCGTGTTTTCCGCGTTCTGCAGCAACTGGTGCGTGGCCGGCTCGCCGATGAGCACTTCGGTCTCTGTGAACGCCACAATGGCCGGGGTAGAGCGGTCTCCCGACTCGCTTGGCACGATCTCCACGCGGTCATGTCGCCAGACACCCACTCGGGAATACTTGGAGCCGAGGTCGATGCCCATGCTGGCCCCACGGGCGCCTTTAGTGTTCACCATCGCTGCGCCGTAGTTGCCGTATCTTGATGTTGCAAATATGGTCGCACCTACTCCAGATAAGGCCAACGTTAGTAGACGCGAGTATTCACGGTGAGTTCGGGTGAGGAAGCGTGGAGTTGGAGACCAGTGGACTTCGAATAGACACTGGTCGACAACGGAGGACTTGAGGGAGACTTGTGAGGCTCGGGGGGGGAAATAACGAAGTGTGTATTAGCGCCAGACTGTTGGCGACTTTTGAACAAAAGATCGCTTTGATGACGGACGGCGCTGCGCGCTCGTCCACTATACGGAAAGATACTCCTACATCCGGATAGTTTGTTGAATCCGCAACACGACCTCCTTCAGGAAAGAACCCTCTCTTCTTTTGACGTACTCCATCTGCGGACGATGTGCCGATAATGTTGCTGTTTTCGCTCCCGTAGCCGCTTAGAGACCCGCGTAGGTAATCCATTCGCCTTTCGATGATACTCTCGAATGAGCCCAGGTACCGAGAGCAAATTAGATGTAGGTTCCCAGGTTATATCGTCTGCTCTGCCCACCCATTTGCACTTGTACTGCTCCGTGCCGTCGCGAGTTACTCGGTGATCAATAATGTTCTCGATGAGATGGCCTTCTGAGCCATCTTTGAGACGCACGGGCGGTATAGTTGAGTCACGAACACACCCAGAAGTATCCTTCACAAACTTTTTCAACACCATCGTATGGAACACCGGATGAATCTGCAGCTCATGGGGCAAATTCAACTCGTAGCTGGCTCCGTCATGAAAGCTCTTGATCACTTCATAGGGGCCGATCCATTTTGACGCAAACTTTCTCTGTACAGCTCCAACTGTCTTAGGGTTAAAATCTTTCGTTGAGATCAGGACCATATCTCCGATATCAAACTTTTGGTCACGTCTTCCCTTATCGTAATGAAGCTTCATCTTTTCTGCACTTGATCGAAGTTGAGCCTGTACCGAACGCAAAATACTCTCCAAGTGAACCACAAACTTGGTTGCAGGCTCTTGTCGGGCCACAGGAAGCGCTAAATCGGTCGGAATCCTGGGCGCATACCCCAAATCGGCGACAAACGGACTCATCTCAATGCTCGATTGATACCGATTGTTGTAAGCGAATTCCGCTAGTGCCAAGTAGCGATCCCAGTCGTCTTGAAAACCACTCACGTAGTGTCGTAAGTAGCCGGACAGGATGCCATTGATCCGCTCGACTTGCCCATCAGTTCTCTGGTGGTGTGCCGTAGCCAACTTGAGTTTCGTACCGAGGATGGCTGCACACGACGACCAGAATTTCGAGGTGAACTTGGAGTCCCTATCTGAGATGATATCCGTCGGTAGTCCATGATGTCGAACATATTCCTTCACAAAAAGATTTGCGAGGTCTTCAGCTGAAATAGTTGCCACAGTTTCAATAAAGTGGGCCCGCTTCGTCAATCTGTCCGCGATGACTAGGATCGTGTCGTAGCCCCTTGTAGTTTTAGGCAGGCCTGTCACGAAGTCCATTCCTATTGACGTCCATCGTCCCGTGGGAATTTCCAAAGGATGCAACAAGCCTGGCGCCTTCCCTGTGCGATGCTTGTTTCTCTGACACGACTCACACGTGGAAATATACTGGCGAATTTTACGGTGCATTCGCCTCCAGTAAAACGAGTCTGGACCGCCGCGAGAGTTTTCTCCACACCAGGATGGCCCGCACTCACAATATCGTGCAACTCCCACAATATAGTATTTTGGAGCTCCTCTGCATCTTGCGGTATGAAAATACGGGACTCATTTCCACAAACCCATCGAATAAGATTTTCTTCTTCGACGAACACAAATTTACCAGGACCCTTCGGTTTTTCAGGAGTTTGGTCCTGCTGTACCCCGCTTTTACTTGAGCTGTTCGGATCATTGACAATAGCGACTTTTGCTGCAGTCGCCTTGCCGCACACATCTGCCTCTGCTTCTGCTGCAAGAAATCGATCTCAAAGTCGGGACGTCGACTCAATGCGTCTGCTACCGTGTTGGTGGTCCCAGGAATGTATCGGAAACGCAAATTAAATTCAGCGAGTAGATCATACCATCGACATAGACGGCGATTGATGCTCTTCTGCGTAAGAACGCGCTCCAACGAATGATGGTCGGTCTCCACTAGGCACCCTCCATCGAGTAGGTAGACTCTCCAAATCTGCAAGCAATGCACAATCGCCAGCATTTCTTGCTCATGTGTGGGTAGTTCAATTCCGCTTCCTTCATCTTTCTACCACAAAATGCGATGGGCCTCTCCGCACCTTCACTCGTGTGCTGGAATAGCACCCGCCCACCGCAAATCGAGATGCATCGGTCCTGATGCAGAATGTCTTAGAAAAATCGGGTAGGGCGAGCACTGGAGTGTTGCTCAGAGCCCTTTTAAGCATTTCAAACGCATTTGCGTGTGCTGGGGTCCAGTCCAGCGACGCCTTCTTTCGTGTCTTCACCATTTCAAACAGCGGGGCGCTGATTTCCGAGTACGCTTTGCAAAATCTCTGCACATACACCGTAGTCCCGAGAAACGACTGCAAGTCGCGCACAGTTTTTGGTTCAGGCCACTCTTGGATGACCCGAACTTTATCAGGATCGATACGCACACCTTGACGACCAACAAAATCTCCTAAACAGGGAATTTCCGCTGCACACAACGTTGATTTTGAGAGCTTCAAGTACAACTTCTTGTCGCGACAGCGTTCAAACACCTTCCTTACAGCTGCCAGATGTGACTCCACGTCCTGCTCTTTAGTGAAAACGTAGATATCGTCAAAGTAAGTGGCCACGACGTCATTTAGATCTGCGAAGATACCTTGCACAATCCGGTTGAATGTTGCTGGCGCATTGCTCAATCCCATCGGAATAGCAATATACTCGTAGAGTCCATCCGGCGTCTGAAAGGCAGTGTACGGAATATCCTTTTCTCTCATGCGTAGCTGGTAGTACCCCGAGAGAAGATCGAAACAGCTCAGCCAAAACGCTCCACTCATTTTGTCAAAGATTGCATCCTTACGTGGCATTGGCGTGGACTGGCGGATTGTCCGCTCATTCATCGCACGGTAGTCATGCACTACTCTCCAGCCCACAGCCTTCTTAATACAAAAGGTGGGTGCTGCGTGTGGTGACTTGCTCGGACGAATAAGGCCTGCTTTTAACATGGCTTTTATCCATTCACGAAGAGCTGCTTCCTGGCTCGGGCTTAGTCTCCACTGCTGCCGATACACTGCCCCAGTACCCTCCTTGATCTCCATCTCGTGCTCGCCATGCACAGGAGGCCCGATGGGCAACTCGTCACGGAATATCATCGGAAACTCCTTTAGCAGAGGGTACCCTGGGTTATCCTTAAAACTTTCGAGATCCGTCACTAGTTGACGGCGCTGCTTCTCGGTTGCTACAGATGCCGATGCCACTGACCGCGAATACCCTTGCTCCATTAATACTTCCACGTACAGTGCATTCACAGTTTCAGGAGGTATTAACGCCACGAACTCCACTTCAGACTTGCGAACTAACTTTCGGGCGGCTTTTAGCGAAACGTGCTTGGTAAAGCCCCACTTAGCACAATAATGCACACTCTTCTCGGTCGGTAGCTCTGGTAGAGTCGCAGCTTTGCGCGATACGCGATCTCCATCCTCGTTAGTACAACCCGCTCGCGTCATTGGCCTTTTCCACCGCTCCAGTTCCGCACGATACTGATCTTTGCTATAAATTCTGTCTGTTTCCCAGTCGATGATCGGTACCATTGCCCGTTTCCACGGTACGCCCAGCATCAAATCACACTTGTTAGGAACGTAACATATATTGAAATCAAACACGAAAGGCTCCATGTTATCAACCACAATCGTCAGAGGAACGACGCGGTTCGGCACTTGCTCCGTCTTGCCGTTTGCATACGTGACTGCAAAGTGCCCCAAATCAATCACAGCCTGCTCCAGGCTGTGCTTTCGCACAAAAGCTTCGGATACGCCACAGAAATCTGCACCTTCATCGAAAAACGTCCGGCACGGATGCTGCTGGTCACCTCTCACGCACACGGTGTCCTTAATCAGATACTTAGCCGGCTTCGGCAGCTTGCTGTACTTCTGAAAGTACATGCGATTCTCTGCTTTGCCTGGGTCGAACACTCGAGACTGTGAGTGTGTGTTGGCTATGTCAGGCCCCGGGATGCCATCTCCGCGACCTCCTAGTTTAAATCCGCCTTCAGCTGTGCCATGTCCGCCTGTAGTGACGCCATCATTTCCAGCAACCGATCCGTATTGGAATTTAGCGGCTCCGAAGTCGTCGACGCGGCATTATTTTTCTTGTTCTTCAGCCATTTTGGCTGAAGTTCGGGGTGTAATTTCCAGCATTTATCGCGCGCGTGACCTTGCTCGGTGCAGTACGTCGGCGTGCAGCGAGGAAAGTCGGACTTCTTCTCCGCTGTAGCTGGGGTTGGTTTGCGGGTTTTACCCATATCTTGGGCACCTTGGCTTTTCGAGGTGGAACTTTTTCTTGCCCCAGCGTCCGCTGGGTTTTCACGTGGGTTCATCGAGCGAGCAGCATCCACGAGCCCTTCTAGCGTTGCGTGCTGCTTGGTCTGCAGAAAGTTGCGGAGTTCCTGCGAATGGAGACCCTTCTTGAATAGAATCATCTTGAACTTCACAGAGACTTCTTCTGTCCGTGAAAGCCGGATGAACTCCTCAATGTACTGATCCAGCGAGCGAGTACCTTGGGTGCAATCGAACAGACGACCAATTTCGTCCTCCTCGCGAGACTTCGTCAGGAAGCGCTGCCTCAACTTCTTCACGACACAACTCCAACGCCACTCCCCAGTGTACTCCCGCACGAGCCACGCCTTGGCTCTGTCTTTTGTGTGATTCATCATTAGTTGCCCCACCCGGACATCGACTTGTGGCTGCCGTAAAAACAACCCAAAGCCGCCGTACCACAAAATCATATTGCGGACGTAGACATCGATATCCTCGTTGTCTTCGCCTGCGAAAATGGGGGTCTCTTTCTGCCTTAAGCTCTTAGCGATTCGAGACTCCAGTTCTTCACTTGAGTACTCAGGTGTGCCTGGCGGCATATTGCCGAGCACGTCCCACTCAGGATAAAGTTCAGAATCGTTAGTAGATTCAGCTCCAGCTCCAGCCAGCGCACTTGGCATCGTCGCAACTTTAGCTCGCAGCTCAGCGATCTCGGCCCGTTGGCTTCTCACCTCCGAATGCAATTGGTCCATTTCCCCGCGCATCGCTCGTAACTGCTCCGTGTGTGCCATTGTCGTAGCGCTGCTCTGGTTGGCAAATTGCTGCATCTGCTCAATCACTTGATCCAGTAGCTGTTGTGTGCGCGCCGCCTGCGCGTCACTCTCATAGTGCCAAGCCTCCACTCGATTCGCAAATGCTGCTACGGACTCAGTCAGCAGAGTTTGGTCCCTCTGGAGGGTGTTTAGCACGTTCTCCCACCGAGGTAAGTTGCCCAAAAGGTCGCGAACCGCGCCGACCTCGTTACTGGTGAGTCTAGACGACTGCGCACCGTCTTGATCCGCATTAAAGTCGTCGATATTCACTCCCTGTCTGCTGTCCATCGTTGCCTCGACACGAAAGCTCTACAATGTTGCAAATATGGTCGCACCTACTCCAGATAAGGCCAACGTTAGTAGACGCGAGTATTCACGGTGAGTTCGGGTGAGGAAGCGTGGAGTTGGAGACCAGTGGACTTCGAATAGACACTGGTCGACAACGGAGGACTTGAGGGAGACTTGTGAGGCTCGGGGGGGGAAATAACGAAGTGTGTATTAGCGCCAGACTGTTGGCGACTTTTGAACAAAAGATCGCTTTGATGACGGACGGCGCTGCGCGCTCGTCCACTATACGGAAAGATACTCCTACATCCGGATAGTTTGTTGAATCCGCAACACTTGAGACCGCCACCTCACCTCGAGTAAGTACGATTGAAGCAAACTTGCACTTGTGCGCATGAAATGGGCCCGAGCGTCGGCATCGACCTGGGCTCGACGTGTCTGCGGGTGGGCGTGTGGGTGAACAATAACGTGGCGGTGCTTACGAGCGACCGCCCGCTGCCATCGATCGTTGCGTTTACCGGCACGGAGCGACTCGTTGGCGACGCGGCCAAGCGCCAAGTGGCCATGAATGTGCACAACACGGTGTGCGGCATCACGCGTCTCATCGGCCGTAAGTTTTCGGACCTGGAAGTACAGCAGGACTTGAAGCGCTGGCCGTTCAAAGTGGTTCGCGGGCCAAATGATGGCCTGCTGATGGAGGTGCAGGCCATGGGCCAGACCAAGACGTTCCAGCCAGTGGAGATCCTGGCCATGCTCCTGGTGGAGGCGCGCGAGACTGTGGAGACGCACGTGGGGAAGAGAGTTGAGAGCGCTGTGGTGACGGTACCAGCCTCCTTTAACTTATCCCAACGACAGGCGATCAAAGACGCCGGCGCCGTAGCGGGCCTGAATGTGGCCCGCTTGATCAGCGCCTCGACAGCTGCGGCCATCGCGCACGGCCTGGAGAACAAGACCAAAGCCGGCCAGCGGAACCTGCTCGTGCTTGATCTTGGAGGTGGAACCTTAGACGTATCGCTGGTGGCCATCGAAGAAGAGATCTACGAGGTGCTGGCCACGGCCGGGAACGCTCATTTCGGCGGCGAGGACTTTGACTCTCGGTTGGTAGAGCACTGCGTGGCTGAATTCAAGCGGATGCACCACAAAGACCTGAACACCCACGCGCGGGCCGTGATGCGCCTGCGAGTGGCCTGCGAACACGCTAAGCGAGCCTTGTTTGCCTCCGAGTCGGTGGAGAAGCTCATTGAACTCGACGCCTTGTACGAGGGAATCGACTTCCGCACGAAGATCACACGTACACAGTTCGAAAAGTTGTGCGCGGACCTTTTCGACGAGATTATGGTGCCTGTCCAGCAGGTGCTGAGCGATGCCAGCGTCTTGAGGAGTAAAGTGGATGAGGTGGTTATCGTGGGCGGATCCACGCGTATCCCCAAGGTTGGAGAACTATTAAAGGAGTTTTTCAATGGCAAGGAGGTTGTTAGATCCAGGCATGAGGAGAAGCTCAATGTTCTCGGGGCCACGATGCAGGCCGCCATGCTGGCGGACAAACTGTCCGTGATCAAACCTCTGGAGGAGTTTATGCTGCTGGATGTGACGCCGCTCTCGCTCGGAGTGAAGATTGACAGCACGAACACATCGGCTATGATCCCGCGGAGCACCACGATTCCAACGAGGAAGACGCGGACATTCTCGACGTCTCAAGACAATCAGTCCGCCATACAAATTGAGATTGTGGAAGGCGAAGACGATGCTAGCCGTGTCATTGGCAAGCTTAAAGTGGATGGCATTCCGCTAAAGCCGCCGGGAGAGTTCAAGATTGAGGTTTCAGTTGAAGTCGACGCAAATGGCTGCATAACTGTGCTTGTTGCGGACGAATCGATGGGCCAGTCGAAGAAACTCGAGGTTGGTGGTGACGGTCTGTCAGCATTGGAGATCGGTCGTTTGAGGAAGAGCGTGTCGAAGGATACGTCGAAGATAGAGCTCGAGAATTACGCCAATTCTGTTCGCAGCTCTGCGGCCAAACGGATTGCTGAGCTGAAGCGGTCGATTGCGGAGATGCAGGCTGTCGAAGAGCAGGCCACCGAGACTCTGCATTGGCTAAACAGGAATCAATCGGTCGAGAGGGAAGATATCGATGTCAAGAGGAGGAAATTAGAGGAGGCAGCTACTCCTGCCACGCGCAACACCTAAGATTGGTGCATACTCGTATCCTTTCAGGTGCAATCCATTGATCGGTATCAACTGTAGAAAATGCAATTCATGTGCATGTACGGTATCCTGAAGTTTTGAGTGAAATAGCTGGCCAAACTTCTGTGTCTGTGTCCTTCTTTCCGATGTTCTTATCCGACCAAACCTAGCTAGATATATGTAGACAGCTGAAGTTGGGTGGGCAAATCCACATCGTGCAGTTGGACAAGATAATCGAGACCCTGAAAGAGAGGCAAGCTGAACTGCAACAATGGCGGCACCGAGACAAGGCATGGGCATCGACCTCGGCTCAACGTATTCCCGGGTGGGTGTCTGGCGACATGACCGCGTGGAGATCGTGCCGAGCAAGTCGGGAGACCGCTCTACCCCGGTCATTGTGGCGTTCACAGAGACCGAAGTGCTCATCGGCGAGCCGGCCACGCACCAGTTGCTGCAGAACGCGGAAAACACGGTCTTCGACATCACGCGCATGGTCGGCCGCAAGTTCTCGGACCCAGAGATCCAGAAGGGCATCAAGCATTGGCCTTTCAAGGTGGTTTCTGGCCCGAACGACAACCCCCTAGTGGTGGTGACGCTCAAAGGCGAGTCCAAATCATTCCGACCCGTGGAGATCCTGGCCATGTTTCTGTCGGAATTGTGTGAAATGGCCGAGTCCTACACTCACGAGAAGATTGAGGACGCAGTGGTGACGATGCCCGTGAGCTTCAATCATTCTCAGCGCCAAGCCATCAAGGACGCCGGTAGAATCGCTGGGCTGAGCGTGGTGCGCTTGATCAGTGGGTCAACTGCTGCGTCCGTCGCGTGCGGGTTAGGAAAGACCGGCGAGCACAGTGTCCTCGTCCTTGATATGGGCGGCAGTACGTTGGATCTATCGCTGGTGGTACTCGACGACAGCATATTTGACGTAAAGGCTACAGTTGGTATAGCAAACCTCGGAGGACACGATTTCGACGCCTGCCTGGTTGATCACTGTGTGGCTGAATTTAGGAGGACTCGAGGCGAGAACCTCCGTACCAACTCGCGAGCAATGGTGCGTCTGCGTAACGCCTGCGAGCGAGCCAAGCGAACGTTATCAACTT
Organism: Phytophthora melonis; assembly: GCA_024211575.1. Taxonomy (NCBI): domain Eukaryota; phylum Oomycota; class Peronosporomycetes; order Peronosporales; family Peronosporaceae; genus Phytophthora; species Phytophthora melonis. The sequence goes on from JAMXKT010000073.1 coordinate 163,860, forward strand.
CAATGGAGGCGCGGATCGAGCTGGACTCGTTGTATGAAGGCGTTGACTTCACCTCGGCGATATCTCGCTCCGTTTTTGAGGATTGCTGCGCGGACTTGTTCGACAAGACCTTGGAGGCTGTAACGAAGGTGCTGGAAGATGCCAGGGTGTCAAAGGCTCGAGTGGGCGAGGTTGTGCTCGTTGGAGGCTCCTCTCGTGTCCCAAGGATGCAGCGGGTTCTGACAGAGTTCTTCGATGGAAGGAAGCCCAACGCCTCTCTCCTGGAGGAGGCCGCGGCGACCGGCGCAGCAATGCAAGCTGCCATTCTTACTGGACGCGACGAATCGCCAAAGCTGCGGGATTTATTGTTGCTGGATGTAGTACCCCAGTCTTTCCAAGTGGAAGCACATGGAGCCACGACGGCCATCATCCCGCGGAACTGCTCCATTCCAACGAAGAAAACTCAGACGATCTCAACGTTTCCGGATACCAACTCAGTCGTACGCTTTCGCTTCTACGAGGGGGACGACGAGTCTGCAAGCGAGAACCTTCAACTGGGGGTGATCGACATGAATGATATTCCCAACGGTGAGTCTGAGTTCGAAGTAACGTTGGACATTGACGCGAACTTCGTCTGGAGCGCATCGGTGGTAGAGAAATCGACGGGCAAGGAGAAAAAAGCTTTCGGCCATCTCTGACCCTTTGCTGACACCGGAGGTCGAGCGCACGCCCACGGACGATGGACGATGACAAGCAGACGAACGTGCGCAGGCGCTGTTGTGGCCCTGGCAAGATCCGCAGCGTCTTGTCGAGCATTGTGCCAGATACATGTATGTCCAGGCAAAATTCAAAGCTCAAGTTGCGCAAATCGACTGGAAGCTACGCCTAGTCGACCCAGCAGGGAACTCGCTGGACGTTATCAAGGTTCCCCTTGCCTGTCGGCGCCAAGTTTTCGAGGATCTACTGGAAGCAGCTAGCGGCCGCTATTAGTATTCTACTGGGGGGCTCCTCTTGCAGCTAAGGAAAAGCATCAAACTATTAGAGAACTGTAGTTTCTGGAGTTATTTTGGAGTTGGAGCTACAAAAATCCGAAGTATCCTGGATAATCCGGAAATATATTACGGATAAAATACCGGCGGATAACTCCTATACTTAACTCCAGTGGAGCTATCGGGTACCCCTTTAACTCCGAGTCTATTTTTGGAGCAACGCCATTTAGCTCCGAAACTTAAAATAGCTCCAGAAACTACAGTTCTCTATTATCTCAATTTGGGACCTTATCCGGTCAGTCCTCGACTACGTTAACCTTAGTCGCACAGCCAGGACAACGCTGGATTTAGATGTGGACGCAGTGTGGATGACTCGAGTGCATGTATGCCCTCTTCCACCACCGCGTTATACGACGACAAACTTGGACAAAACCATTTAAAAGCAGCAATGGCCAGCACGACCAGAAGTGGACCCAGTATTGGCATCGATATAGGGACGGCATACTTCAGCGTGGCGGTGTGGCACAATGACCGCGTGGAAGTCCTCCCAAACAGACTCGGCAACCGGTTGACACCGTCGTACGTCGCATTCACGGACACGGCAGTATTGGTTGGCGATGCTGCAGCAGACCAACTGCTTCGAAACGCCGAGAACTCAGTCTTCGGGATGATTGGTCTGGTCGGGCGAAAGTTCTCGGACCCGAGAGTTCAAGAGCGCATCAAGCACTGGCCATTCAAAGTGATTCGGGGCCCGGACGATACTCCCCACGTAATGGTGCAGTTCAGAGGACAGACCAGGATCTTCCACCCTGTGGAGATTTTGGCCATGCTGCTCTCGGAAATGCGCGGGATTGTCGAAACTTACACCGGCAAGGAAGCAACAAACGCCGTCGTGACTGTACCCGGCCACTTTACCTACTCCCAGCGACAGGCCGTCAAGGACGCCGGTACCATTGCCGGGATCAGCGTCATGCGAATGATCAACCGACCCACCGCGGCTTCTCTGGCTTACGGTATCGACAAGAAGGGCCCGGAACGAAAGGTACTAGGCATTGACCTAGGAGCTGGCACGCTTGATGTGTCGGTGGTGGCGATCGACGACGGCAACTTCGAGGTGTGCGGTACAGCAGGGGATATCAACTTGGGCGGCGATGACTTTGACAGTTGCCTGGTGGATCATTGCGTAGCTGAGTTCATGAAAGACCATAACCAAGATCTCCTCACCAACTCACGGGCGATGCTTCGCTTGCGCAAGGCCTGCGAGCAGGCCAAGCGAGCGTTGTCGCTGTCGATAGAAACTACGATCGATCTTGATGCGCTGTACGACGGGATAAATTTCCAGTTGAAAATTACGCGCGCACAGTTCGAGAGCGTATGTGAGAATTTATTCGACCGAATCCTGTGGTCGGTGCAGCAAGTACTGAGCGATGCCAACCTGAACATTGATGACGTCGTTCATGTCGGAGGATCAACGCGAATCCCCAAAGTCAAGCAGATGTTAACAGCGTTTTTCAACGGGAAGCCACTGATCAGAGGGATAGAGGAAGCTGCCGTGTTCGGCGCTACTCATCTCGCTGCCACTTTGTGCCACGAATTGTCCCCAAAGTTGGAAAATTTCCTGTTGCTGGATGTGGTGCCGCTGTCGCTAGGCGTGGAAGCTAACGAAACAAACATGACTGTCATGGTCCCGCGCAGCACAACGCTCCCAACTAAAAAGACGGCGACGTTTTCGACATCGCATAACAACCAGACTGTCGTTCGCATCCGCGTTTTTGAAGGTGAGGGCTTAAAACTCGGCAGCAATCCAACCCTGCACGAGTTTAAACTTGATGGCATCCCTCCACTGCCTTGCGGTGAAGCCAAAATCGACATTACGTTCGATGTGGACGTGAACGACGTCCTCCATGTATCAGCTGCGGAGCAGTCGACGGGCGTAGAGATTAAAGTCAGGATCGTTACTGGCAGTCTGCCACCCTCCGAGATCGAGCGGACGAGTGCAGAGTTAGAGCGCTTTAAGGACTTGAGAGTGCGCAGCAAGCTCCGCGTAGAGGCCAGGAACGAGCTGGAAAAAAGCGCGTACTCGCTTGGCACCGCCGCCGCTGAGCGTAGCACCGAGCACAGACAAGCGATTGAGGAGGTGGAGGCCATCGAGGGCAAAGCCGAGGAGACCTGGAGACCAACGAGTCTGTTGACAGCGAAGACTTGCAGCTGAAGCAGCGAGAAGTGGACGCAGACGCAGCCACTCTTAATTCGCTCAAGTTTCAGCTAATTAAGGGTTCCACGTTGAAGTGGTTATGTTGCAGGATATAATGGCTTATGTTGGCCTAAACTTGTGGTACTAGCCTGTTAGCCACTATCTCTACATTATTTAAGACCGGTTCTAGAGAGTGCGTCACTCGCTATCAAGTCAAATGAGCGAGGCGGAGGAGGCCGTGGCCTCCAAGGGCCTAACCGTCGGTACGCACGCGCCAAACCAATGCGAAGTTGCTGTGACCATGCCCCCCACTCATTAGGCTCCCCGTTCATGTAATTTTCTCCAGTGGAGGACGCCGCCAAGCGCCACGCCGAGCTGTTCGCCGAGTTCCCCGAGCCGGAGGTGAAGAAAGTGTCGCGCCTGGAGCGGGAGAAGAAGGAGCTGGCCAACCGCTCGCTGGTCTACGGAGAGATCCCGTTCGAGACGGTGGACGCCATTTTTCAGCTGGTACCGACGCCTTGATGGGGTCTTAATTGAGGGGCTTTTCGCTGGCTATGGGAGGGAACTGACTGGCTGTGGATGCGCCGTGCCAGATGAGGACGCAGTTCGGTGTGCTGCTGGATAAAGGAGGAATTTCTACGACATTGGCTCGGGCTGTGGCAAAGTGGTGCGTGCTGGGTGGTTGGCGTTGGAGGGATAGAGTGACAACAGTGCGCTGACTGTGACTGTGTCTGTTGAGTGGCAGGTGATGGCGGCGGCGTTGCTGCACGATTTCTCCAAGTGCTGCGGTATTGAGGTAAGGATATGAATGTTGAGCGTTGAGCTGATGGTAGAGCAGGAGACTGATGGTGAAATTTGGTTGGTAGGTGCTGGATGGACTGCATGCCGTGGCTCTGAAGGTGCTGGATCGGTGGCGGTACCAGATGCTGGACTCGTTGCCGGCGACCAAGGCCGACCTGGATCTGGGCTTTGCGAAGGCTGACGCCGTCAAGCGCCCAGACATTTGGCGGGACGCGACGCTGGTGTTTTGCAACTCGACGTGCTTCAGCGACAGCGTAAGTTTATCTAAGTGTCTTACGTGCCGCGTTGGGATTGGGAGCTCATGATCTACGTATATTACAGCTTATTCAAGCCATTTCGACGGAAGCAGACCAGTTGGCCGTGGGTAGCTACTTCGTGACGGTGACGAAGCCGTTGCAGTCGACGCGGTGGCAGGCGGTGCTCGAGGAAAAGTTTCACATGAGCTGGGGCCGAGCGACGGTCATTATCCAGAAGAAGATGTTCTGAGTTTGAGAAGAAGTGGAGCAAATGTCGTACGTCTGGGACAAAGCCGGATGAATTCAATAGGAATGGATACGTTTGCAACTGTAGAGACCATTGTTTTGGTGTCCTAAACACCGTGGCAGGTAAACCTTGTTCATCAGCCAGCTCACCCGAGTGTTGTTTTCTTCCGTCACCACATCGACCAGTGGGTAGATTATTAATCGGGTCGTCTGCGGGTCTGGTAAGGCCGAGGGTCAGTGTGACCCATATCCAGATCCGTGGATATCTTACAGCGAATATATTATTTCTTTCATGCCCGACCCATACCCATAGCAGGGAAATATGGATTAGTCAGCCTTGGTGACTTACTACATTGATCTGGCAGTAGATGAACTGTAGTGTATCAACTATCCCAGTGGGTGTAGCTTAGGCAAATGCGCACTCATCTAGAGGCCAAAATGGGAGAAATATGGCCGAGAGCGAGCGAAGGCGAGCGCGAGGCTCACTCAATGCGCTCACCGGTCACCAACACCCGCCGATCAGGCGGGGGCGTGTCTGCGCGAGCGAGCGAAGGCGAGCGCTGCAACCCGATATTTTTTCCTAGACACCGCGCCTGGCCGAGCCGAGGACTTAGCGTAAGGCACGAGGGGTGGGGCAGGCCGCGGAGCGGCGCTCCCCGAGCGAAGCGAGAGAGGCGGGCCCCGAAGTGCCGTCGCTAAGTCCGCAGGCGAGAGCCAACGGGCGAGTGTCCTACTAGTACTCGATCAATCAATCCGTCTCCTTCTCTGGTGAACTTGCTGTATAATATTGCCAGATGACAGTCGCCGGCACTCGCGGATCCCTTTACTGCAGTTTACTATGCACAGTAATTTACGAGTACTTTACGGGTTGGGCTGCTGATCAGACTGACCAGAGAAAGACCAGCGAAATATACATGCCCGACCCTCGGCCTTACCAGACCCGCAGACGACCCGGTTAATATCTAACCCGACCAGTGTGTCGATGACGAAAAGCTTCCAGTGCTTCGAATTGCCCACCGGTATAACTTGCTCCCGATACGGTGGTGACAAGAAAGAATGGGGCGCCTCAAGTGAGCATCGGGCATCAACGGGGGCGTCTTAATCTATAGCAACGCCAAAGCTGCACTCCAACGCAACCATGCCCTGTCTTCTGCTAGTCTGTTTGTACCACAGACGTGCGTTCTTGTGAACGATCCAAGGCAACGGCCAAACCACTGATCACCCCAGCGCTTGCAGCTACGGTGGATCCAATGAGACCCCGTGGTCGCCAACGACTTCCCAGTCCTCCACACGATCACCTCCATCGCCGTCCATCCTTTGAAAGTGGTCCATTGATTGACCCCAAGAGAGCCAGCACTTCAACTACGACAATACAGTAACTGCATCACTGCATCATTCTATAGTCTCCGCTAAGTCCGACTCTTCGTTTTCGATCGGTTCATTGCGGTATATTTGACGGCGGGGGAGAGCTCGCCCGATCCGCCGTGCGTGTGTTTCGCAGCGCCATATCTCCGTCCGCAGCGACGGCCATGAGTCACCACCGAGTGCACTCGATGCGTCTGCGTCTCCTCTTCCTCGTCGTGTCGGTTGCACTCGTTGGGGGTCTCTGCAGCGCGCACATGCACGTGTCGGAGCGGCGCCACCTCCAGCAGCAGGCGCGCGACATGTTCTACCACGGCTACCGCAATTACATGGAGCACGCCTACCCGTGGGACGAGTTGAAGCCTCTGAGCTGCTCCGGACGCCGCTGGGACCGTCGCGAGCGCGGGGACCTGGACGACGTCCTGGGCGGCTTCTCGCTCACGCTGGTGGACTCGCTGGACATGCTGGCGGTGCTCGGAGACCGGGACGAGTTCGCGCGGGCCGTGAAGCTCGTGGCCGGCAGCGTGACCTTCGACAGGGACGTGACGGTGTCGGTGTTCGAGTCGATCATTCGGGTCATTGGCGGGCTCGTGTCGGCGCACATGCTGGCGTCTCCCGAGTACTTCGGCATGATGGAGGAGGACGAGTACAACGGGGAGCTGCTGAGCCTCGCTGAGGATCTCGGACGTCGACTACTGCCGGCCTTCGACACACCGACAGGTATCCCCGTGCACCGCGTGAATCTACGACGAGGGGTGCTGCCGAAAGACCGCGCGGCCAAGTTGACGTGTCCCGCGGCGGCCGGGTCGTTGCGGGTGGAGATGGCGTACTTGTCCAGACTGTCGGGGGACCAGAGGTTTGAGCAGAGGGCGAAGAAGGCGGTGGTGGTCATCTGGGACAGGAGATCGGACATTGACTTGCTGGGCAGCGCCATCGACGTGGGGTCGGGGGAGTGGGTGCACTCTCATGGAGGGATCGGAGCGGGGCTCGACTCGTTTTTTGAGTATTTACTCAAGTACCATTTGATCAGTGGAGATTCGCAGTGGCTGGCCATGTTCAACGCGAGTTACCAGGCCGTGGAGACGCATGTGAACCACGACGACGTGTACATTGAGGTGGATATGAATGGAGGTAAGGACCAGGTGCGTGCTCGTCGAGTTTCAGCGTTGCAGGCGTTTTGGCCCGGACTGCAGGTGCTGGCCGGCGACGTGTCGGGCGCGATTCGCACTCATGAGCACATGTTCCCGCTTTGGGACGAGTATGGCGCCATGCCGGAGCTGCTGGATTTGGCACCTCGAGGCATGTCGAAGCCTGGAAACCGGGGCACGGTTATCAGCTGGGCGCGTACGTCTCCACTCCGCCCCGAGCTTATTGAAAGCACGTATCATCTGTACCAGGCCACGCGCGACCACAAGTACCTCAAGATGGGTCGCCAAATGCTGCAGGATATTCGTCGCGTGTCGGAGGTGCCGTGCGGATACGCTGCGGTGGGGAACATTCACACGCTGGACATCGAAGATCGCATGGATAGCTACTTCCTCTCGGAGACAGCGAAGTACCTGTACTTACTCTTCAGTGATGAGCCGGATGTGATCGTCCCAGCTCCTCCAGTTCGACACCGGAAAAATGCATCGCCATCGTCGAACCGAAGCTGCAGTACGGCAACTCACAGCAAACTGCCAGCAACCTTTGGGACGTCGCTGGACTGTAAGAATGCCTCCGCCAACGCTAACTCCACCGTGGGAGAAACGTCTTTAGGACGGAACAAGAAGCCTCTGAAGGCGTCTGACGTTGTCTTCAGCACCGAAGGTCACATCCTGATGATTGACTCGCACCTCTTTCGACAACCCCAGCAAAAGTCATCGCCTATCGCTCCCAAGTGCGAGAATGGCAAGCTGCAAGTGCGTAAGCGCAACGTTGAGCTTGCGACTGCACGGGAGATCCAGACGACGCCCCCTGTTATCCCTGTGGGGTTGGCTGTGCGTCTTGGCGACGTGCACGTGATGACACTCGTCGCATCTCCAGCGAAGTTTGGACTGCAGGTCACGACCCCCTTAGCTGTGGAGGCGCCACTGCTGCTGTTCACTCCCGATATTGGCGAGGCTTGCGGAGCTATCGACGCCGACCAAGTGCGTGGCAAGATCGTGATGGTGGCTCGGGGCACGTGCACGTTTGCGGAGAAGGCGCTGAGGTTGCAAAAGGCTGGCGCAGCGGGCGTCGTCGTCGTTAATTCCAAGGCTGCGTACAGCAGGTATCCCAACCGCAAATACTCACTGGCCGACGACAAACGCGGTCTAGGCCGGTACGTGACGATCCCCATCGTTTTGGTATCGCGCGAGGACGCCACTCAGCTGCACAGGCATGCGAGTCTCAAGCGGCTTCTGAGCGATGATGACGGAGAATCCAAAGCTGATGAAGGGGCCCAAGACGATGGCAGTGATGCACTCGTTGGCTCTCTATCGCCGTGGCTCTACTGATCAGGGATGTAGTACGATAGAAAGTAAAATGCAAAAATGTATATACTGAGGATGGAAAAATACGCCGCTATCGCTCTGCAGGCTGGAACGCTGCGCTCTTCAACAAGATTATGCAGAAGTATCATGCCAACGTGTTGACGCGGCGATTTATTTGCATAGTGACGCAGTGGATGATCTGCCAGTGGCCGGCGTCGTCCTTGGTGGTCCAATACTCCACACAGGCCCACATGTCTTCAAGCACAGTAAGAGATTTGGTTGCCCTCGACCATTTCTTCGTCGGCGTCATGTGCACTGGGGTCGTTCAAAGCACAAGAACAAAGTGTTGGCTTCGTCAGGATCGGATGTCGTCACCGTACTTCGATGTGTACATGTACGTACTCGCCATGGACTCCGTTATAAATAATGTGATCTATTGTGCCTTGCAGATAAAATGTCGCCCCGTTTTATGGCCTAGATCGAGGAAGGCCGGTCCACAAATCAGGGCACAAATCAGGGGGGGCAGAATGGACGATCTCGATTTATTATAGATCGGCACGAATTGCGCTTTTGAAAACGCAAAAGCGATCGATTTGCCGTAGATCGATATCGTTCTGCTCAAATCTGCCAGGAGATCGACCTAGAGCCCTGATTTGGTTTGTCGTAGCTCGCGGCTTAAATAGATCGATATGCCCCTTTCTTTGACCTCGTTTTATTAAATCGACCTCGACTTATTATAAATCGAGGAGAGCTCCAAGTCAAAACGACAAAACGTTTGCAAAGCACAATACATGTATTAATACACACTGACTCCGAACTTGTTGACGTACATGTTTTTTTTTTAACTAGCGGAGCATCTGAGCTGCGCTCATGTTGCTTTAGGGGCCGACCCCCAAACCTATGTTGATCACAGAGTTCGCTTTCACATTCCCTCATTTTCTTGGCTATCTTGCAAACATCATACGTTGCGGCACACTTGTATTTTACTAAAGGTAATAGCAGAATGTGCACTGCACACTGGCACAACGAAAAGTGAGTGGGGGGTTAACGAAATGGTTTCGATGGTTCAATTTCGTGTGTTCATTTTCAGTGTAAAAATACGAGCGAGTAGCTTTTGTGATCATTACGAAGTTCTTCCTCTATGTGTCATCTGCATACGGCCGCAATGGCCAATGTTGCTGTCGCGACGGTGGCATGCACGACTGTTAAGAACTGTTAGTCTGCACGCGTCCTCATACTCATGTGCGTTGAGCACAATAAGGAAAAATATATACTTCACGATGACGAGCTCAAAATAATGTAGGCGAGCCCGCTATCGTACCATCAGACATGCAAGTAGGGTATCAATGCAGAGCTGTGACGCTCGAGAGCGGCCCAACAGGACTGCAACTGAGTGGGCTAATGCAATTCCTTAATCGAGCATATTTTTTTCACGAGCAACGCAATGAATTAATTAAAACGCAGACTAGAAAGGAGGAAATAATCGTGCAGAAGGGCTCGGAGAAGGACCAAAAGAGAGCCATTGTTGCTAGCGAGAAGCAATGCCACGAACTCCGGCTCGTACAGATTGAGCTCGTCGTAGCCTTCAATGTAATCTAGAGGAGTTGCTATCCCTGATGCGTCCTTGTAGTTGCTGCTCGGCGGCGCGCTGTCATTCAGCATGCAAAATTGTGCTACTTGGCGCTTGCCCGGGTCTCGCCAAGCGATTCCGAATGGCCGCAGACTTTTGGATTTTCGCGAGGAGGCGATTGTCCCCTATCAAACCTTTCCCCTCTGAAAGCAGATAATTTGATGCCAATTGTCGCCTAATAAGGACTGGTCACCTAATAAGGGTCTACATAATTCTTTCCCCTATTAGGCCGCAGACTTTTTACCAACGGGCCGCAGAGCGACCCTTTTACGACGACATATGGTTTGACATGTAAATAGTCTTAATTAAGGGTCCTAAGCGTGTCCAAATAAGGATAAAATGTCACGTTTAAGTCTATTTCTGATGCCCTCCATACTAACGGTCGAATTTGCCCTTTCTTAACTTCGACCCTCTGGTTTTATGGCATCAAAAGATAGTGACGTCGGTTTATCTCAGTATGATCATTGCCGATACCACCATCTAATAGCCATCCAAATGTTGGCAGATATGTTTACCTCTATTTTAGAGTGCTAAAACATACTTGAAAATAATTATAAACGACTTGTCGGATAGTCTAAACCGAGAATCATTTCTCATCCGTAGAGCCGGGTCGTAAATCACTGGTAGCCATAATTACAACAGAGTTTTAGCTGGATTGACGAGTCGTTATTAAGACTTTAGTGCCCAGTATAACAGAGAATTAATAGCCCGATTTGCAGAAATATCTGCAAAGCACAATAAAGCGGAGTGTATATGAGACGTAAAACTCCCTAAATCGGAGTCGCATGATTATAAGGGGACTTCGTCCCCAAAAAGTACGTAAACAGCGGGCTTCAACTGACACTGAAGCTCAAGAGTCCGAGTCCTAACGTTCTAGCTGTATTAAGTAGCTGTAGCCATAATAGATGCAATACCTGACCATGGTCGCATGCAACGATAGCTCCTGACAATGTAGGAACGCTTTCATGGCTCGCACGTTCGATTATAATGCTAGCGCTTTGGTGAGTGAATCAATAACCGGCGAGTCACAACGTACATCGCGCCCGTGCTGCGATGAGTAATGCTATCGAAGCAAAGCCGAAGATATCAGCTGCGGGTACGACCGTACTACCGTATAATAGTCTTCCGTCTCCTTCATAAGCGGCGGACGGCATTCTGCAATTCGCCCCCGTCAAGTTAAGACCACGAAGAAGCATGCGTCTGCTTAAATGTGTGCTGGCCGTAATGCTCACACTGGTCGTTCTCAGCGATGGAATGACCAGCTCCGCCAACAAGATCTCCAAGACGGAATCAAGAATGTTGCGGAACAAGACCCCGCCAATGCGCGAGCTCGCTGACATCGACCCAAGTGAAGAGGAAAGAGGCAAACGCGGTGGTGGAGGAGGGGGGCGTACGCGTGTGAGGACAACGGCGCATCTCTATCCAACGGATCTCGTGAAGGATTTATACGCGAAATTCATTCAGGGGTCGAGGCGCGCATTCAACATCAAGAGCAAGCCTGTGCGGATCCCGTCAACTGCTACTCGTAATACTCAGTAGGCAGCCACGGGTAAATCCTCGGAATCACCTTCGCACGGGAAATAATGCAGATTTAACGACAAATCTAGAGTGCCCCAACTCGTGTGTAGTCATTGTTCTCGCCGCCATTGACCAGACAGGGGAAAAACTAACGAGCACAATTTCTTGTTGTGCTCGCGAAGAGAAAGTGCACAATGACAGCTGGTCGTACACAGCTAACCCACTCTACCACATTACACCGGCGTTCTACCACATTACATTTAATGCAACCTAGTAGCATTCTACTACATTACATTTACCGATACGCAGTGCAAGCTACCACACCACGCCAGCGTTTGACCACAATACAACCTAGTAACATTCTGGTGTACATGCGCCACAGTGCACCCTACCACACATCGCCGCATTCGACCACAATGCAGCCTAGTAGCATTCTACCACATTACATTTACCGATACGCTGTGCAAGCTACCACACCATACCAACATTTGACCACAATACAACCTAGTAGCATTCTACCACATCCGATACATGCACCGCAGTGCACCACGCCATCGTTTTGACCACAATACAACCTAGTAGCATTCTACCACATTGCCACAGAAGCTAGCAGCACTACTTAAACTGGATGTAAGTAGCACGTTCGAAGCCTGGAAACCGGGGCACGGTTATCAGCTGGGCGCGTACGTCTCCACTCCGCCCCGAGCTTATTGAAAGCACGTATCATCTGTACCAGGCCACGCGCGACCACAAGTACCTCAAGATGGGTCGCCAAATGCTGCAGGATATTCGTCGCGTGTCGGAGGTGCCGTGCGGATACGCTGCGGTGGGGAACATTCACACGCTGGACATCGAAGATCGCATGGATAGCTACTTCCTCTCGGAGACAGCGAAGTACCTGTACTTACTCTTCAGTGATGAGCCGGATGTGATCGTCCCAGCTCCTCCAGTTCGACACCGGAAAAATGCATCGCCATCGTCGAACCGAAGCTGCAGTACGGCAACTCACAGCAAACTGCCAGCAACCTTTGGGACGTCGCTGGACTGTAAGAATGCCTCCGCCAACGCTAACTCCACCATGGGAGAAACCTCTTTAAGACGGAACAAGAAGCCTCTGAAGGCATCTGACGTTGTCTTCAGCACCGAAGGCCACATCCTGATGATTGACTCGCACCTCTTTCGACAACCCCAGCAAAAGTCATCGCCTATCGCTCCCAAGTGCGAGAATGGCAAGCTGCAAGTGCGTAAGCGCAACGTTGAGCTTGCGACTGCACGGGAGATCCAGACGACGCCCCCTGTTATCCCTGTGGGGTTGGCTGTGCGTCTTGGCGACGTGCACGTGATGACACTCGTCGCATCTCCAGCGAAGTTTGGACTGCAGGTCACGACCCTTAGCTGTGGAGGCGCCACTGCTGCTGTTCACTCCCGATATTGGCGAGGCTTGCGGAGCTATCGACGCCGACCAAGTGCGTGGCAAGATCGTGATGGTGGCTCGAGGCACGTGCACGTTTGCGGAGAAGGCGCTGAGGTTGCAAAAGGCTGGCGCAGCGGGCGTCGTCGTCGTTAATTCCAAGGCTGCGTACAGCAGGTATCCCAACCGCAAATACTCACTGGCCGACGACAAACGCGGTCTAGGCCGGTACGTGACAATCCCCATCGTTTTGGTATCGCGCGAGGACGCCACTCAGCTGCACAGGCATGCGAGTCTCAAGCGGCTTCTGAGCGATGATGACGGAGAATCCAAAGCTGATGAAGGGGCCCAAGACGATGGCAGTGATGCACTCGTTGGCTCTCTATCGCCGTGGCTCTACTGATCAGGGATGTAGTACGATAGAAAGTAAAATGCAAAAATGTATATACTGAGGATGGAAAAATACGCCGCTATCGCTCTGCAGGCTGGAACGCTGCGCTCTTCAACAAGATTATGCAGAAGTATCATGCCAACGTGTTGACGCGGCGCTGCCAGTGTCGGTCAGTTTGCAGCGCCGGCGTCGTCCTTGGTGGTCCGATACTCCACACAGGCCCACATATCTTCAAGCACAGTAAGATTTGGTTGCCCTCGACCATTTCTTCGTCGGCGTCATGTGCACTGGGGTTGTTCAAAGCACAAGACCAAAGTGTTGGCTTTGTCAGGATCGAGCTGTGATGTCGTAACCGTGTATGTACGGTACTTCCACTCCGAACTTGTTGACGTACATGTTTGCAAAGTACGTAAACAGCGGGCTTCAACTGATACTATAATAAAGCTCAAGGCAGTCCGAGTCCTAACGTTCTAGCTGTATTAATATAGCCGTGGTCGCATGCAACGATAGCTCCTGACAATGTAGGAACGCTTTCATGACTGGCACGTTCGATTATAATGCTAGCGCTTTGGTGAGTGAATCAATAACCGGCGAGTCACACCGTGTACATCGCGCCCGTGCTGTGATGAGTAAAGCTATCGAAGCAAAGCCGAAGATATCAGCTGCCGGTACGACCGTACTACAGTACCGTATAATAGTCTTCCATTTCCTTCATACCTAAGCGCCACTGCCGTCCGCCGCTAATAAGCGGCGGACGGCAGTCTGCAATCCACCCCCGTCAAGTTACGACAGCGAAGAAGCATGGGTCTGCTTAAATGTGTGCTGGTCGTGATGCTCACACTGGTCGTTCTCAGCGATGGAATGACCAGCTCCGCCAACAAGATCTCCAAGACGGAATCAAGAATGTTGCGGAGCAAGACCCCGCCAATGCGCGAGCTCGCTGACATCGACCCAAGTGAAGAGGAAAGAGGCAGACGCGGTGGCGGTGGAGGTAGAGGAGGGGGGCGTACGCGTGTGAGGACAACGGCGTATCTGTATCCAACGAAGCTCGTGAGGGATTTATACGCGAAATTCATTCGGGGGTTGAGGCGCGCATTCAACATCAAGAGCAAGCCTGTGCGGATCCCGTCAACTGCTACTCGTAATACCCAGTAGGCAGCCACGGGTAAATCCTCGGAATCACCTCGCACGGGAAAATAATGCAGATTTAACAACAAATCTAGAGTGCCCTAACTCGTGTGTAGTCATTGTTCTCACCGCCATTGACCAGACAGGTGCCTTACGCTTCCACCCTCAGTGCACGCACTTGAGTGGCTCCCACTTGAACTCGGACCCACAAGACTCAGTAAGATTCGCAGTGACTGGCCATATTTAAGGCAAGATACCAGGCGGTGGAGAAGCATGTGAACCATGACGACGTATGGCTGGCCTCTCGACAGGAAGTGTTCGTATTCAGAACACAGCGAGTCTCCCGATACTATTGAATATATCCTATGGGACTGTAACTGAGCGCAGCAAGTATGGTGTCGGTGGATTCCTTCATGGTTGGGCCACTACCCCACGTTCAGAGGAAATACGACAGATTGTAGTGCATGCAAGCATGTCTATAGACTTCCAGCTCACACCAACTAGAGTAGCGGGAAGCCCGCTAGATTCAATAACGACAATGCTGATTACAATGAGATCTGCATAACGACAATGAGGATTGCTCAGCTGATCCATAACAGTTGTTATGGATCAGCTGAACCACCCCTCGGACGAGACTTTGGGCGGGGAGACGGTTTTATCGATATACCGTCTCCCCTTCCAGGAGGAGTCGGTATTCCCGGTATTACCGTCTCTCTCTTCAAAAGCGTTTGGAGAAGGAGACGAAACCTCCGTCTCTCCTCGTCGTCTCCTTTTAGGATGCTGCCCTTTAGGCGCTGGTCAGAGTCTCGCCGGCTCCTTCTGCAAAGCAATGCCTTAAATCTGAGGCGCACTTTGCCTTTCAGCAGGCCTTTCGACAAACCTGGCTGCAAAATGCTCGAAATCCCTACAGAATACGCTAAAACGCTCGTTCTCTTCTATAGGATAGATTATTGACCAATGGTTCTCTCGAAACGGGAGACGCAGTACACTATCGTATCTATTAAGTGCGTCTCCCCGGGAGTTTCGGGGAGACTTAAAACCCCGGGAGACGGTCTCTCGAGGTTTTACGTCTCCCGTCTCTTGGGGGGAGATCGTCTCCCCCGCGTCTCGTCCGAGGGGTGATAACAACAGTAGTGATGAGCTCCACCACGTCCAACCAAGTGGCCGTCAACACCAAGGCACCTCGGCCGAAGTAAACTACAGTAGCGTTAGTAACGTTAGTAAAGGCCCACTTTGCTATTTACGACAAAGAACAATACACTACGGCTAAACTTCAGGGAGCTTCGCCATGCGTCTTCTACCTGCAGACACTACACAGGTACAAAAATTAAGGCACTGAGTTGCAGCGAGGCGATCACCTGCCGCCACGCCCGACTTCAGAGAGGCAGCACAAGCAACGATATCCGACAGGTCGGAGGAGCTGGACGAAGCCATGAAAGTGCTGGGGACTCTTTGGACCGCTTGCCCACAGTGCATGATATGGAGAACTCGCAACAAAGAGATGTTCGGGCAAGCCCGTATCCATAGCAATGCGGCAGCTCAACTGGTATGGATTGCTGCTGACTTCCAAACGAGAGCTGTGATTCAGGGGTGAGTGGTATCAGCCTCAACCTGCAAACGAGGATATCGGCTGGATCAATGCTACAGTGTGTTCAAAGAGGTTCAGCCTAAGGAGAGACTATTGCCTCTTGAAATCTGGCAAGTGCAGCTCCACGCCACCATGAAATTTGGACGTCGAGCCTGGATACTACTCGGACCCCAGCAAAAGTTGTCTGTGTGGGAATCGACGAGGACCCCACAGTAAGCACCAAAAGCTGTTTGGTCTCCGACATTTTTTCAACAGCCATGAGAACAATCCGCGTACGAGTACAATCCAAGTGCTCATCTAAGCGATAGTTGCATCGCCCCCACTAATCGCAAAACCGTCAAATGTTGTGGGGAAACCACTCCGATGAAGTCAATCGATTCAGTAGCGAAGCTACTGCAGGAAAAATACCTGTCGACATATTTGAGCTCACCAGCCTATCCCACCGAGGCTGCAAGATTGGTTAAGTAGGAAATGCATTCCCATCTTGGCACCGGATAGCACGAGCATTAGGCGAAGCCTACAACACTTTAGGATTTTATAGTAATTTCACAAAAAAAGTATAGCTCCTCCTTCCACCCCTGAACTGTATTGGCACTGTGCTCCTACATTTGTGATCAATAGCCGGAAAGTCCGCACAGTACTGTACTACTCATCATATCATCGGCTGCGAATGTACTGACAGTGCATCGCAACACGTGATATGATGAGTACATCTGCTGAAGATATCGGCTGGAGATACCGGTACATTACGATCGTACATTTTGCCGTCTACATCATTTGTGGTGGACCGCAGTCTGCAACTCACCACCGCCAAGCTACAACTCCAGAAGATTTGTCGAAGAACCGTAGGTCTGCTTAAATGTGTACTGGCCGTGGTGCTCACCCTAGTTGTTCTCAGCGATGGGGTGACTAGCGCCGCCAACAAGATCTCTCCGACCGCATCAAACGTGTTACGGAACAAGGCGCCACCATGGCGCGAGCTCTCTGGTTTCGACCCAAGTGAAGAGGAACGCAAAGGAGGCGGCGGAGGAGGTGGAAGAGGAGGGGGTCATGCGCGTGTAAGCACAACAACGTATCTCTATCCTGTGGAGCTCGTGAAGAAGTTATACAGGAAATTCATTGGGGAGCAGGCCGTGCTGCACCAAGATGGCTTTCCTGTTATCGGACGCAGCCTCGCCCGATTGAGTCTCCTCGTACGACTTGGGCAGGCGGTGCAGCGTGAGAATATACCCGTCGGACGTGGTCACGTTGTGCGTCTCCACCGCGTAGACGCGCGCTTGGATGAGCTCGACGGACGTCCGCGACCGGACGCTGTTATCCTTTAAAGCGTGTTTCTCAAATTCCCACTCTCGAACGCCTTTCCCGTTTGCTGCTCTCCGACCCACAACTTAGTGGAGATTTCTCAGTGGCTGGCCATGTTCAGCGTGAGCTACCATCACCACGTACGCTCCGAGCTTATTGTGAGCAGATGCCATCTGTATCAAGTACCCTAAGATGGGTCGCTAAATGCTGCAGCACATTTGTCGCATCTCCGAAGTGCGCTGCAGTGTGGAATATTCACACTCTGGACATCGAAGATCGCATGGATAGCTACTTCCTCTCGGAGACAGCGACGTACCTGTAAGCTGCTCTTCAGTGGCGAGCCGGATGCGATCGTCCCAGCACCTCAGTTCGAGACTGGAAACATGCATCAACGTCGTCGTTGAACCGAAGCCGCAGTACGGCAACTCCTAGCAAACTCCAAGCGTTTGGGATGTCGCTCGAATGTAAGAATACGCAGGGATACCGAAAAATAAATATTCAATTCAATATATTTATATCTTTGCGGTAATAACTTATTTTGCGATCTCCCGGAAGAAACACCAGTATTTATTTTTGCTTGGTGCCCAAACACTTGCTTTAAGCATCGAAGAATGTCGTAAGCTCCCAAATATCAAGTAAAATAATGTATTTGTTGATGTTGGTAAATGTCAAAATTTACGTATTTCAGTTATATAACAAAAATCAATATAACGTGGTTTACCAAATATTGTGTTTTGCAATGATTTTGCCGACCATTTTAAACGCTTATTATGGTAAAGCCTGCTCCTAAAAATACGTGTTAAAAGAGATACACGACCAGCTAAAATTATGCATAAATCCACTCCCTCATATATATATATATATATATACATATATATATAGATAGATAGATAGATAGATAGATAGATAGATAGATAGATAGATAGATAGATAGATAGATAGATAGATAGATAGATAGATAGATAGATAGATAGATAGATAGATAGATAGATAGATAGATAGATAGATAGATAGATAGATAGATAGATAGATAGATAGATAGATAGATAGATAGATAGATAGATAGATAGATAGATAGATAGATAGATAGATAGATAGATAGATAGATAGATAGATAGATAGATAGATAGATAGATAGATAGATAGATAGATAGATAGATAGATAGATAGATAGATAGATAGATAGAGATAGATAGATAGATAGATAGATAGATAGATAGATAGATAGATAGATAGATAGATAGATAGATAGATAGATAGATAGATAGATAGATAGATAGATAGATAGATAGATAGATAGATAGATAGATAGATAGATAGATAGATAGATAGATAGATAGATAGATAGATAGATAGATAGATAGATAGATAGATAGATAGATAGATAGATAGATAGATAGATAGATAGATAGATAGATAGATAGATAGATAGATAGATAGATAGATAGATAGATAGATAGATAGATAGATAGATAGATAGATAGATAGATAGATAGATAGATAGATAGATAGATAGATAGATAGATAGATAGATAGATAGATAGATAGATAGATAGATAGATAGATAGATAGATAGATAGATAGATAGATAGATAGATAGATAGATAGATAGATAGATAGATAGATAGATAGATAGATAGATAGATAGATAGATAGATAGATAGATAGATAGATAGATAGATAGATAGATAGATAGATAGATTGATAGATAGATAGATAGATAGATAGATAGATAGATAGATAGATAGATAGATAGATAGATAGATAGATAGATAGATAGATAGATATATAGATCGATAGATAGAAATATAGATAGATAGATAGATAGATAGATAATAGATAGATAGATAGATAGATAGATAGATAAGATAGATAGATAGATATATTTATAGATAGATAGATAGATTGATAGATAGATAGATAGATAGATAGATAGATAGATAGATAGATAGATAGATAGATAGATAGATAGATAGATAGATAGATAGATAGATAGATAGATAGATAGATAGATAGATAGATAGATAGATAGATAGATAGATAGATAGATAGATAGATAGATAGATAGATAGATAGATAGATAGATAGATAGATAGATAGATAGATAGATAGATAGATAGATAGATAGATAGATAGATAGATAGATAGATAGATAGATAGATAGATAGATAGATAGATAGATAGATAGATAGATAGATAGATAGATAGATAGATAGATAGATAGATAGATAGATAGATAGATAGATAGATAGATAGATAGATAGATAGATAGATAGATAGATAGATAGATAGATAGATAGATAGATAGATAGATAGATAGATAGATAGATAGATAGATAGATAGATAGATAGATAGATAGATAGATAGATAGATAGATAGATAGATAGATAGATAGATAGATAGATAGATAGATATATCGACTTGGGAGCCTGGCAGCGGCCATGCATTGGCCCAGTACACCACCGTCCATGATCCCTAGCACATCCACCCTCTTATGGGATAATATCCTGGTGCAGGGAGTGAAGCGATCGGAGCGATGGATATTTGTATTTCCGGAATCTGGCAGGCAACAGCCCAAGCCCCGCCAAGATTATCGAGGTCGGCCGACAAGATCCACCACAAGCCTGTCGGTTTTCGAGCAGCAGCGGTCGAGCTTCAGACTCATCCAAGTCTGCTGCTGAAGGTTCAGGTAGTGTCGGCGACGCGACGAGTACATTCGGCCCGCGCCAACTCGTGCGTATGCATAATCGCCGTCAAAGACCAAGCCCAAGCGCAGCAGACGAGCAACGTCGTCGCGCTCCGAGTCTACGTGGGCGGCAAGTTTTCAACCCTTCCACCATCCCATTAGGGTATCCATTCGGCACCTTGCTCCTCGAGCAAGGCACCTCATGTCTTTGGCCCGTAACTACAATGAACCTCAACTTCCCCATGCCTGTAGGATGTATGGAAAGCATAAAATTACTGCGCGTCTAAATGAGACGGTTTCAAACGAAATGACGCTTAGGCGCCATTTGGTTTTATCGAGAAAAACGGCCTCAAAGATTGGCCATTAAAATTCGAACTTAAACGAAACTTTTCAGGGAGAGCCTTTTCCCAGCCGTACCCATTTTTTGCAGGTGTATCGAGGGGGGATCTTTCAGTTTCTAAAAGATCGAAGAGAACAATGAACCAAGACGTAGCTACCGCAGCTCCCAGCAGTGATCAAGCGCCCAGCAGCGACCCAACCCGCAGCACCGGACGCACCGCTGGCAACGCTCAAGCGCGTAGCCCGAAGGAGCGCCCGGAACCAGCGACAGCAGTCTCCTGTCCTCCACCAGAAGTTCGAGCGCCAGCATCGAGTCTGTCACTGCGAGCGGGGGCGGCAGGCAGCGCAAGCTTCTCGGCTCCCTCCAGCCTGACCCAGAAGACGACGCGAGCGAAGCATCGGAGGACAGCTCGTGGGACCCGGACTCTGCCGCCTCTGATGACGATCCGGCAGCAGATCCACACGCGGATGAGCTGTCGGAGTCGGATTCGGGCGAGGAGGTACCCATGGACGGAAGGATCATTTTGAATGACGAGGAGCTACGTGAGCGCGTTGTTCAGCTGATCAACGAGGACGCCTGTGACGATAAGTGCCTTGAAGGCAAGGCGGCCGAGCTGCAAAACTTCCTGTGCTCCATCTCGCAGATGAGCTCCCAAGAAAAGAAGCAGAGCGCTCTGACGTCGCTCGCAATGATGATGAAGATGGACACTGCTGTGCGTCGTCGGGGCACAGGTGCAAGGATGGCGTTTGCCTATTACCTGCCCCTGGTAGGCCGCGTGTGCCGTGATTCATGGACTTCTGTCTACGGTGTCTCTACCGCGACGATCACCCGCTATCGGCGCCAGATTCAAGGCGGATCTTTCTCCGTGAAGCCCCACGGCGGCCACATGAACCTCAACGCGAGCAAGATTGATATTCGCTGGCTAGTGAAGTGGTTTCGATCATTCGCCACTACGCTGGGCGATGTGGTGCCCGTGCGCGTCCGGACTCAGAAGACCATTGATGGGGTTGTTCGCAAGCAGTACACGGATGAAAACTACACGCTGCTTCCAGCGTATTTCACCTGGGGTCAACTCTATACTGAAATGCACAACTACGTCCTGGAAAACGAGATGGAAGTGCGGGAGCCGCGTTTGTCTACTTTTCGACGGATTCTTTTGAAGTGTTGCCCGTTCATCCGCGTGCGCTCACCCAGAAGCAACGTCTGTGACGTCTGCTCCATCCTGTTCGCTAAGATGAGGTCTGGCGTGACTGCACAGCTCACAGAGGACCTTGGTACTCACACCGCTGCCGCGAAAGAGATGAGGTAAGAAGGGCGTGGATGTAAGGATCAATTTGTTTTGACCGTGGATACTAAGATCATTTTGATTTGTTGGGAACATTTGTATAGGTTGGAGTACAAGAAGGACTTGGCATCGGTGTCCGACGCACATGCTGTTATTGTCATGGACTTCAGCCAGAACATGACGCTGCCTAGCGTGACTTCTACGCCTTCGCAGTGGTACTTCCTGTCATTGGTGAACGTCCACATGTTCGGCATATACTATGCCAACAAGGAGATCCAATACAACTACGTCTACGACGAATCTACTGCCGGGAAGGGGACGGACGAGGTAAACAGCATGCTGTACCACTTCATCACGAAGATCGTGATCGCAAACGGGCACCGCAAGCTCACAATTTATGCCGACAACTGTGGAGGGCAGAACAAGAATAACTACGTTGTGAAGATGCTGCTGGCGGTGGCTCAGATGGGCGACCTAGAGGCGGTGGAGTTGAAGTTTTTCGTGAAAGGCCACACGAAGAATGCTGTGGATCGTGGCTTTGGTCACGTTCGAAAGAAATTTGCTAAAGAAGACGTATGGACTACAGCTCAATTGCTGGAGGTAGTCAACTCGGCTTCAGTGAACTCAGCTCTGGTTCACATTCCCCGCGACAACGCAATAATGAAGGTATTCCGTGCAGCGGGAAAGGAAGCCTACAAGGACCTGAAGGGTCTACAGAGATACCAGATCTTCGCCATGGAAGAATCGAAGCCCGGCGTCGTGAGCTGTGTGTGGACACTTTGGCTTCTGACGCTAAGCGCAATACGCAGCTTCGGAAGCGAGCTAAGAAGGATCAGTAGGTGTAGTGTTCCTCGAAATGTTAGCAACAATTCGAAATGATCCTTCGATCCATTAACCCAAAAACCCAAAATTTAAGTATAGGATACCCAAAATGTTCAAAATATACCCCTGTAAAATCGGGCATCGCCTTTTTACATGGAAATTTAACCATGATGGAGACTGAATTAGGAGCTGGGAGTACTTGCAATCGATTCCTCTCGTAAAACGACGTCTAACTGCACCATAACATTTTTTGCAAAAATTTCAATTCTGAGGGAGGCGTCTTGTTCAAGCGGCCACAACTTCGCCTACATTGGACTTTCAGAGAATCTGAAGACGTCAATGGAAAGAGGAGATGCTGCTCTTTTCAACGGTGTGCCTAAATCGCGATTCGTACTTAGGTTCGGAAGCATCTTTTCGTTTGAAACCGTCTCAAATGCTCGTGGAAAAAGCCGACAGAATTGCAGCAGCACAGCCACAATTGCACTTTCAAAAGTGCAATTATGGCGCTTTTATCGTAATTCTAGGCCTCCACCCATTTATGCAAGGTGGTCGCTATAAATACAACAAATCTCGCCTGTATTGTGCTTTGCAATGATTTTGGCAATACATGTAATTGTTTGTGAGATGCTCCCAGTTAGAGGTGATGATTAGCTGGACTGACCTGTGTTCACGCAAGAAAAACAGCAAATACACTGTTCAAGCAAAGCCGAAGATAACGGACATTTGAGACGGTTTCAAACGAAATGATGCTTAGGCGCCATTTGGAGTTTTCGAGATAATCGCGCTTGAAGTTGACCAATCAATTTTCGGAAATAACCGGACATCAAAATTTCAAAAGTGAAAAACACATACACAAAGCGTAAAAATACTCTTATTCGAGAGCTTTTAGCGCGAGATTTCCGATAATATACCATACGTTAAAATTGAAAAAATATTGAGGTCACACGCCCCAAATAAAATCGGGAATGTAGGGGGTCCGAAAATGGAGATAATTTTTCTAGACCAGTGTCACTCCGCGAGTTCTCAACATTTCGGAGCGTTCGATAGCTTAAACGACGCACAAGACACGCCTCTTTCGATTGATGCGGTTAAATCGCGATTCGTACTTAGGTTCGTAAGCATCATTTCGTTTGAAACCGTACAAATTTTGTACCGGAACAGGTAGCCTCAGCAAAGCCGAAGATATTGGCTGTAGGTAGGTTTGCCTACTAAGGGGCTGTTTCATTTGAGAATAACTGGAATAAGAATAGCGGGAGATATTCCTCCCGCTTAAATACGACAAAATACGACGATCCTATTGGCTCAGAAGTTATTCCCAGGAATAAGTTATTCTGACTTTGAAAGTCAGAATAACTTATTCCTGGGGAATAGCTACATGGCCGGGGCTTCCTCTTCTTTCCGTCGAGAACCACCTAACTCCGCAAGCCAGCCGTGCTGACGCTGCTGGGAGTGCGCCTAGCCTTCGTGGTGAGATGAGAAACCTCCGGTCTATACGAGGGCTCATTGCGGCAAGGTAGAGCATCTTCAGTGCTCCTCTAGAGCCCGCTAGAGCCCTCAGCACGGCGCGCTCGACTGCCGAGCACGCGACCAGTGCTGGTGGCATTGTTGGTGAGAGGGACTTTTGTGAATGGCGGCCGGCCAATCATGTGCTTCCCTCCATAACGCATATTCTTTTCCTCAGTTATTTTGGGGGCTTTATTCTCCACCTGTTTCGTTTGAATAGCGTAGAATAGCTATTCCGGCCCGGCGCTATTCTCAAATGAAACAGCCCCTAAGTACAGTATGCTTCCTGCTCACAAACGCGGCCGGACAGCAGTCTGCAATTAACTCCGTCAAGCTCAAGCCCCACAACTCCACTCGAAGAAGCATGGACCTGTTTAACTGCGTGCTGGCCGTGATCCTAGCTCTGGTCGTCTTCAGCGATGGAATGACCACCGACGCCACCGAGATTGCTGCAACAAAATCAAGCATGCTGCAAAACAAGACCCCACCGACGCGCGAGCTCGCTGGTATTGACCCAAGCAAAGAGGAGAGAGGCAGAAGCGGAGGACGAGGGGGTGGAGGAAGAGGTAAACTTCGTCCGCGTAGCACAGCGGGCAATCCTCCGCCCCTCTTTCAGCAGTACGTCGCTAAAGCCATTGCGTGGTTGAGGCGCGTACTCGGGATCAAGAGCACGTCTGCGCGGGTTCCGTCTACTGCTAAGACGCAGTAGACAACCACACGAGTGTAGACTCACTGTAAGGCAACACAAGTACCTACCTTCACCCGGAAAACAAATCTGGTTTTCATCAAAAACAACTCTATGTAGATCTCCACCTTCGTCTTCCTAACTCGCGATCTCAGAGCGAGCACTCTGATGCTTCGCTCACCACCGACCTTACTTCTTGAATACACGTAGAGCGGTAACGGTGCCAGTCATCGTCTGAGTGTTTCCACCCGCAAAGGCCCTGCATGCTAGCTGTCCACACGATCTGTAGCTGTAGCTATCGCTGTCGTGCGCGCAACAAGATTCAGTACAGCACTATGTAGCAGTTATCAATTAGTAAAATGCAAGTGTATATACTGAGGGTGGGAAGACTACGCCGAGCCAATGGCTCGCATCCAAGCAGATCTAGATGTCTTCGTCGAACACGGTCAGATCCACGCGGACTTGGTTGCCCTTGGCCATCTCTTCGTCGTCGTCATCTGCAATGAGGTTGACGATCTTGTCGACGATGAAGCTCGAGCGCTGCTTCTGCAGCGTGACATCGTGCGGCTCGTCGTCCACAATGAGCATGAGGATGTACTTGAGGAGAATGAGTCCGTGCTCGACGCAGACGAAGAGCCACAGCCGCTCGTGCTCCGACAAATGTGCCGTCGTGCGTCGGGACGTGAAGAACACCAGCGCCACGTTGGTCACCATGGCGATCGACCCCATGAGATCAATGATAGTGCCCCACGTGCCGATATCCTGCGCGCCACGAGGGTCTGGCCGCCGCGTGGCGTTCACCAGCTTGTGCGCGTCGATGCGGATCTCGAAGAAGTTGTTGAAGAGCGCGAACGCTGGGGCGAGAGGGAACGACACCACAAACAGCGTCACGTATCCGAACTGGATGATCATCTCGTTGTAGTCGTCGAACGTCCCCTTCTGGTCGTACACGTCCAGAGCCATTTGGTTCTCGATCGCCGAGGGCGCACGAACGAGCCCGTTCTCCTTGGTCTTCTTGAACTTGAGCTTCTTCATGATCCAGGGGAGTCCCGCCTCGAAGAAGTTGCCCGACGTCAAGCGCAAGATGAAAATAATGCCCAAACTCATCATCAGCTCGTCCATGCAGCCATGACCCTCCGGCTTGCAGGAGTCGTTGCCCTCCACCGAAGTCTTGATGAAGGCCACGTAGAACAGACTCGCGTACGAGTTGACGAACTGGAAGAGGAAGGTCTTGCCGATCAGATGGTCCTCGTACTCCGTGTCTGTGCGGTGGTTCTCGAAGTGGTTGAGTTTCTCGGCCACCGTGCTGTAGACGTTGTTCATGACCATAATTTGGATGGCGTTAACTGTCGACGCTGCAGCACCGCCAAGCTGCATGCCGTTAACGGTGAACATGTCCTTCCACTGGCCTGATGTAGCAGCGTAGCGGAAGACGAAAATGCCAGCCACGACGCCGACGACCAGTAGGATAAGCATCGAGATGAAAAACTAGACGATAAAAGAGGACCAGTAATGGGTCAGTATGCTACATCGGGATAGGAAGGAGTACTTGCAACTCATATCTTACCAGTGACCCCATAATGCGTCGGAATCGCGTCTGCGGACTGAAGTAGCGGATCTCCGAGCCGTCAATTGGCGAGATAGTTGGCATTCCCTCGAACTCTGGACGCTCCACTTCTTCTTCCTCAAAGTTGGTCATACCCCACTCAAGCGCCAAGGTCGAGTTGTAGCGCTTCCAGTATTCGTAGTAGAAGCTGTGGAATCGCATGAGAAGGTTAGCCATCTGCCCTATTTGACCACTTTCACTGCTAAGAGCTCGCTTACATAGACCAGAGCGACATGAAGAGGCCGAAGTAGGGCACCAGCAGTGAGTCGGCTGTATGTTCGACCAGCACGTTCGCAAACAGCAAGCAGCCGATGATGGCCGGTGCGATCAACCACGTCGTGTAGTGGCCTGCAGTCCACAGTATAACAATCATTAGAACGGCTGGATGCATAAGAGGCACAAACTTCCAACCCACCCAGCCACGCAAAGTACAGCCCGACTTTCTCGCCAAAGTAGTCCTTGATTTCACCCAGCGGTTGGCCCCACGGGGCGAACTTGAAGCTGAACCACTTTTCTCTGAGCTTGTTGAGCTCCGCGTTGTCATGCAGCGGGAAAGCAGCAACAAGGCACTTGTCCCGCAACAGTTCGCTGACGTTCAACCCGCAGCCGCCCTCACCACGCGTCTTGACGATGTTCAGCAACAGCTTGATCCTGGCCACCACAACAATCTTCAGTGTCTACGGTAGACGAAGAGCAATTCTACCCAATCGAACGTACCGGTCGACACCGCGGAATGGAATTTGCTTCTCGCCATATTTCTGGTACGCCGGGTATAGTCGCGGCTCCACGTCGAACTTGGCGAAGATGTTTTGGTACGGGTCGCGGTGCGATACTTGGTGCTCGTCCTTGATGATGATCTTCTTGATGTTCTGCTCCTCATAACCGGCCTCGGCGATCTTGCGCAGCTCGCCAGCGTCGAACTCGACCTTGTAGTCGATGCGGTCGGCCTCCTTGGACAGTCGCTCCAGCGTCGCGCGCAGCTTGCAGAAGACGTGGCCGCGGTCCGCCGAGTAGAACATCTTGGTCTCGATGCCGCCGCGCGCCAGGTGCTGCAGGATGGTGCGCATACTGAACTTCTTCTGCTGGTCCGTGAGCTCCGCGGACTCGTCGTGCACCTGGAAGACGAGCACGTAGTCGAACGAGTAGCCGTTCTCGCGCTCGAACTCCTCGTCCAGCTGGAGCCGCACGTCCTTGGCCTGCAGGGTGGCGTTGAGCGAGGATCCGCGGCGGGAGACGCCCATCTTGATGGCCCGGAGCTTGCCCGCGACGCCCTCGGACATTGGTGGCCGACCGATGGATACACTAAATTCCAGACGCTGTAACTTTGGCTACACGCGGCGGTGAGGGGCACCGAGCGCACGGTTCGAGAGCTCCGCGTCTCCGTGACAACTTGGCAAGTGCGTGGCAGCAACGGACAGCGGCGTCAGTGTCGCCGCCGCTGCGATGATGCGCAGGTAGTTGCGCCTCTTTGAGCTTGAGGCGGGCCGGTTTCGGAAAATGCCGCAACGGCCCGATGGGTTAAAATGCAAGTGTACCCACTGTCTTTGATGGCCAAGCGATTTATTTGACTTGGTCTCTGTATGGGGCAACGTGAAGATCGGGCAGCTGTAGACGAGGGCGGGCAAGTCCGACGTGGCCTCGCTTGGCCCGGGCGGCATTGCAGTGCAAGGCATACGCGGGGCAACTCAGCGACTTGGGGCTGATAGAGGGCTGCGATGTTGATCGAGAAGGGTCTGATTGCCGTTCCGGTGCGTCACCTCGCTCGGCGCCTAATTGACGTGCACCCAGGTTGTACCGCCTTAGATGGAGGAGCATTGGCGCAGCTTCAATGAAGACACTGCTATCGAGTGCGGCGATTTACGGGGCATGCATGCCAAGGTGAAGCGAGCGCTGGGCTCAGCTCAGCTTGAATCTCGACTTCAACAATCAACATGGCTACCTCCGTTTTGTCTACAGCAGCGTGGTTTTAGACCTCATTTTTACAAGCGTCGTCCGAGCGACAAGATGCTGCGGCGGCAGGCGACGCGCGTGGAGGAGCGCGCGGACGTAGCGGCCGAGTACGAGGCGTATCTGCAGGAAAAGGAGCGCAAGAGTAATGGACGCAGCAGCGCCGACAACAGCAAGACCAGTCCGCAGCAGGCAGCGCCGACGTTCGCGTCCATGGCCGCGAGACAGGAGGCGCGGCGACAGAACGTCCGCTCGCGCATCGGCCTGGACGTCCACAGCTCCAATTAACAGCGGCCAGTGGCGTGATGGTCCGTCTTGAGGCAGTGGCGGCTGAGCTCTTACGAAGGAGATTCTGAGTAGATTGCTGGAAGGAGAGCGGGTTGAGTCCACATGTGACGAGCGTGTCCGTAGGGTAGCTAACGTCGTGAGTGCCTCGGCTTCAATGCAGATGTTCGACCCAGCTGCTGTTACCTTGGTTGCTGCCGTCCTGCCATTTCGAGGTGGGGGTGTCTTCACGTGTCGTCCCTATCACAAGCAATGTTGTCCAAGCTGCTGCGAAGCAAGCCTTACCGCTTTGATCGTCCCATCGTGACGAGCTCCCTCTCTTATCTGTCATAGCTGTCCCGTCATCCCCTTTCATTGTGCCAGTTATCTCTCATTACAGGTACCTAACTATGCAATATACGTCCTCCGTCACCTTCAGTTCCCCTCTCAACAGTCATTCTTCTCTCTTAGCTGTTATCCCCGCCCTCCCTTCAACTATAGCGCACGATATAACGGACGCCTCGCATACAAACCGCCAGTCAGTCGCACTCTCTCATCATCATCGTCAGCCGGCCCATGGTGTGGGAAGGCTCGTCGCCGCTGCTGCCGACGGCGCACCGCCGCACGCGCAACGCCAGCACCGGCAGCTTCCCGGAGACCCACGCGGAGACGGCGCCCGAGTCGCCGCGCACGCGCTTCAAGGAGCGGGAGCGGGCCGCGCGTCTCCGCGGCGGGCCCGTGTCGGCCCGGCAGCGCGCGCTGCGCCGCCTTCCGGCGCTGCTGGGGCTGCTGGCCGCGGGCTTCGCGCTGGGCTACTACGCGCAGCTGCTGCTGTTCTTCTGCCACGTGCGTCTGGGCTTCACGGCTGAGGTGCTGCCCACGAGCGAGGTGGGCCTCGTGGAGAAGCTCACGGCCTCGCTCATCGAGCACACGCAGCGCGTCGTGTTCGTGTGCAAGAAGACCAACTGGGACTTCGTGGGCTTCGTGGCCAGCCCGCACACCATCCTGTTCGCGCACGACGACGTGGCCGTGCCCGCCGCGCTCGAGGACACGCTGCGCGTGGTGCGCCACGCGGGCGTGGACAGCTACATGAACCTGCACAACAAGACGGTGACCATCATGAGCCACGTGCACGCCGCGGACCCGCGCAACCACCTGCTCAAGCAGGACGACGAGGCCGTCATCTACTGGCCGCACTACTACCAGTGCCTCAAGAAGTGCACGGACCTGGACTCGTGCTACGCCGGGGACATGCACGTCAACATCGGGGACGCCACCAACACCAACTCGTACGTGTTCGCCACGGGCGGCTCGTACTTTGTGGGCAGCGCGCTGCTCAAGTGCATGCTAGAGAAGCCGATATTTGTCGAGCTGGACGGCCTCGACTACGGCGAGGACAAGACCGTGGGCAAGATGATCCACTACAACCGCTGCAAGGTGCAGTACGTGAGCTGCAAGTGGTTCAACAACGAGGAGGTCTACTCGCCCAACGCGCACATCAAGATGAGGAAGGGCGCGTCGGCCGAGATCCGGGAAGACACGGTGTTATTAGGCAGGGACGAGCAGCTGCAGCTGCTGCCCCCTCATGAGAGGGAACTCGGCGGCGGAAGGGTGCGCCGCCTCCAGGAGGACGAAGCGCAGGCAAAACAGGACGGCGTATGATACGCACACACGCCAATTATGGGGTAAGCACCTTCGGTACTGGAAAATATAGCATTTTAGACTAGACGCACGTGTGGGCTGGATGGCTGGGTGGCTGTGAGGGGAGGGGAGGTGCGCGCGTTGGAACTGCAAGTTTCGCAGGCTGAGACGGCATCAAGGCGGCATCAAGGCGGCTACGGTTGATTGCGAGCATTTGGCGGTGTGTTGACAGACAGGTGACGGAGAAGGCTGGGGCAGGTAAGGCTGGGTGGGGGGCGTTATGGTGGTTGCCACCGAACTTTGGACGATTAAGGTGAAAGAAGCGATGCAAGAAGCGATGCAATCCGAGAGCCTGAAAATAATTCCGAGCAAGGTGAACGTCAGTAGCTTGACTATTGCTGTTTCTTACCGTGACATTCCTCCCCCGCCCATGCGATGCAGACAGCGAGGAGCTAAAAATGGGGTCCCTTCCAGGCGTTAGGTGGCACTGCGCGCTGACGGAGGCTATTTTGAATTGCGGGGGCCTGCGCGCGCGGAGCTGGAGCTCCCAGTGAAGAAACTGGCGCGGCGTCTCGCGGCGCATACGAGCTCTGGTCGAGCAAGTCGGTGACAATGGGCTGCGGGGCCTCGTTCATGCAGCGGCCGGATGGCGAGTCCAAGATCGTGCCGTCCCTGGAAGTGGCGGCGCTGCATCCAACAAGGCCGTCCGCTCTCCGCTGACCA
The DNA here is from genome assembly GCA_024211575.1 of Phytophthora melonis. NCBI lineage: Eukaryota > Oomycota > Peronosporomycetes > Peronosporales > Peronosporaceae > Phytophthora > Phytophthora melonis. Next base: position 194,591 of record JAMXKT010000073.1, read on the forward strand.
AGGAGCAGATCAACTCCCGCATCGTGTGCTCGCCCAAGACCATGAAGACCAAGGTCACGCCCAAACTCAACACCCAGTACGCCTTCGTCTCGCAGCGAGGCTACTACCCCGATGGTGAGTCAGACTAACTCACCCTGCAGTATTGTTTGACTTTCGATTCTAACCATTATTTGTGTGTTTATTAGCCCTTGATAAGCCCAACCAGGACAGCTGCACTATCCTACCAGCGTTCATGGGCGACGCCTCGAAAATGTACTTCGGAGTCTTCGACGGCCACGGCACCACGGGAGATCTATGCGCGTCATTCGTCCGGAAGGAGTGTCCCGAGCGACTGGTTCGCATCCTGGACCGCAAGAACTGCTCCTTCTTGGAGGCCTACTCCAAGTCGTTCGAGGAGACCAACGCGCGTCTGCACGCATCGCGTATCGACGACAGTTTGAGCGGCACCACGGCCATCTGCATGTTCCTCGACGGCGAAACCATCCACGTCGCGAACGTCGGTGACTCTCGAGCTGTCATCGCGACCATGAGTGAGGGCAAACTTGTCGCACAGCCGCTCTCCGTCGACCAAACACCCTATCGTTCGGTATGTACAGATCGGTTGTGCTTACAGTGGGGAATACATTGGAAACTGACGGTGTTCGTTGCAACAGGATGAGCGCGAGCGTGTCAAACGATCTGGAGCTCGAGTGCTCACTATGGATCAGCTGGAGGGCATCGCTCCTGTCCACGATGTGAGTTGTGTGTAGTATAAACCTGCGTTTAGCTAAGGAATTTGATCTCACTTCTGTATGTACGTGTCGATAGAACTGGGCGGCGAATCTGAACGACCAGGTGGACGAAGACGGCGATCCGCCGCGTATCTGGTCCCCTTATGGCGCTTTCCCCGGTACAGCCTTCACGCGCAGTCTTGGTGACGAGATCGCAGAAACCTTGGGCGTGATAGGCGTTCCGGAGATCACCTCGCTGCAACTCACGGAGGACGACAAGTTCGTGGTGATTGCCAGCGATGGCGTCTTCGAGTTCCTCACCAGTCAAGCCGTCGTCGACATGGTGGCGCAGTATGAAGACCCGCTCGAAGCTTGCCACAAGGTGGTGGCGGAGTCTTACCGCCTGTGGCTCACGTACGAGCTGCGCACGGATGACATCACCGTCATTTGTGTGTACTTTAACTTTAGCGAGGGTGCTGTCACGGCAAATGGCACTTCTATCGGGGGCTCGCCCAGATCCAACTCGGTGGCCAGGCGTTTACCCCGCCAGACGAGCGAGAAAGACCTCACGCAGCAGCTTCGTCCTGTGCGTCGCGGTATGTCCAAGGAGAAGCGTCGCGCCCAGATGCGCAAGGACATGGCTCAGCTTGTCAAGGAGGAAGACTTGGCGTACCGAGTGAGCGACCACGCCATCCCCAAGTCGTCGACCGAGCTGCGGCTGCTTGAAGCGCTCACGAAGAACAACTGGCTGTTTAGGCAGCTTACTCAGGCCCAGAAGGACGACATCTTCGCCGTCATGGAGCGTATCACGGTTCGCGAAGGCGATATGGTCATTCGACAGGGGGACCCTGGCGACAAGTTCTACATCGTTGAGAGCGGTGACTATCAGGTGAGTGTACGTGGGGCGGATGGAGGCCCCGAAAGCATCGTGCACACGTACACTCAAGCTCCCATTATCCCCGGGCATGACACGGACTTGCAGCCGGCGTCGTTCGGCGAGCTTGCACTGATGCACAACAGTCCGCGGTCGTCCTCAGTGAAGGCGCTGTCGGCTGGTGTGCTGTGGGCCATCGACTGCCGCGCATTCCGGCGCGTATTTATTAAGGCTCCGACGTCGGTGCTGGTCCAGACACTGAAGAAGGTGGACGTGCTCAAGACGTTGACGAAGGCGCAGCTCGAGCGCCTGGCCAACAACCTCACAGAGGTTGTATACCACGATGGAGACTACATCATCAACCAGGGAGACGTAGGCGACACGTTCTACGTGATCCAGGAGGGAGCAGTGATCTGTACGATCTGGGAGGACGATCCTGTCGCTGGCCCTGGGAAGAAGCGGACGTCGCGCGAGGTGTTACGACTAAAGAAGAACCAGTACTTCGGCGAGCGCGCACTGTTGAATGACGCACCGCGAGCAGCCAACGTCATCTCGGTTGGACGCACGAAGCTGCTTCAAGTGGGCCGGCGCGAGTTCGAAGAAGTGCTAGGCTCGTTGCAGGACATGATTGAGGCTGATCGTCTCCAGCGTGAGGCACGCCACAACTTCGAGACTGCAGTGAAGAACCTCATCTACAGCCCCGCAGCGCACGGTTCAAGACGCAACTCGATGGCCATGGGCCCGTTGCGGCCGCAGGACATGCGCTTCCGGCACGTACTGCAGCCCACGGACTTTGGCTTCCTGGCGCTGTACCAGGGCGTGAGTGACACGAAGCGGTTCTTCACGGTCAACGTCTTCTCCTTACAGCAAGTGGCGGCAGACCGGCGAGGCGATGAAGCTGCGCGCTACGTGACAACCCACAAGACGATTCGTCTGGACACGCCCCTGGTGCCGGAGATGGTGGCGTCGTGGCGGGACGACCGCGCCCTGTACCTGTCGTATGACACCGTCATGGTCACGGACCTGGCCGCAATGCTGGCCGACGAGCCCAGCGGGAGATTCGCCAACGAACTGACCGTGCGCGGGTTTGCAGCGCAGGCGCTACTCATGCTCGAGTACATTCACCAGGCCGGCTACGCGTACCGCAACCTCAGCAGCGAGAATGTCATGGTCGACACGCGCGGATATCTGCAGCTGCACGACTTCCGTCACATGAAGCGGCTGCCGGACGAGACGCGGACGTACACGATCTGCGGGACGCCCGAGTACATGGCTCCGGAGATGGTCTCGGCCCGTGGCCACACGTGCAGCGCCGATATCTGGTCGCTGGGCATCCTCATCTACGAGATGCTGTGCGGCCGCACGCCGTTCGCGATCGGCAGCAACGACGAAGACCCGTCCGGGGCCAACACGGCCGACAAGAGCTTCGGCTCCGAGGCCAACCCGACGTCGCGACTCACAAACGAGAAGGACGTGACCATGGCCGTGTACTCAAAGATCTCCCGACACAACAAGGGCGCGCTCAAGTTCACGCGCGACGACCTGTCGCCCGAGGCCTGCGACTTGGTCCAGCAGCTGCTCGACCCGTTCCCGGACGATCGACTGGGCGGCCAGGGCCTCGTGGACATCGTCAAGGGCGGCTCCGTCATCCGCGCGCACCCGTGGTTCGACGGCGTGGACTGGATCGTGTTGGCCTCGAAACCCAGGACCGGGAACACGCCGAGGCCTTGACCAAGCTCATGGGGGAACAGCTCGCGGCCTCCACCACGGCCGAGATGCCCATGCTGGAACCGGTAGCGCGGGACAGCGGGGACCTCGATTGGCTCGAGAACTTCTGATGAACAATACTACGTGAGTTTGCTAGGTAGATGAAATGAATAGATGTCCTCGGGACGTTGAAGGTGAAGGGTCGATATCCACGGCCTCTGGGGCCATTTTTCCATTAATTAGGAATCCTACGACACACTAACGAAATTGAGGCCGCTCACAACGCTCATGGGCGCCAAGGAAGCGGAGCCGGCCCCGGAGGGCACTCGGCCCATGATGATCTCGATGCGCGAGATGGAGACGCTGGGGCTCAAGACCGGCAGCGGACTGCGCGAGACCGTCGAGTTCAAGGTGTTCACGCGCCAGGAGGTGCTGGACCAGATCGCCCAGGTGGGCTTCATGTGCCCGTTCCACGAGTTCCGTGCCGACATCGCCAAGGTACCCGCGGGCGACGACATCCTCATCGTGGCCGACCCGAACGAGACGTACGGGGAGAACTGGCTGCTGTGCCTCACGCGCCGAGCGTTCGAGTCGCAGATGGAGCTCATCAAGCGTCGCGAGCAAGATCGCCTGGACGCCCTGGCGGCGCAGGAGAAGGAGGCCAGCGCTGCGGCCGACGCCAACGACATGTCCAAGATCGTGTACGAGGACAAACCCGTGCTTTCGAGGCCGTGGAGCTCGGCCACAGCGCGTGAGACGCATGACGACGTTGAAGCGTTGAGTATCAAGCCTTCTCGGCCACTGGTAAGCAACGACAGACTTCAGGTCGTTCATCTTGAGGGTGCTAATGGTGATACTGTGCGTCTTGCTGTAGATCACGATGTCGGTGACCAAGATGTCGGATGAACTCAACGCGGACTGCAAGTTTAGTGACCGTGATGCGGATCAGTGTAAGTTGCTGCTAAGATTTAGTACGAGTGGAATTCTTCTGCTCACTTTGCTGCGAGTTGTTGCAGGTTTCGTGGAGTGGAGGCAGCATAAAGATCCGAACTACGAGCTGACAAGGCTGGAGCAGGACGTGGGGCTGCAAGGCACGCCGGCGTTGGTGGACGGCACCACACAGACGAGTTGGTTCCGATCTGTGAACAGCGCGCTCCAGTACGAGCCGATTGTGATGGAGCCGGCCCAGCGTCGAGCCGAAATGGACAGTGACAAGATCCAGGCGTTCCTGGATCGCGTGCTGCCTCGCGTGGAGCGCGCGCTGCAGCAAAACGAGACGCTGGACGTGTTCTTGGACCCGTTCGCTCATCTGCTGGAAGAGGAGGACGCTTCGCTGGGCAACAAGAACAATGAGAATGCGATGCGTGAGCTGCGCAGCTTCACGGACCTCGTGTACAGCAAGAACAAGACTTTGCCTGCTATCGACTGGCACCCGAGACGTCATGGCGTGGTCGCAGTCGCTGCTGCAGCCAATGCATCGTTCGCTCGACGTCTCGACCTGCTGGACACCGTGGACAGCTCGTTCATCCTCATCTGGAACTTCGTGGACCTCATCCACCCTCAGATCATGCTCGAGTCGCCGCAGGACGTGCTCTCAATGCGCTTCAACCCGGCAGCTCCACACCTCGTAGCTGCCGGACTGTACAACGGCCAGGTGATCGTCTGGGACTTTTCCAAGGCGGAGCACCTGCTCTCCAAGATGAAAACAACCAAAACTTCGTCTGGATCTGGCGGGGCTGGCGGCGGAGCAGCAGGTGGCTCAAGCGCCTCCTCTTCTTCTAAGGGTGGACGTGGAGACGATGATACTCACAAGCAAGTGCCCCCGGTGAAGCCCCTGTACGTGTCGTATATCGACGTGAGTCATCGACGCCCTGTAGCAGATCTGCAGTGGCTACCAGCAGGCGTCGAAGTCAACAGCCGAGGCCACGTTGTGGCTTCCACCGGTGCGGACGCGGGGGCTGTCAACCAGTTCGTCACCATCGCTGCAGACGGGCAAGTTTCATTCTGGGACCTGCGCTTCAAAGACCCGAAGTATCGAGGGATGACCCGTGCCAAGGTCGACAAGGCTGGCACTGCAGCGAGCAAGGACGGATCCGCCGCGCCTGACGTGCACTTCGTTCCCATCTACTCCATCTCGTTGACCAAGCTTGACAGTCCAGGGGAGCTAACCCTACAGACGCTGTGGCTTGAGAAGACCCGTGATGAATCTGGAGGTGGCGATGGAGGAGGTGCCCTCACGAGCCATTTCTACTGCGGCACCGAGGAGGGTGAGTTCGTCTACGCTGACTGGCGTCCCCACGCGCCAGCGAAAGGCGGCAATAAGGGCGAGGAAGGCGGCAGGGGAGACGAAGGCGTCGAGTACGTCCAGTGGCTGTGTCGAGACCATTCTCGCCCCATCTTGGGGCTCTGTGCGTCTCCGTTCTTCCCCAGTATCTTCTTGACAGCGAGCGAGTCGCATTTCCACCTCTGGAACGTCGCACAGCAGCACGAAGGTGGGGCAGCACCTGACGCCAACAACCCGGTTGCTGCGTCGAATGGCCCCATCTTCGTGTCTCCGCTGACCCCCTCAGTTATCACGTGCGTAGCGTTCTCCCCCACGCGGCCAGCTGTGATCTTCTTGGGCAAAGCCGACGGAATGCTGGAGGTCTGGGACTTCCTGGACCAGTCTCATCGTTCGAGCTTGTCTATCGGCGTCACGGCCTGCGCGTTGACGTCCATCGAGTTCCGTTCGCCTGTCGTAATTACGAACACTAGTGGCAATGCTGCGAATGCCTCAGCAGCGTCAGGCGCGGGGGGTGGACCAGGAGCAGGTCGAGCGAAGCCTGCGGACGGGGCCGTTGGGGCCAGAGGCCGTAATAATCCTGGCCCTGGCGCGCCGGCAGGGGCCAACGCTTCCGGATCAACTAACGTCAAGCAGCAGCTCGTGGCCGTCGGGGACCAGATCGGCAACCTGCACATCCTAGAGGTGCCTCGGACGCTTTCGCGCCCCATGAGTGGCGAACGCGCCGCGATGGAGGCGTACTTCAAGCGCGAGAGTGAGCGCATGAAAGCTGCTCGAGCTGCGTCAAAATCGAGCGGCCCGGGCAACGACGGCGGTGCTCCAAGCTTGCGGCAAAACCGTGGCGAAGAGGGGGGCGCCCCAGGAACAGCGGCCGCGAACAATATCGCCGCGATGACTACCAAAGAGGTCGACTCTACGCGTACTGGAGCTGCTGGACCCGACGACGAGGTTTTCAAGCAAATGGAGAGCGACTTCTGCCGCGACATGGGCATCGAAACAGCTCGCAGCGCATGAGATACGAAGGAAAGTAAACGGGGTGAGGATAGCGTACCTTTGTCCAGGGCATTTTTGTGTAAACAAATCCAAGCACGTTCGACTTCACGATGGCTTTCTAACGCGTTTAATTGGTGTCTTCCACTGGCTCGTGCAGTGCATCCACGATGGCTTGCTCCACGGGGCTGTAGTCTCCGTCAGCTCTGTCCAAGTTCATCCTGTGACGCAGCCGCACGTTCGGGTTGCACATGATCCGCACCGACTCGACCCCCTTTTGGCCCAAGTTCTTGCTCCGCGCGTGCAGCAGGAACGGGTGCACCAGCATCACGTCGCCCGCCTTGCCGTTCACCTCCACCACCTCCCGACGCCGGAACTGCCTGGCCTGGTAGCTCACGGCGCCGCCCTTCATCCCGCGCGGCTCGTTCTTCTCCAGCAACCGCGCGACCCACTTGTGCGACCCCACGGACAGTGCTGTGCCCCCTCACCCGGCCCAATGTCGGAGAAGAGGAAGATCAGCAGCAGCCCGGACTCTTTGCTGTCCACGTGGTGCTGGTACGACGCGCCGTCCACGTGCCACTTGCCCGCAGCCCCCACGGCGGCTCTGCCTGCTCCGGGAACGTGACCATCCACCACCCGAGCCCAAAATCCTCCCACTGACCGTCGCCGCAGAGCTGGTCCATCGCGCGCGTCAGCTTCGGGGTCACCACTTGGCCCCACTCCGGGTCATCCTCCGAAGTGTAGAGTTCTACCCGATGAGCCACAATGTTAGCTGTGTATTGTGTAGAATAGCCTCCAACGGGGTATATTTGTTGCACCGACCTGGGATGCCGTGCCGCTCGACCCACGTGCTCGAGTCTTTCGTGATCCCGTCCTGACCCAACCGTGACCAGATCAACTCTCGACACTTCTCGGCCGTGGATTGAGAGAACACGCCGGGCAGCAGCACAAATCCATCACGGACGAATGAAGCAATGGCCTCCTGATCCAAGGGAGGTGTGGGCGTCTCCGGTTCGGCGGCAACGCGCTGCCTTTTGGTGCTGGGCTCGGCCGCCGGAGTGCCGGCGTCGCCGACGTCGAGCAGCTCACTTGGACGCTTCATTTTTACCGGTAAATTACCGGTAACATTGTCACTCACTTCAATCTCACCAGCCAATCAGATCATCTACAAGTAAGGAAGAACGTGGTCCAATTTACACATGCATTTGCATTGTTGCTCTATGACCCGCTCGCTAGGGGAAGTCGGGCGAGTTGCTACTGTCTGTCTGGCTGATTTGATGGCGCTCGATCTACGCTTCGACGTCGGCCACCTTGCGCTTCTTCTTGTTGCGGCCGTTGGTGGCGGGCGTGGCGGCGATCTCCTGCACGAAGCCGGTCCGCTCCTCGTCGATCGTGCGCTTTAAATACTTGAGGCCGGCCAGGTTGAAGCCGATGCGGCTCTTGTTCTCCACGAGCTGCGAGCGCAAGCGCTGCCACAGCAGCTCGAGCTCGTTGAACAGCCCGACGCGCGCGCAGATGGCCGAGTTGTGCAGCTTGAGCAGGAAGAGGAGCACGCGGCAGCAGAACTCCACCTCGAGGTGGCCGGAGATGAGCTGCAGTAGCAGCCGGATCAGTCGCTCCACGTAGTCGAAGGGCAGCACGATCAGAGCCTCCTCCATGTCGTGCGGCCGGATGCGCCGCAGCGTGTGCAGCACGTACTTGAGTGGCGAGTAGCCAAGCAGCAGCATGTTGGGCGGGCGCGTGGCCTTCTCCGCCTTCTTGGGTGCCTCCTCTTCTTCCTCCTCCACTTCGTTGCCCGGCAGAGCGTTGGCCCTGGCCTCCTCAGCAGCCTTCTTCTTTTCCTGCTTCCGCTTCTTGGCGGCAGCCGCGGCCTCTTTCGCCTTCTTCTTCTGCACACGCTCAAAGTCCGCGATGGCCAGTAGCTCGCTCTCGGCCAGGTCGATGGCCTCCATCAGACTCTCGCCAGCACGCACCGACTCGATCGTACGCTTGGATGCCGACGCCGAGTTCTCCTTGTCTTCCTCGTCGTCCTCGCCCTTCTCCTTGCCCAGCGCAGGCGCCTTGCCGTTGCTGTTGTTGGCCAGCTCGTCCTCGAAAAGCTGCTCCATCTCCTTCTCCTTCTCTTCCTCAATGAAGACCTGATCCTCTGTACGAATGTACTTGCAGAGCGAGCGGTCCTGCGAACAACTCACCACGAAGCTGCCGTCACCGCTCACCGCGAGGCCCCACACCTCGCCGAAGTGCTGGCGGTCGATCTTCAGAATACGCTCGAAGTGGTCGCCATCCCAGTAGCAGATCGACTTGTCCTTCGAAGCCGTGAAGAAGTAGTGCGTCTTGCGCACGAACCGCACGCACATGATGCTGTCCTGGTGCGCAAAGATCGACTTGTGGCAGTCACCGAAGTCCAGACCCCACAGCTTCACGTTCTTGTCAGCAGACGCCGTCACCAGCATGGAATCGTCCGACGAAATATCCATCGACATGACAGGCAGCTTGTGTCCGTACAGGCTCACGAAGAACTTCAGCGAGTCGTCGTGGAACACCTTGACCGTGCAGTCCAGCAGGGCGACCGCGACCACGAGCTTCTTGGCGTCCTTGGTGTTGCTGAAGCGGACGCACAGCACGTCGTCCGACATCTTCAGCATACGCGCGTGAGAAAGACCAAGACGAAGCGCGCTGTTCGGTTCCGCGTCGTCGGGGCGATACATCTCAAAGTCCCAGAAGTTCACGTGCTGGTCCGCACCGCCCGTCACGATACCACGGCCGTCCGGGCGAACATCAATCGACCACACAGCACTGCCGTTATGCGCCTCCTCGTCCTTCCAAATGCACTCACCCGAGTTCAGGTCGAAAAGCAGCAACTGGCCAAGCTTCGTACCCACCACAACGTGCATGTTACCTGGTGCGAACACCGCCGACAGCGCGAGCGACAGACCATCGCTCAGCGTACGAATACACTGCAGAGATCGCGAGTTCCAGACCTTTACGGACGCGCCGGACAGCGACAAGATGAGCTGGTCGTCCGAGCTGATGGCAACCTGGCGCACATCAGAGCGGTGGCCACTCAGCGTCAGCGCGTGAGACTTTCCATACCTGTCCTCGAGCGTCGCCGCGCTGGGCGACAGCGTGTACGTCTCAATACTGTTGTTCTGCAGTCCGAGCATCAGCGACGTGGTGCCATCCTTGGCAACATCCGGCGAGAACGCAAACGACTTGACGCGGTGCGACGAGCGCACCACACACAGCAGTTCCAGCTCATCCGTGGCCGAGTTGTCCGCAGCGTCTTCCTCGTCAACCTCCTGCACTTTGGGAATGACCAGCTTCTTGCCCTTACCGGCCTCTTCCGCCTGTTGCTGCTTCTTCTTGGCCTTCTCGCGCTGACGCTTCTCGCGACGCTGGCGTTTCTTCTTGATCTCGTCGGCAGAGCGCACGCGGTAGACCTCCACCGTCTTGCCAGCGCTCTGCACGCCCACGAGGTCTCCCTTGGGACTGTAGGCCACGCGCGCGGCGCGGTCGTTGCTCTGTCTGTAGATGGACCCGAGAAGCTTAACGGTCTCGCCTTCCTCGCTCTCCTGCTGCTGCACGCTCCACACGCGGAGCTGGTTGTCCGAAGCGCCCGTGAGCATCCTGTCTCCCTTGGGGTTCACGGCCAGCGACCACACTTCGTTGCGGTGGCCCACACACGTCTGCACACAGTGCTGCGTCTCCAGGTCCCAGACCTTCACGAGCGTGTCCTGGAGCTCGAGGCCAGCGTGCCGGGTGCCAAGAAGGCCAGCGCCGTGACCGCGTCCTTGTGGCCTTTAAGGCGGAAGAGGCCCGTCTGGCTCACCAGGTCCCAGACGATCACGTCCGTGTCGCGCGAGCCTGAGGCCAGCTCCGCGCCGTCCGCGCGGTACGCCAGCGCCTCCACGGCGCCCTTGTGGCCGTCCAGCGTCACGACCAGCGTGCCCGTGGCCAGCTTGAACACGCGCACGGCGCCCGTCGAGTATCCACAGGCCACGTCGTTGCCGTCGGGGCTCAGCGCCAGCGCTGTGACCTGGCCGCCGCCGCTCTCCGGGCTCAGCAGGTCGCGCACTTTGTTGCCCTGGCGAACGTTCCACACGGCCACGTCCTGCAGCGCCGGCGCAATGGCGAAGCGCCCGCTGGCGTCGTAGATCACATTGCCCTCCAGGGAGGCGATCACGCCGAAGGAGCACGCGCGCTCGTAGCGCAGGTACGACTTGACCATGCTGCTCGGGCAATTGGGATAATGAAGTGCCCGTTGGTTGGTGAGGAGCTACGAACGGCGCGGATTGGTAGAAAAAAGGGTACCGAAGAAATGGTACATTGTGTGACGTACATAAAGACAAGTTGAAGTGGACAGGTAAACTTTGCTGCTGCTTGGGTTCCGCACTCGCGGGCTCCGCACTCTCGTATTTTCCTCGGCACCCGCACAAGGCCGCACTAAGAGAACGCCATGGACTCCGAGCTCCAGCGACTGCAAGGCACGCGAAGCGACCGCCACGACGCCGTGCGTGAGAAGCTCCGCAGGCTGCTCGAGTTCCACGACATCGTTGGCTTCGAGACGCACAGGGTCGTCTCAAGCCAGACGCACGCGGCGAAGGTGGAGGCGAGCAAGAGTCTCATGAACTGCTTGCGGATCATCGCCAAGGTGGCGGCGGGCGAGACGCAGGACGCTGCTGAAGATAAGGTTCTGTTGGGCCTGGAGGATAAAGACAAGCTTACCATGGGCTCTGCTGTTGACGAGGGCGCTCTTGGTGTCTCCAAACACCGGAAGATGAAGGCCCAGCTCGACGCAAAGATGATCACGGCTTTTGCCATGTTGGTACTGGCGATCTACGCGATCTGGTGTTGAAGGAGGTGGAGCGGCGGTGATACCTGGCAGCAAGAAAGGCAAGAAAGGCGACGACGCGCAAGAAACACAAGGCCCATTCTCTAGCGTTAACAGTGACAACTTTATTTATTGATTCGTCTTGAATCTTGCTTTGCTGAATTGTGTGCGAACGGATTGTTTGGTACACAAGCAATTGTGAACTAACAATTTGCTTGGTCTTGTGTTCGAGCATTTCCTCAACAAATACAAGTTGAAGTGGCCTGGTCAACTTGCATGTACCGGTATATATATCCATTGCCAAGTCGCTACGCACATGGGCGGCATGAGGAAAGGTCCGGACTATACACGAAATGGTGCGAAACATACAAGGCAGTCAGTTCAAAGTAAACAGGCCAAACTATACAATCGTGCTATGCACACCAGATGCGAATCACAGGTGAACGAACAACAGGAGTGCAGTACACGGTACTTACAGTAGTAGGTACCTGAAGTAAGAACAACAGGAGTGCAGTACACGGTACTTACAGTAGTAGGTACCTGAAGTAAGCGTTAAGCTGTGCAGGATCCCGGTACAGTAATATCACTGACAGAGCAATTGAATCTGTCTACTGGTTAGAACACTCAAATTACTGCTCGTAAAGCTACATGAATCAACTTCACAATGCGGCAAATTGTTCCTTGTGATTCTGTTCCGAAAACACTGCATCGTTATGGCGTCTTGGCAACAATAGGAACCTACTCGGCTGAGTTGCGCTGGTTCCGGCGCAGCGCACGTTCGCGCCTCAGCAAGCGTTGCGCCTCGGCCCTGTCTTCATCCGTTAGGTTTTCTGCGGGTTCGAGAGTATTGTTCCACTGGATTTCTGCGTCCATTCCTCCAGCTTCATTGTACACCCATCGCACTATACGTTCATACGGATAACGGCGATTTTCATCGCGTGGGCAAGCACCATTTCCTCGTCGTCGTCGGGAGGAATAACAACTGGAGGTGGAACGTTCTGTGGCGTCTCGTGACGTATACCCCCCACATGATCAGTTAGCTCGCCTTCCTGATCGCTATCATCGATTTCAATTACTGGGGTCTGCAATGCTTGCTGTATTTCATCTTGGACAAGCATATCGCGATCAATCCGCCCATCCTCTGTATCACCACTGCCCACTAGATCAACGACCGCAGATCGTACAATCGGAGACCCTTCACCTCTGCTCTGGTGATCACCAAAACTGACTGTTGCAGGTCCTGGAGAAACGAGACGAGAATCGTCAAACTGCTCCGTTACATTTTCCGCCCGGTTCACTGCCATCCTCACATTGAATTCATGTTGCGCGTGCCCAGCGGCAACTGCTTCCTGAGCTTGGACGGGAGGTAGGGGGCGCGTCGTTGGGCGGTGCTGGGCAGCGGCCATGTTGTTGATATTCGGTTCTTCACGTTGAACACCTTCGACGTCTCGTTGCAGTTCTCTATTTGCATTTGCTCGCGGCTGGAGCAGCACAGGATACTCGCGGCGAACATCCTCTCGATTAATGTGGCCTGGGGGCCCGGACACAAAAGCCAGAATAGCTGGCCGTACATCTTCTTGGGGCACCCTTAGACGGATAAAGGCAATGCGCAGAGCATCCATAGCGCTGCCTTCCATTGAGACCGCCTCGGGTAGCAGCTCGAGGCACATCGCACTAAAGGCAGCCTAGGAGAACATCTTGGCTAAACAATAATGGCAGAACGAAGCTCTCCCCAGTTGATCTTATTGTCACAATTTGGCTAGTGATGGGTCTGCCCTCTAAATGATGTTTGATCACTTGATGTATTTGATCTTACAAACTTTGATTTATCTCTGATGTTCTTCTCTCGTGAAAGATGTAACATCTTAGATGTTAAGGGAACGAAGTGTTTGCACTCGATGGAGCTTTTGATGGCAGTTTGCAGTTTGCAAGGTGGTGGTTAAGGCGTTACGAGGCAGCATTACATTATCTTGTCGTCAAGAAAGCTGTACAGCGTGAAGTGCTTTGTTAGGGCGCTGTTATGTTGCTTATCATCCTGGTGCGGCGTCAGCTCGCCGGAAGCCGAGGCGCTGCGTCGGCTCGCCATGCTATGGTTCCGTTTGCTCATCCTCATGCGCAAGGTTACCTCGTCACGTCGGTGCTGCGTCAGCTCGCCATCCCGGTACCGCTCCAGCCCGCCATTCTGGTGCTGCGTCAGCTCGCCATTCCGGTGCTGCGTCAGCTCGCCATTCCGGTGCTGCGTCAGCTCGCCATTCCGGTGCTGCGTCAGCTCATCTTCCCCAGATCCGACGTAGGCGTAGCCGTCTTTGTCTGTCCGATTGCCAAACAAAAATGCTTTGTTGTGATCAATCCCAGCGGTATAAGTGTGGGAACGAACCATGGCTTCAATAACGCGTATCGAGTTCTTGGTCCCATGCTCTCGTCGAATCTTCTTCAACGAGTTCTGGATTTGCAGTGGCGTTGGCCATCCACGCCTTGGGACCGGAATGGAAGAATGCTTCTTCAAGTTCACTAAGATCACACGCGGAGGGTTGCCGATTTCGTCTTGCTCACTTATGAATGTCTTCATTTTCTTCGTCAGGCGGGCCGGGAGAACAGTGGTGCATGGAAGAGCACCTCGCGAATGCGATTCACTATTTACCAGGATCAGCCATCTGTCCGAATCAGGGCAATGAAACACCTTGTATATCACCGCGCACTCTCCAAAGTCAGCACAGGTCGCACTGTTGCATTGTAGGCGGCGTTCCACCATTGTGTGGTTCCCCACGCATATCTTGCACGATTTGAGGTCTCTCTTCAGAAATATGGCTGCGCAGCACATTTCCCCGTCACGGTAGTCATCAAAAGCTTCTTCCGAATCGAGCTCAGTCACACGGCGCCAAGTGGTCATGACTTCGGACGCGGGGAAATGACTTTGGGGCAAACGGAGCTACAAAGGGAGCTCCCCGCTATATATAGTCACTCTACACGCAAACGGATGCCGAGGCTGCTGTTTGCCATGTATAGCTCGGACGGATTCGTTGTATGTTCATACCTTATTTTATCCTGTTTTGTATAGACGGAAACGCTGTGTATGTTCTGGATGCAAATCTGTATAGACCGCCCCTAAAAAATGTATGCTTTGACCCCAATCTCCATGGGCATGGAGCCAGCATGACACGATTGCACGTCGAGATCAATGTCAAAACTTGCTCAGCATGTGGTGGGTGAGCACCCGAGGGCCAGAGTTGCGTGAGTCAACATCAACCCAATAGCATTGATCGGAAGATAGGGCCGACTCTGTAGACGTGCCGGGTCCTTACGCGTTTGAAAACATCAAATGAGTGGATTGATAAATGACGAAGTCCTAGGAAATGGTAGCTAGTTAAGCCGAGGTATCCATCGCAGCCGGCGCCTGGGCAGACGCAGGCTCTCCCGTCTGGGCAGACGCGAGCTCCGTCTTAGCAGCCTGCTTGCCCTTGATCTGCACCACCTTGGAGGCCGTATCAGCCAGCTTCTTCATCGCTGAGTACTGAGACTGGGTCACATCGCGGGTGTTGCTGTCGAAACAGCACACCGAGCCGACCACCTGGTCGTTCTGGTCCTTGAGGGGGAATCCGACGTAGAACTTGATGTCCATCGCAGACACCGCAGGCAGGTTCTGGAACCGAATGTCAGCTTCCGGGTTGGGCACTAGCAGCGGCGTGTCATTCATGACCGTGTGCTGGCAGAAGGACAGTTCGCGCGGCATGTGCAGCTGACGCAGAGGCTCAGCGTTTGACGCCAGCACGTGCTGCTCGTCCTCCTTGATGAGCGTCACACAGCCTGTGGCGCACTTCATTTCGCGCGCCAGCAGCTCGCAGATCAGGTCCAGCTCCTCCGTGTCCTCGATCTTGGCGAGGCCGCCCTTCTCAATGGCGTTGATACGCTCTCGCTCGTCCTTCGGCATCGGCGGCTTGCTGAATGACTCCACATTGGGCGCCATGTTGAGCGGGTAGTTGCGGCCATTGGAATTCGCAACCACACACTCCTCGAGGGGCACCGTCTCGACGCGCAGCATTCCCTTGTCCAGCGCGTCGGTGTACTTCTTGGCTTCATCGTCCGTAAGTCGGATGGAAGAGGACACCGAGGAGCACTCGGAGCGGATTTCCGCGTCCTCCTTCTCCTGGTTCATCAGGTGTCGGATCACCGACATAACCGATTTGCGCTTGCTGCCTGTTGAGTTCTGGAGCGCATCATGGAGGAAGTTGGTCAGAGCCTTACCAGGAGGGTCCTGCGCTGGGAGACCAGCCAGCCCCGAGTCGGGCACGATCTCAAGGCGTCCGCGCTTGGTCTGGTCGACACGCGAGTAGTCTCCGTTGGTCACGAACTCGACGCAACGAGTGCAAGCACGAACTGAGGACACCCGTCCATCCGGGGTCTCCATCGAGTGGATGCTCCAGCACTGGTGGCAGATCATGTATCCGCAGATGTGGCAGCGCTTCTTGCGCGTGAGCAAGCGCAGCGACTTGGCACAGCAAGTGCAGCGAGAATTCTTGGCCTCAAACGCAGAGCAGTCCGCGAGTGGCTGCGTGCCGAAGCGGCGACGACGAACGACTTCAGGCAGCTGGCTGGCACCGGCGGCCAGGCGCATCAAACGCTTTTGACGCTTCTTGGAACGAGCGACCTGGTTGTTGCGGCTTCCGTCGCCACTATGGCTGTAGCTCATGGTTAGGTCAGTCTGAGTCTGGTCGAACTGAGGCTCCTCCTCCAGGGAGGCCTCTGCGTAAAAGACCACACGAACCGAGTTGCTGGACGGGATCTTCTCGATCAGGTAGGCGGCCGTCAGGTCGGGCAGCTCGTCGATGCGGTCGGCCTTCATCTTGCCGGCCAGCAGCTCCTTCTCAGGGATGGAGGTGAGTGTCACCGTGAAGGCATCGGCGCTGCTCTTCTTTTCAAAGTACTCGAGGAAGCACCACTGCTCGTGGTTCTTAAACATGCGCGAGCGCTCGAAGGCGCTGGTCTTGACCGTGAGCTTGGACTCCATGTCCGACTTGCAGGTCGAGACGGAAGACGCGTCCAATGACCCGTCGACCGCGTGCACCACGGCGCCATGGATGTAGTCCTTGTACAGGCTGCGCATGACCATGTCGTGATCGCTGTCAGTGGTCGTGCTTAGGATGAAGGCCAGTTCGTTGAGACTCGCCTTCATCTCGCCCGTCGTCATGACCTCCTGGGCCGCCTCGAGCCCGTCACCGTGCGAGAACGCCGTGAATCCGTTGGCCACGGCCTTCACCTTCCAGTTACTCAGCGAAGCCTGGCGGTTCGTGAGTCGGCGGAAGTCCACCTTGTCGGTCGCGTCGCGGGCCAGCTGCAGCAGGTCCGAGTTGCCGAGACGAACGCGCGACGGGTTTGACAGCGGGTCTGACTCAGAGTCGACGATCGACACCTCCTTGGTGGTCCGACGGTCCCATGAGTCATGCCATGAGCGCTCCGACGTGAGGCGCTTGAGGCCGCTCTTGAAACTAGTCACGGTGGGACGCGACTTGTCGGTGAATGCTCCAAGCATGGTGAATCGGGAAGTGAGCCTGCCTGTCCGTGGATCGATCGAAGAAAAAGAGCCCGTTGGCAACGTGGTGCGAGTACAGCTTCGACGACGGAAGGTGAGACTCTGCCCGCTGTCAGCCGGGACAAGAAACCATTTGGGATCGGGAGTCGGGAGAGCTTGACAACGGCGACACGGGTTCGGCCTCAAGGACGAGGTGACGTGTTGACGGTCGGCCCGCCTTTGACAGCGCCGGAGTGTGTAACCTGCGCGTAAAGCGCGCCGCTGAAGCACGAAGTGTATCTCCTGGGTTTCGAGCACGAATTCCTGGACGGAGACCTTTAGCGCGAAGTCTCTGCACCGCAACGATAGGGTGCGGCTCTAAGTTTTCTGCACCATGAGGCAGGACGACGCTGTCGCGCATTATTAATAGCCAGCGAGAGGCCAATGTTTTAGGACGCGCAGCAGCTGCCGGCAGGGTTACAGTAGACGATATTGTCATCGATTTACGAGTACTGTTCTAGAAAACCTTATACTCCTGGGGGCAGAACGCTAAGTACCAAACCACCGTCGTCACCCCCATTCGCGGGTAGATCCCCTAGAGATCAAGACGATCTACGGTACATGTAGAGCTGCGGAAACCAATCGCATATGGGCTGCCGGTCAGAATGCACTTGAAGCTTACATCTTGTGGGGCGGACCATGCCGCATAGAAGCCGCCAGCGGCCACCAAGCTGCTGCTCCAGGGGAGATTGCGGCCACTGCAAGCGTAAAAGAGCTCCTGGCTGGTGGATGCTCAAGCTGAAGCGCGCGGATTTGACTCACGATGCGCTTGTCCGATTGACGGGGCACCGAGAGTGGGGCGCTTTCCTGCTTTACCTCAAACTGTCGCGCGATCCACTCGCCCTCTGTTCCGGAACAGCACTTCTCGTCAAGCGATATTCGCTGTGATGCGGCTGCTACCAGAGTACTTAAGTGTAACGTTTCCGTAGTCTGCATTCCGCGGTGATTGGCACCAGCCTCGCTACATGCACCAATAAGCTTGCTGCGTGCATTTTTAAAATCTTTTTAAAAACTTTTGCATCCTATGCGCATTTCGGGTCTCCCATGAGACGCTCAACAACGACACTATAGTGCCGCAACCGTCCGACTCCGCCCATCCAAACCGCAATGCCAAGCGGGCTCTCAATGATTGAGTCAATCCGCCCGAGTGCACATGCATCGAATACGGCAAGCAGGATTGGCTGTAGGGCAGGCAAATTGACTGTTTATTGCACTGAGGCAATACATGTACATGTTCGGTGTACGCACATTGAACCCGGCAACGCGTGTTGGACACCGTCGCTTGCATAGGAAGCGCAAGCAAAGTCTAGGGCGAAGTCAGCAGCTCCCAAGATCGAGGTCGCTGTGGCTCGCGCTGCCGAAGCCAGCATCGCCGTGATGGAGCCCGTCCACACCGAAAGTCACGCCGTCATTACTGCTCAAGCGCGAACAACTCGGTGTGGAATGCACCGAGGCAATCGCCCCTACTGGTTCCGTGCCGATGTGCTCCTGACTGGTGCGCCCCGCAAGAGTCTCAACGAAGCAGCACTCAATGGACGCTTCGCTCAGCTGGGGCTGACAAGGTGTTGCTGAGCCACCCAGGGCTAGAGGTCGATTTAAAGGGCAACTCCCGGTACGACTACTGTACAATTGGCTTGAATACAGAGTCCAGATCACACCTAAACTACAGTCGACTCATACCCAGTTATTTGTAGTCCCGGTGTGGCTTTTGGTAGCGCAATTAGCCTGCCGCTCGTAAGATAAGATTCGAGACACTACGAACTTGATACACCACAGGCAAGACTCGATCGAGACACCACGAGCTTGCTGCGCCCCATACTGCGCAGATGTTTACTTCGGTGCGGCCTACCGCTTTTTCGTGGGCACGATACTGTCACCGATAGCGTGCTTCGCAAATGAAGGCAACACCGTGTCTATCCAAAAACCAGCATGCGTGGAGCAATGTGCAATATCAGCGGGCAGCATGAGCTCTCCAAGTTACCGAGGACCGGTTGTGATTGGTCAGTGAAGTTGAAGTGCTAAGATCGGTCTTATTTCGACTTGTTTTTTAACAACCTTGCCAGCTTATCACGCTTCCGCAGGCCTGGCGGCTTCACGAGACGCTCGTACGCGGCGTTGATCGACTTGAGCGCGGCCTCTTCCTCCTCTTTGGACGTCCAGAACACCTCTGTGTCAACCACTCGAGAGAAGGCAACTCCACCGGACGAGGACTCGGACGAGTGGCGACTCTGCTCGCTGGATCGCCGCTCGTCCTGGGCAGCCAGCACCTCGACAGCCATGCCAACGGCGTCCAGACCGCGCGGGGCTTCACGTCTCGAGGAATATCGCCTGGGTTGCCGCGGATCGAGAACACCGGCGGACAGAAGCCGTCGTACTCCAGCGGCTTGTACGGCACGAACCCCTTGCTTTCGTCGCGGACCGGCTGCACCGCCAAGTACGCTTCCAGTGACAGCTTTAGGCCGTGGTGCGAGTCGAACACGCGGGCCAGCTTCGTCGGTTCGACGTCGCACACCATGGCTGCCATCGGCAGGTTGGAGTAGAAGGACCCCACTGCGACGTCCAGCGCTCGGTTCGTGTCAAATGTGCGGGCCAGCGCCTGGGCCTTGTCTCGAATAGCTGGCTGCAGTAGCTGCTGAAAGCTCCCCACCAGCGACTCGACCGTGCAGGTCTTCAGGTCGATCGGTGCGATGCCCACACCGAGCCGTTGACACAGACGCGCCGTGAAGAGCTGCGAAGGGTGCGATCCACACACAGCGACGGGTTTGCCAGCCGCGAGTCCCTCGGCCAAGATGTCGGGCTCGCCCCAATGGACTGTAGCGGCAACGCCCGAAAGAAACTGCGCGTACGGAACCTCGGCGTCAACCAAGTACGCGGAGCTGGAGCGATATGGCGTGAGGGCTGCTGGGTCGGGCACTTCTCGCACTGGTATGATGACTCGCACGTGAAAGTGATGAGCAGCTTGGTCGACCTTCCGCATCAGTTCCTCAACCTCATCAACAGCCAGGTCCCGTGCAGACAGACCGAAGTAAATCACGGGCACGTTGGCCTTGGGGACGGCGAACTCGGCCAGCGCTTGCGGGATGTCTGGGTGTTCGTGCTCGTCTCTCAAAGTTACATGGCCGGCCACGGTGATCTCTTCGGTCCAGTCCAGAGGCTTCGGAAGCAGCGCAGGATTGAACAGGTACATGTGGGGGACTTCCCACTGGGCCAGCGAGTCTGGGCGATCCAAGCGAGTCGAGAGTCCGATGAAGGAGCGGAACTGGTTCATAATGGCCAGTATGCTGCCGTGGTTCAGCGCTGCGTCAACAGCACCATGCGAGATAAAGTTGCTGTATCGAGGCGTCATCGCCGTCGCTGCGCTTGATCCGGCCAACGAGCTCAGCACGTGAGGAAACTCGAACGTGGGCGACAGCGGATCGAGGCTGGCGCACTGCAACGGAATACCAAGACGCTGCGCCACGTGCACGTGGCCGAGCAGCATCGGATGCCAGAGCAGCGCGTCGGCACGGAAGTGTTCGCCAGGTTTGTTCGGGCCGTCGCCGTGTGGGTCGGATCCGTACGCAGCAGGCCACAATGAGTAAATGAGTTCTCGGAATGTCTGCAGTGCTTCCAGACTTGAGCATCCTGGTTCAGACTCGTTGATGAGCTGGACTTCATGTACTAACTGCACGAAGTCTTGAATGCTGTCGGGTGCGCCAGCCAGCGGGTAGAACTCGAGTCCAACCACGACAACCTTCGAGCGGTAGCACTCGTTGGCGGCCAGTCGAACTCGGTGGCCGTGCTTTGCGAGTTCCAATCCGATCGCAGCGAACTGCTTGATGCCGTTGTCCCACGTGCCCATGGCAGCCAAGCAGACGTTCATGGTTGGGATGGAAGACTTGATGTTCACGTTGGTTCGCAGTGCCCGCATTGTCTTGCTGTGCTGGAATGCCGCGAGTTCGCGCCACTGTGCGATGGTGTCGCTGTCGATGAAGTCGGCCTCTTCACTGGGGATGTTGATCGCCAAGTCAACTGATCCAGATGATCTCACAAACACTGAGTGAAGGGCTAGATCGCCTTCGCTGGATGTAGTCGCTCTTGGGGTTACGGCGTCGCTTTCGAGCTGATCTCTTGGTCCATTCCATGGGCCCTCTCTTTTCGCGCAGAGGCTCATGTACGTCGACCGATATTGTTTGTGATCAATGTCGTGCAGTAACCTTTTGCACTCACGTTTGCCCGGAAGCAGAAGTCTGTCCGCGCTATCGGAGCCGTTTGATGAGCAGTACGTGTCGGCTAAGCCTTTCTGAGCCCCCAGCGTCGCCATCATCTCTCGACTAAGCAAGCTGGATCGCTTTCGTTGACCTTCCAGGCGATGCGAGTTGAGATGACCAGCAATCACGTGGTCGGCAAACAAGGCACACCCAAGGAGTGATCGCATGTAGAAGACGAAGTACCCTTGTACAAGCCCGGCCATACCTCCAACAACGCCCCCAGTGTAACCAGGCCTCGAGAAACCTTTCACGGGTTTGCGGAAGACGGCTGCAAACGCCCCAGCCATCTCGTGCCAGAAGACTCCTGTACCGGATGAGACTCCAGCTAATGCCGAGTCCGGCCCGCGCGCTGAGTAGTCCACGCAGTGATAACTCACCATCTTCTTGCCAGCGTTCTCCGGCCGCTCGCCAACGATGAATGCGCAGCGGTCGCACAGCTTCAGACGATCACGAACGCTCCAGCGCGTTGCGATCCGCTCATGGTCCAGGTCGCAGAACATGTCCTGGGTCGGCAGGTGCCGGTAGAAGCTGCGGACTGCTTCGCCGGCTCCGTCTTCACGGCGCATGACGTCTCGGAGCTCTAGTGCCCGAGCTCGCAGTGCTGGGTCCCTGAGCCCCACGAACGCCTCGCACAGCTTCTCAGTCGTCAACTTCGCGATCGGACAGGGCTCGACACCCACGCCGGCCCTGAAGACCGCGTGGCCCCAGAACGGCTGATCACCGAAGAACGGCACGATGAAGGTGGGCTTGCCGGCAAGCAGACCGGCAGCGGTGGTGCCGGCGCCGCCGTGGTGGACCACCGCACATACCCGAGGCATGAGCCAGTCGTGCGGGCAGTTGCCGATGAAGAAGACGTTGTCGGGGATGTCGAGGTCGCCGGCCATGTCGCTCCAACTGGACTGGATGAGTACGCGCACACGCGCCTGCTGCGCCGCCTGGATGATCATCTTGGTCGTGGCCAGGGGGTCCGCCAGCACCATAGAGCCGAAGCCGACGAAGATGGGTCCGCCGTCTCGACCGAGGAACGCTTCGAGCTCTGGCGACGGCGTGTAGGAGCTGCTTGGCCCGTCACTCAGAGTCACGGTTCCGATGACGTCGTATAGGTCTCCCCAGTCGGCCGGCTTGGGCACGAGCTCTGGACTCCACATGAAGGCGTGCGGGATGCGGAGGTCCAGCAGCAGGTCTCGTCCGCCGTCCCCATTGCGGATCTTGCGCAGCTTGAGCACCTTGGTGCGGAACTCGTTGATGAGCCCCTCCGTGCCCTGCCACATGAGCAGATCCACCATCTTGTACGACAGGTAGTTGGTCTTCTTGAGCTCGTCCGTGTACGGCATGTTGGCGAGCGGGTGCGGGAACGCCCTGGTTGGCACCCAGGGCTGCGGAAACATGATGTGCAGCGGCACGCCGAGGCGCTCGGCGACGTGGATGTGGCCGTAGGAGACGGGGTTGGCGATGATGGCTTGGGCCTGGAAAGGTTTACCGGGCACGCCCGGGCCGCCTCCATCGGGGTCGGCGGCCGAGACGGCGGGCCACGTGGAGTGGACGATCTCGTTGATCATCTCCTTGTTGCGAGGCACGTCCTTGGTAAGCGTTTCGATCTTGGTGGGGATGAGGTGTCCTCCGGTCTTGACCATGTAGGCGGCCAGCTCCTTGGGGTCGCCGCCGAGAGGGTAGAACTCGACGTCGTGGTCCATGACGAAGTCTCTGTAGACGGCGTGGGTGGCGAGCCGCACGCGGTGTCCGTCGCGTTGGAGTCTCTGTGCGATGGCGAGGAACGGCTGCACGTCGCCTCTCGTGCCTACGATGATGATGCAGATGCGCATGACGGGCGGTCGCTGGATGGCGGTACTGGTGGCCGTGGTGTTAGCGATGGCCTCATGTGCCTGCGTTTGCCCTGTCGTGTGTGCATTGGCGTCGTTGGCGGGTGGTCTGATGTCGATGGCGTCCTCTGCTGCGAACTCGAGCTGGATGCGGCCGTCGGGCCCACATGCTGCGACTGCGAAGGGCTGATGGTGGGCGCTGAGCTCGCTATTGGTGTCGAGGGCTATGTGGTTGCTGGAGGCAGCACCCTTGACGCTGCTCCGTCGCATTGTGTTGCTGTGCGAAGTGGTGGAATGGATAATGATCGGCGGACACGAGCACGAGTCAGATGAGAGCTAATCAAAACGTACTGTGGGCCAGCACAATCAAAACGCGCTTTGGGAACGGATTTTCATCACAAAGACTGAGCTTAGTAAGCCCGCAGGGCTGCTTACCACCAAATCTGTCACAGCGTCATAAGCTATTACCCACAACGCACCCGACCACGTGAGCAATGGGTGCCTGCCAAAACTGTAGTAATTTTCCGCATAAGCCGATTTAAGAAAACTTATATTTGTCAGGCGTAGATTTCGCCTCCGTAAACGAAAGGTCATTTCTCCCCCTCATCGTGCAACTGCATAAATGTTATCTTGAATAAAGTATGTACCACCCTGTTACAGCAACTTGGTGGCATAAACCCCGACCTTTCACATATATCGACCTCTGCACAAATTATATTTAGAGACGAATTTAGAGAAACACTTTATGTCGATTAAATGTCAGTTTTGGCAGGCACCCAATGCTTACCGCGCACTGGTGTACCTGTACAGTGGGTGCCTGCCAAAAATGACATTTAATCGACATAAAGTGTTTCTCTAAATTCGTCTCTAAATATAAATTGTGCAGAGGTCGATATATGTGAAAGGTCGGGGTTTATGTCACCAAGTTGCTGTGGGACATACTTTATTCAAGATAACATTTATGCAGTTGCACGATGAGGGGGAGAAATGACCTTTCGTTTACGGAGGCGAAATCTACGCCTGACAAATATAAGTTTTCTTAAATCGGCTTATGCGGAAAATTACTACAGTTTTGGCAGGCACCCATTGCACGGCGTTATTCTCATAACGTGCACTCAAATTCACAAAGTGCGCCCTCAAATTCAAAATGCCTGCCATAAAGTATACCTTTATAGTAATTTAGGCATCTAAAATATTATATTATGATTTGCTACGGTGTATATCCTAGTCTATATCACAAATAATAGACTTCAAAACAGCATACATATGGCATGTATGCTATGATACAGGATCATGTGAATTTGAGGGCGCACTTTGTGAATTTGAGGGCGCACTTTGTGAATTTGAGTGCGCGTTATGAGAATAACGCCGTGCAATGGTGTAGAGGACGCGCCTGGGCTACATGTCATACACGCTTGCGAGATGCTACTGTCCGCTGTCAGTCCGATAAGTGTGAGTAACTTCAGATGTACTGGAAAGTAGCACGACTAATATTAAGTTTATACTCTATTGTCTAAGATAACATCTATAGTACTAGTAGTGGTCGCGTTGCTCTGTTGAGTTGCTTAGAGCATCTCCAACGGTAGTGCAAAACTCAAGGAATTGCATGATATTTGCACAATTGCAAAAAAATCATCCCCAACGGGGAAGTGATAGGGGTTCAGAAGTAGTGCTGAAGTAACACGCTGAAATCGATAGTGCAATTCCCGGATGGCGTAGTGATTTTTCGGCCTGCTATTCACTACGACCTGCCAGCTATTGCACGCAAAGTGCAAGGCAAAAATATGCATTTGCGGGCGCTTCCAGCGCGTGCACCCGTCCAAAAGAGGCACACAACGCTCTCACAAGACACATACTGGTAGTTTTATAGGTATACAGGATGAATAGAAGCAAGCGGGCTTACTGGCAGTTGCTATAGAGTGAAAACCGGTCGGAATGTCTAATCTGACTCTAAATCAGCCGTTTAAGAGTCTTATTTAGACTTGTATAATCTTATTTATTTTTACTTGACTCCTAATTAAAAATGGTTACCCTCGATTGCACACCAAATAGAAACAAACTAAAGATAGAGACCTATCGCTGAATTAGTTATTAATAAGCCAAAATGCCAACTTCGTTGTCGGCATTTCGAGCTTCGGCCCACATATAAATCTGCAGGCCTCTCAACACACAGCACAATGGACACACTCGCTCGCGTCACAGTGAAGATAGGTGGGATCGCCCAAACCAGCAGAACGACGGTGCGCATCGACAACCCTGAGTTCCTGTTCAACCCAGAAGAGCTATACGGGGCGTTCTGCGCACAAGTAGAGAGAGTCGTTGAGCCAGCACTAGCAGCTTATGAAGCTCGTACTCTTCGCCCCGACATGAACCTGTACGGCAAACCAAGTACTGGAGCAACTCAAAGAGATCTAATCGCGCTGACAGAGGACAACTGGCTCAGCGTGCTTGACCAATCGCGAGCAAACCATCTTCGACGCCGCAAAGCTAACGGTCCTCTCTGCTTTGAGGTGTTCGTATATGCAGTAAAGGAAGCACGAGCAACCGACGCCACGAGACGTCGAGCTACCCGTGGGCGTATCCAGCAAGCAGCTGAGGACATTAGCGACTTTCTTGCCGAACGCACCGACGTGCACGTGGGTGAAATAGCGTGCACACACTGGGCCATGACTCAGGCACGACAACCGGCAGGAGCTCCCGTCGCGCTACCCGAAAGCGCCACATTCAACCAGATGCAGCATTTAGATGCGGTAGCAGCCACCATGCCGGCCCAAGACCATGAAGACCCTCTACACCAGACTCTAGCTGTGCGGCTGAATGGGTCATCAGAGCTCCAACTGACCTTCAATGTTCAAGCGTTACGAGCGCTACTCGGTTTACCCAGCCACAATATGCTCACCAAGGCATTTTTGCTACCTTTCAACCACCCTCCGAGCCCACCGACGACATCGAGGACGTTGACCATCAAGAAGAATAGATCGAGAGAGATGGACGTGTATTTTTTAATGAATAGATGCATAAGTATAACAAAAACTTCCCTCGCTACGTTCGGCCCGCGAGTAAAACGTGTTTTCGTTTGTCTGTCCGGTCATAACCGCCCCAAGAGCCCTATAGTTAAATTGGGCTTTATATGACCTAAAATAAAATAAAGGGACTACATTATCGGACACTAGAATTGACAAGCAGAGTGTCAAATCTGAACGCGCTGAAACAGGAACGGCGATACTAAAAACTGTAACTCGTATTAGGGGACCCGGGCCATGAGCCCGGAGATTCGCAGTTCTCATTGATAAACTGGATAACTTCCGAGTCCTAGCAACCCTACTGCCGTGGTTTTACCCTTGGCGATAAATGTTTCAGGGCAACGAAAAGAAGAAAGCTATGTACGTTTGTGAAAGGAGGCCAGCGCTAACAAAGCAAAAATAAACGGGGAACAGTCTAAGGACTGTATCGTGTTGTTCAAGTTCACCAGAAAAAAATCATGAACGGTTCATGATTTTCCTCTTTTTTTCATTAGATGTCCTATATTTACGTTTAACAAGAAATTATATCGATGTAGGGTGTTCCGAATTCCAATAATCATCCTGCAATCCCTCATTTAGTTATCTTACCTGGTGGGCACCAACTCGCGTGCTGGTGTGGTCAACACGTATGGTAGTCAACAATACTGTAGTACTGTAACAGGTGGGCTCGTGCGGTGGACCCATCTGCAGCAGCAGGCGGCGGAGGACAACTGCGCCACGATGGAGACCGTGACGAAGGGCGACGCGAGGCAGACGTCCGAGTCGACCAGCGGCAGCACGACGGTGGGCTGCACGGGAGCGGTCCAGGAAATGCCGGTGGCGGCCCCTGAGTGGCCGTAATGACGAAGAGTGGCGCAATGGTGGGTACGACTGAGCTGCTGGCAGCGGATCGTGTCGAGTCAACATTGCAGAATTGGGCTGGAGGGCCTGAGTGGTGAGCGGAGACCGCAGAGTACGAAATTAGCCGGCTAGCGAGCAAGACAGCGCGCGAGTCGACGAGCGAAGGCGAGTCCACGGACACGCACGAGCACACAGAGCAGAGCTCCACAATGAACAAGGGGAGACAGACGAACGACGAGGAATTGACGGAAGCGCTGAGTGTGAAACCCGCTGAGCTGGTGGAACCTGCGTGCAAACGAACGAACGAGTAGAGTTGGTGTTGACTTGTAGTTGACATTAGCTTAAGTTGAGTAGAGGTTCTAGTAACCACTTACTAATAAAATACGGTCGGACGCGAAAGTGGACGATCGGGCGCGGCAATCGGTGTTGCCGTCGGCCAACAGGTGTTGAGGACATCTACCCAAATAGAAGACGGCCCGCAGCAGAAGCTGTACGACTTGCTTCACAGCCAAGCAAGATAACTAGCCTGCTTCAGTACCATCGAAGGTGGCATTCATGTAAGATGTGTACCCATCGTAACATTTTAATAGTTTTCCCTAAGCAAAATGCAGCTGCCTTACCGCCTCAGTTTCATTGTGACCATGGCTCGATTCACACGAAAAAGCCGAATGAGCCAAACCAGAAGCAACCCATCTTCGGGATCTTAGTGCTTAGATAGTCGGTTCATTCTGAACCATTCAAGCAGGTATGTCCATTAGATGCAGTCAAATATGTATATTAATTCGTGCCATTCATCGCTGTTTTCTCTGCAGAGTGAAACAATCCTCCAGCGTACCGTAATTCAGGCACACCGATAATGTTGCCAGCAGTGTTGCACGATGCCAACATCAAGCAACTAAAAAGCCTGGGTGTTATGTTGCAGGCTGTCAATGCTTCAAACTTTTCTAAGGCCCCCTAACACAGTTCTTCGAACTGCGAATTCTAACAATGTGCAGATGCTCAACTCTTCTTACTTTTTACGATGATTTTTTCTCTATACTGTCCATGTAAAATAGTCATTAAAATATAGGTCACTCAGGGGGGCTCGATGGTGTCCGGGACTGTAATACAACGCTACCTGCAGCTGCTTCAGCGGCCGCCGGGTGTCTCTATACAATAGCCTTTTTTGCTACTGACTTTATGCGTTGTTATTTGTTACGTAACTGTTCATATTGGGGACCCGGGTGGTGAACCCGGGGGGGGGGGGGGGGTCGCAGTTCGAAGCTAGCTTGTACGGATAACCTTAGAGCATCTCCAACGGTAGTGCAAAACTCAAGGAATTGCACGATATTTGCACAATTGCAAAAAAATCATCCCCAACGGGGAAGTGATAGGGGTTCAGAAGTAGTGCTGAAGTAACACGTTGAAATCGATAGTGCAATTCCCGGATGGCGTAGTGATTATCGGCCTGCTATTCACTACGACCTGCCAGCTATTGCACGCAAAGTGCAAGGCAAAAATATGCATTTGCGGGCGCTTCCAGCGCGTGCACCCGTCCAAAAGAGGCACACAACGCTCTCACAAGACATATACTGGTAGGTTATAGGTATACAGGATGAATAGAAGCGCCCGGGCTTACTGGCAGTTGCTATAGTATGTAGGGCAAAGTACTTGCTGTCCCAAACCCATGCTGCAAACAACGGCGGGCTGATATCGACCTGAAGTGTCCCATAGTTACCTAGAGCAGTATGCTGGTGCCTTTGCCGCGGATAACCTTAGCTGCGCTACCCTGTATCCGCCATTAGGGAGAGAAGGCTACCCGCTTTCACTACGCAATATTGCAATACCGTTGGGGAAGCTGAACTATTGCAAAAAAATCAAGCGTGGTCGTCATGTTTATGTTGCTAATCGGCCATTCACTTCGCCTTATCACTTTTGCAATTTGCACTACCGTTGGAGATGCTCTTACAAGGAAGTCGATGTACTCGGGTATCTCCTGCCTAATTTTCCACTGCATGTACAATCAAGTGTACCAAGCTTGATCGCTTCTTTTCAAATGTATTGCCAGTTGATATACATATATCGTCACTCCAACGAATTGGTACTTCACGTTTGGGTTCGGCAAACCTACCGTGTGATTCTACCTCCTCCTACACGTCAGATGAGGACTCCACACATTTACACCATTGCACGGCGTTATTCTCATAACGAGCACTCAAATTCACAAAATACGCACTCAAATTCAAAATGCCTGTCATGACGTATACCTTTATAGTAATGTAGGCATTTGAAATATGATTATTATGATTTGCTACGATGTATATCCTAGTCTATATCACAAATAGTAGACTTCAAAACAGCATGCATATGACATTTATGCTATAATACAGGCTCATGTGAATTTCAGTGCGCACTTTGTGAATTTGAGTGCGCGTTATGAGAATAACGCCGTGCAATGGTGTAGTTTTAACTTTAGTTATTTGTAGTTCGTAGAACAGTAGTCAGCAATGAGCTAATCAACGTAATTTCCATCCTTCCTGCTGCTAAATGCGCGCTGATATCCAGGCAGAATCCTACATTGCTTAGATTACAGTGTTGTGCTCAGAAACTGACACTTGGCGATAAAACAAACGTGCAGTCGAATATGTAGCGCTATCACGATAACTGTTCGACCGAACTTGCAGGATAACCCGATGAAGTCAGCAATTGCTTCAAGTTTAATGAGTGAAAACTGAGGTCTAGCAAATTTCGATAGCGTGTAGGAGTAAGATACATCGGGTGTTTGTCCTTCGCTTGATGATGTCCGCTCGGGACTTCCTTTCACACAGGAATCTGCGGCGTACAGCGACAGCATAGGTGCATTCAACTCTGTTTGTTAAATGATGGTACAGCCGCACGCATATTTTGTCCGGGTCGCAATGTAATCAGCCAAGTCTTCGTAGACAAATGAAACGATTGGCGGGGATCCGGGTTCCCGCAAATGATACCAACCAAATCGCGAATTATTTATTCATTTGTTGGCCCCCATATTGGTACCGTCGGGGCAAGTAAAACCATCAAACTCAACTGCTGTCGACGAAAACCTACCCACAAAATCTGTCACCGGTACTGAATAGACCCGAATAACAAGTCTCCGCTAAATGATTCGTTCGCCACCGAATAGGAGGCCACCGTATAGGAGGCCACCGTATAGGACGCCACCGTATAGGATGCCACCGCATTGTCGGCGGGTTTGGATAAACAAAATACGTTGAACAAAATAAAATCGAGCTGTACTTCCCTTTTTGGATTGCACAACCTGGGACTTTAAGAAGTTTTTTTTGCAATGTTTTAGTGGAAGGTTTAATCTAATCCATCCAGATTAAGTACAATGAGTGTGGGGATTCACACATTATCAGCCCGCCGACATTTTACGTCACAGCAAACTCAGCTGACCACACGATTTTTAATATCTCTCTCTGAGAAACTATGCATGCTGAAGAAAATCTGTCTGAAAGAGGAGGACAGGTGACTCAAAACAGATCGAATCGATAATTTTACCGCTAATTGAATGAGTAAGTATTATTTCGCTGCATGTATAGTAGTGTAATACGATGCAGTGATAAGGCACCGGTTTGCCCAAGGTTAGCATCATTTAGCACCGATGCATCATAGTGATCAAAAGAATACAATGCTCGCTAATACACAATACGTTGTTCTTCGTAGTAGTCCGCTAATACACAATATGTTGTTCAGCGTACCTAGTAGCCCTGTTTGTGGTGGAGGTCTAATGGCATCTGACATCAATCTGCAGTAGAAGGAAAAGAAGCTTCGAGGCGAATAGGCATCCACCCATACAAAACCTGTATGTGTCGATTGCTGTATGATGTTGCGTGAATGCTGTTTGATGTCATCCGCACGGGGGTGAAGTGACGAATGTAGCGTGAATGTCGTTCGATGTCATCCAAAAACCTGTGACGATAAGCGCAGAAGACCACGACGCACTGCTCGCCCACTCAGCGTATTTGGGATTGCGAGAGAACTGCACCCGAGTGCAGTCTCAATTATCAGTAGGCTATAGTATGCAATACTTAACTTAAGTGAGCTACACTGGAGCTTCAACTGCGACAGGAGGCAACAGGAACACGACCGAACCCACGGCCGGGTCACAATACTTCACACTCCCACTTCGTGTTGCTTGACCCCTCGTTAGCCAAATTTGTGCTGGCCGCGCGCAACTACTCGTTGTCTGGCACTGACAACACGTTCAGACGCTGACGCAGCTTGAAAAACTGCTGCGGGCCGAGCGGCTTCGTAAAGATATCCGCGATGTTGTCCTCGCTCGGACAGTACTCCACCACGAACACATCCCGCTCCACAAAGTCTCGGATCTTGTGAAACTTCAGATCCACGCTCTTGACCTTGTAGCTACTGCTCACCTGACCAATGACCTGAATTGCAGCTTCATTGTCGTCGTAGAGAACCGTCGGCTGCGTCGGTCTGACCTTCAGTTCTTTGAACAAGTTGAGCGTCCACATCACCATGTTGGAGCACTCACTAGCAGCCACGAACTCGGCACAGCACGTGTCGTCCGTCATAATTGACTGTTTCTTGCTCTTGTACGCGAAGGTACATGTACAACCATTCAACCGCAGTACAAATCCTGTGATCGACCGACGGTCATCCTTTTCATTCCCCAAGTCTGCATCTGCATAAGCGACCAGTTGCATCCCAGGCGACTCTGGCTTGTACCAGACCAGGCCAAACTCACGTGTACCCTGCAGGTACCGGAGGACTCGCTTGGCCAACACGAAGTGCTCCTTCGTGTAGCAGTTGAGAAACTTGCCGAGCGTCCGCACGGTGTTCGCGATATCCGGCCGCGAACAGCAAACCAAGTACTGCAATGAACCCACAATACTTTGATCGTCAACATCTGGATCCATGTTCACACATACAGGCTCCTTGTCTGGATCTCCCGGAAGCGGGAAGTTGCCCTTGGTCTGCGGAGTTGGCACCGCCTTGCACTTGTCCATCTTGAAACGCTCGAGCAGCTGGTCAATATAACCACGCTGCGAGATCGATAGCATCTGCCCTAGAACGTACTTGATCTCCATGGACAACAAGTGGCTGACCTCACCAAGGTCTTTGATCTTGAACTTCTTCTCGAGCTCACCGAGTACCAGCTCCGTGTTCTCCTTCGAAGCAGCAATCACAATGTCATCAACATAGACTGTCAAAAAGATAGGACTGTCCTTCACCCATCGGAAATAAATTCCAGCATCCATCTTTGAACGTTGAAACCCGCACTCACGCAAATACTTATCCAGCATTTGATACCATAAACGCGGGGCCTGCTTTAAGCCATACAGGCTTCTCAGCAGCCGACACACGCGCCCAGACCCATCATCGAAGAAGTCGGGATCCTCCATGTAAATCTCACAGTCAATGGGGCCATTCAAAAATGCCGTGACGAAATCAACGTGGCGGACCAGGAGCCCGTAGTCCAATGCAAGCAGGAGCACCAGCTTCACTGCCTCTGCACTCACCACCGGAGCATAGGTTTCCCAGTAGTCCAGACCATATTTTTGTTGGCACCCCTTTATCGTGATACGAGCACGGTGTCGGACCACCTCAACTCGGGCATTTTTCTTGCGAACAAACACCCACTTGCTCTTCAGCACCTTGGCTCCCTTCGGCCTCTCCACTAACTACCAGGTGTTGTTGCGAATGAGTTCACCGAACTCATTATACAACGCTTCCACCCACTTCTCTGCATCCGGAGCATTCAATGCAGCATCTGTGGAGGTCGGCTCCAGCATTGAGTTGACTGCTTGGATGACCAGACTCTCTGGAAGCTCAATATCGTAGTCACAGTAGCGGACATTTGGCTTCCGAATACGTGTCGAGCGCCGAAATGATGCGCCTGCACCAGTGCCCTCCTCCTCATCTTCTTCGTCATCGCTACTGGACGCCGATAACGCTTCTCCCACTGAGCTCTCGCTCCTCTCCACCGGTTCACCGGAAGCTACAACTTCATCACTCTCTGCAACATCATCTCCGCCCTCGCCTTGGTTGTCAGCAACAAACGGCGACTCTCTTAAAGAAACTGAGCGACGACGGTTAAGTACGCCCTCAACTTCCTCAGAGTCACTTTCGTGCTGATCCTGATCAACAGCCGCCAAGGCTTCACTCGCTTGCTGTGGTGCGCTCGAAGGCGACAGCTGGACAGCAGCAGGGGCCGCTTCCGCCAGAGGCTCACCCCTAGGTTCAGACACAGGCAATCCCATGCTGACAGGAGTCTACTCCACCACCGTATTCGAGTCATGACCATCAACCAACGGCGCCAGACGTTGACGCTTTGCAGGAGGGGCAGTCAGCTCATCATGAGTCACTGCAGCCATAACCGGGAGACGTACTAGTGGTATAACTTCAGGAAGTACATTGCGACCACGTTGATACCGATTCGCAATCAGGATCTCTACATAAGAGCGCTCAACAGTCCAGCCCTCGTCAAACTCCAATGAACGACGCTCTTCGATATTCCAGTCCTTAAATTCAACACTCGAAAGCTATCCGAATTCTTAGCGAACCCCACAAACATACCCGGTTTCCCAGGGTTCTCCAACTTGTTGGCTCGCAGCTTCTTGGGAGTGAACACATGCACTATGCATCCCCACACTTTAAGCGCTTCAACATCGGGACGCTCTCCGAATCTCCGTGCGTAGGGGGTCTCTCTACCAAGAGCACTTGACGGACTCACATTCACAACCTCCAGAGCATACTTGAAGGCCTCACCCCACAGACTGGAGGGCATGTTGGCGGTCGTCAGCAGACTCCGGACCCTCGCCATCATGGCGCCATTCATTTTCTCGACAAGGCCGTTCTCCTCAGGACTATAAGCATTCGTCCACAAGAACTCTATCCCTCTCCCCCGAAGGAATGCTTTCATCTTGTTGTTGACCAACTCTTTGCCTTGGTCCGTAGAAAATACCTCGATGCGATGACCCTGCGCTAACAGCCATTCCAGGTGCGAAGTAACCACTGCTCGTGATTCTTCCTTCGCTCGCACGAGAAAGCCCCACACATAGCGTGTAGCCTCGTCCTGAACCAGTTGGAAATGCTGATACCCATCGTACGTACTCACGCCAACGGGACCGAAGTCTGACATCAGCTTCTGGTATGGGTCCGTTGCGCGTCGAGTTAGAGTCTTCTTGTACGACATACGCGTCTGCTTAGAGGCGATACAAGTCCAGCACTTTTCGTTCTGACCGCTGGTACAGTCTGCAGCGCTACCGAGTCCTTCAAAGCCAACTGCAGCTCCTTGCGTTACCATTTGACGCAAGGCTGGATAGTTGAGGTGAGCAAAGCGCATATGCCAGCGCTCAAACTCTTTTGCCCTCGCTGCTGCCGCTGCACTCCGATTTGTGGCGGCCGAAGTTGTCACAGCTCGCACCTCTCGGGCTTCAGCTGGCCTCGCTTGAATGCGATACCGGCCTCGAGTCTTCATCAGCTGCACCTTCGAACCATTTTTCGTCAAAGTGCAAACCCGATTGCCATTCATCTGCGTAAACTCCAGCCCCCATCCACTTTCTTCAAGTAGGTGTGAACTCAGCAGGTTGTCGGGGCCAGTCGGCGTGTGAACAACTCCAACCAATGTCAACAGTTCATCCTTTTGAGAGGTCACATTCATTACTTGAAGACTTACATCCCCAATCATCCGTTCGCCTTTCGGCTGCCCATCAAAATCTAGGAAGAGGTGCTCTCGGTCCGTCCGTGAATTGTCCAGCAACTTTAAATCAGTGCACACATGTACATCGGTCGCCGTATCCAACACCCACTCCATAACTCGAGGCTTTCGGCGACGAGGACCAACAACAGTCGCACCAATCTTGCGCTGTGTCAACGCATCAATCGTCCTCACGGTCCCGCCACTATCACCGCCCTTCTTGTTTTGGAAACGTTTGGCTTCCATATCAGCATACTGCTTCTGGTTCTGCGGACCGTCATTCTTCTTCGGGTTTGGACAGTGTGCGCGGATGTGATCCAGCTCAGCACAATTCCAGCAGCCGTCATTCTTCTTACCACTACCGGATTTGCCAAGGGGGTCCTTGCCCTTTGCTTTGTATCTCCCCCGACCTCGCTGTCTCTTGCCTTTTCCAGCATTGCCAGTGCTAGAATTGCCATTGCTCTGCTTACCTTGATTATTGGGGGCCTTCTTGGCCGAGCTAATACTGCGAGGCGTTTCCTCCCCCACTTTCACATCCAGATCCTCCTCAGCAAGCAAAGCTTTCATCACTTGCGCAGCATTAGGTGTCATCTGCTGTGCTCCAGGCAAAGCAAGTTCAGCATAGTGGCGAGAGAACTGGCGAACAACTTCACGGTGCGTCCGAGTCACATTGGCGAGCAGAATTTCAGCAAACTCTTCATCACTAATGACCTTGCCGTAGTGGGACAGCTCTCGGCGCTGTAGCTGCATCTCTCTCAACCAGCCACTCATATCCATATCACGAGTGTACTTGTTCGAGTAAAGCTGCTCGCGCGCAAAGATGTAGTTGGCGAACTCACGTTTCGTCTGTTTATTCTCGAACCTTATCCACATCTCCCTTGCTGACTTCTCAGGACAAATCATCTCTGCATCACCTTCCGGAACTCCACGCAGGATGGCTTCCCTCGTCGCATTGTCACGAGCGTCAAACGCTGCTTGCCGGTTCACATCAAAGAGCGGGCGAACACCACTGCCATCAATGATGCCCCACAAACCCAAGCGAGTGAGATATGTCTGCAGCTGCACTGCATAAAGATCGAAACTGCTCTTCATAACAGGCGGCTTGTTCGAGATGTCCTTGATTCCAGGCACTCCACCTCCAACGTGACGTACAACAGGAGCACTTATTGGTGGCGCTGCACCCACAGCAGCAGCAGGATAACCATATCCAGGTACCCCTGAAGGCGTAAGCCCGTAACCAGCTGCTGCTCCAGAGAGCGTCGCGGCGTTCATGCCAGCCATCGTTGGTGCCGTGCATGGAACTCCACTGTTCGTCACATTGGGAAACGTGAAGCCGCCAATCATATTGCTAACGCCGACGTAACCACTCCAGTAGGCACCGTAGGCGTATTCACCACACCACTAGTCACCGTAGCCGTGCTGGTGCTCGTCAAACCACTTCCAACCGTAGTTGCCGTAGCGTTCGTCGTAGTCGTAGTCGTACCCGCAGCTGCAGTGCTGGCAACGAACGTTTACAACGTTCTTTGCCCAAGAAACGTTATAACGGCTCAACGAACGGAAGAAACGTTTTTTGGACATCAACGAACGTTCGTTCGCCCGAAAGGCCAACAAACAACAGTACCCTAGCCACCCAAATAATACCCCCTTCCTGTGTTGGCCTGTGTTGGCCTCCAAGCTGAAGATGGCTGTAAGAAGGAGCGGCTGTCTACACGAAGGCTAGATTGTTGAGTATGCAGCGTTCAAACGCTCACAGTTGAATGCCACTCGAGCGCTTTAATCAGCCGAGCGACGGCGGGCTGACTCCCGTTAGCTTGTTGATACTTAGCTACGGAACATGGGCACCTGCATACGGCCGATGTCCGTGAGGCAGTTGCCGCACACGCTAAGCTTCGTAAGCTGCGTAAGTTAACACAGCTTGTCGGACAGCGTCCCGCGGAGGTTGTTGTGCTGCACAGCGCGTCGAACAGCGCCCCACAAAGGTTGTTGTGCTGCTACTGCTGCTGCAGCAGCAGCAGCAGCAGCAGCAGCGCCCGCAGACACTGGAGCTTGACCTGCTCGCTGGGGATCGTCCCGAACAGCGAACACATTGAGCTTCTACAGCTGCTCACAGTCGCTAATCTGACGCGGGAGGGCACCCGTGAGGTCGTAGCAGCTCAAGTCGATGCGCTTAGGTCGGGATCTCGCCGCGCAGTTTGCGCTTGGACATGTCGAGCACGCGGACCTGCAGCAGGCAGGCAAGGGTGGTGGCGGGCAGACACCCTTGTTGCGCCGGCAGCTCGAGCGCTACGACGTGACCCGTGGCCACCTCGACGCCGAACCACTGCTCCGGGTTGCGCGAGGTTACTTCCAGCCGTCTCGGCGACGCCAGCGGTCGCCGTCCAGCGCGTTGTCGAGCTTCACGAGAGCGGACACCGCGGTCGGCGGTATCACGCTTTGTCCTTGGCCCATTTGGTCTTCTTCTGTCTCTTCGTAGGGAATGGCAACATTATTGTTTCGGTTCGCAACATGTAGGCATTGGGCCTTGAACACTACAGTAGCCCAAATTACAGCAATCCTCCGAATAGTGCACCGTTGGAGGTCGGGTCGCGATAGTGAAACCAAGTCACTCATTTTACAGGTAATTACGCCAAGTAACAGTAAAAACGGTAAAAACGTTCAAGTAAAAACGGAAAACACGCACCAACGTTGCAAACGTTGGTGCTTCGAACGTTTTTACCAGCACTGGCAGCTGACGTAGCCGCGGCACTCGTCGATTGTGACGTTGCCATTGGGAGACTGGCAACTGAAGCTTAAGAGCGTTGGCCCTCCAAGCTTCTCGCGCTTGGGCTCAGTACCTGTGACGATAAGCGCAGAAGACCACGACGCACTGCTCGCCCACTCAGCGTATTTGGGATTGCGAGAGAACTGCACCCGAGTGCAGTCTCAATTATCAGTAGGCTATAGTATGCAATACTTAACTTAAGTGAACTACACTGGAGCTTCAACTGCGACAGGAGGCAACAGGAACACGACCGAACCCACGGCCGGGTCACAATACTTCACAAAACCTTCCCCAATCGACAGTTCTTCGAACTGCGAACATGTATTTTGTAGAAGTATTGCTTCTGCGTAGGAACCTGAAGGTGCCAAAGACCACACTTGCATGACGCTGATCATCAGCCTGATGGGCATCAGCGTAGCCACTACGCAGTGCAATGATCGACTGACCATGACTGAGCATGTATTACTATAAATGGTGAGAGCATCTCGGTACCGGTACAGTAATCTGCTTCCTCAGCGAACAGGCAGAACCTTATACTTTTTGAGAAAGCATCTTTCCCGAATTGTACCACACTTAAAGCGATGTATTGTTTTAGTGAACAGTGGAGTCCCACTGAGGATTCCAGTGGGACTGTAAACTACGATTCCACCAATCATCTATCGTAAAGCGGGAATATATCCGGGCCTAACTTCAAGGATGCGCAGTAAATGCAGTCAACGCCGTGCAAGTGGCTCAAAACAAGGAGATCGGTTGTCCCAGTGCGGCTACCTAACGAAGCTATAAGAGCTACAGATCTCCGCGAGGTAGATACACATGGAGCTCTGTCTCGCAGTGTTTCGTGCCCATTGGGAACTCCCCAGGCAAGTCAGCGACTACCTTGGGCTGCAGTCGAAACTCAAGACGTGTGCATGTATCCATCCATCACGGAGCACGGAGTCTCCGTACTTCAGTGGCTAAGTCAGTACATTGGATCAATAGGGGCTGTTTACACATTCCTTTCATAACGTATAAACCTGAGGTGTCTTATACATATCAGGTGTTCGCTGAGGAAGCAGATTACTGTATCGGGGTTTACGTGGCGCGTTGTGACCGTGACAGATGGGAGGTATAAGCACGCCCTTGCAAATCCATTCTCAAGACGCACGTGTGCGGTACGGTACTTAAGTATAATAAACTTTGATCGCTTTGATTGTGCTGGTCCACAGCGCGTTTTGATTAGCACTCGTCCTCGATTCGTGTCCGCCGATCATTATCCATTCCACCACTTCGCACAGCAACACAATGCGACGGAGCAGCGTCAAGGGTGCTGCCTCCAGCAACCACATAGCCCTCGACACCAATAGCGAGCTCAGCGCCCACCATCAGCCCTTCGCAGTCGCAGCATGTGGGCCCGACGGCCGCATCCAGCTCGAGTTCGCAGCAGAGGACGCCATCGACATCAGACCACCCGCCAACGACGCCAATGCACACACGACAGGGCAAACGCAGGCACATGAGGCCATCGCTAACACCACGGCCACCAGTACCGCCATCCAGCGACCGCCCGTCATGCGCATCTGCATCATCATCGTAGGCACGAGAGGCGACGTGCAGCCGTTCCTCGCCATCGCACAGAGACTCCAACGCGACGGACACCGCGTGCGGCTCGCCACCCACGCCGTCTACAGAGACTTCGTCATGGACCACGACGTCGAGTTCTACCCTCTCGGCGGCGACCCCAAGGAGCTGGCCGCCTACATGGTCAAGACCGGAGGACACCTCATCCCCACCAAGATCGAAACGCTTACCAAGGACGTGCCTCGCAACAAGGAGATGATCAACGAGATCGTCCACTCCACGTGGCCCGCCGTCTCGGCCGCCGACCCCGATGGAGGCGGCCCGGGCGTGCCCGGTAAACCTTTCCAGGCCCAAGCCATCATCGCCAACCCCGTCTCCTACGGCCACATCCACGTCGCCGAGCGCCTTGGCGTGCCGCTGCACATCATGTTTCCGCAGCCCTGGGTGCCAACCAGGGCGTTCCCGCACCCGCTCGCCAACATGCCGTACACGGACGAGCTCAAGAAGACCAACTACCTGTCGTACAAGATGGTGGATCTGCTCATGTGGCAGGGCACGGAGGGGCTCATCAACGAGTTCCGCACCAAGGTGCTCAAGCTGCGCAAGATCCGCAATGGGGACGGCGGACGAGACCTGCTGCTGGACCTCCGCATCCCGCACGCCTTCATGTGGAGTCCAGAGCTCGTGCCCAAGCCGGCCGACTGGGGAGACCTATACGACGTCATCGGAACCGTGACTCTGAGTGGCGGACCAAGCAGCTCCTACACGCCGTCGCCAGAGCTCGAAGCGTTCCTCGGTCGAGACGGCGGACCCATCTTCGTCGGCTTCGGCTCTATGGTGCTGGCGGACCCCCTGGCCACGACCAAGATGATCATCCAGGCGGCGCAGCAGGCGCGTGTGCGCGTACTCATCCAGTCCAGTTGGAGCGACATGGCCGGCGACCTCGACATCCCCGACAACGTCCTCTTCATCGGCAACTGCCCGCACGACTGGCTCATGCCGCGGGTATGTGCGGTGGTCCACCACGGCGGCGCCGGCACCACCGCTGCCGGTATGCTTGCCGGCAAGCCCACCTTCATCGTGCCGTTCTTCGGTGATCAGCCGTTCTGGGGCCACGCGGTCGTCAAGGCCGGCGTTGGGGTCGAGCCCTGTCCGATCGCGAAGTTGACAACTGAGAAGCTGTGCGAGGCGTTCGTGGGGCTCAGGGATCCAGCACTGCGAGCTCGGGCACTAGAGCTCCGAGACGTCATGCGCCGTGAAGACGGAGCCGGCGAAGCAGTCCGCAGCTTCTACCGGCACCTGCCGACCCAGGACATGTTCTGCGACCTGGACCATGAGCGGATCGCAACGCGCTGGAGCGTTCGTGATCGTCTGAAGCTGTGCGACCGCTGCGCATTCATCGTTGGCGAGCGGCCGGAGAACGCTGGCAAGAAGATGGTGAGTTATCACTGCGTGGACTACTCAGCGCGCGGGCCGGACTCGACATTGGCCGGAGCTTCATCTGGTACTGGAGCATTTTTCCATGAGTTCGCGGGTGCTTACGCTGGTCTAGTACGTGAACCTGTCAAGGGGTTCTCGAAAAACGGCGTGGCCGGTGGAGCCTTGGGCACTTTGAAGGGCGTGGGTGGGTTCCTTGTCCGTCCAACGCTTGGTCTTGTGCATTTCACAGACCGTATCGTTACGGGCCACATCAACGCGCACCGTGAGGAAGGAGAGCAAAAGCACTCGAGCATGCTGGACCGGGGCTTCATGGCCGCAATTGGCGTGCAGAAAGGCTTGGCCAACAGCTACTGCCCCACAATGGAAGTCAATGGAGTTGACAGCGTGATATTCACCAGCCAGAAGAAGCGCAAGAAATTGCTTAATGGCATCGATAGCGCGGCTGGCAAGTACCGGGCGAGATACAAAGCAGCGCTGGACCTTCGAGCTGATCGAAACACTCTGCCGTCGAACGATAATCCGTTGTTTCCAAGTGACACGAACTACTGGCAGAAGATTTCCAGCCCAGCAACCCAAGACCAGATCAATACATGGATCACCTCCAGTTGGAGGGAGATTGCACCACCGAAGCAACCCGAGATTATCCTTCAAAAGGTGCGCTTGTGCTCGTCAAGGACAGTTGACTTGGCAATCGACATCCCCAATGAAGAGGCCGACTTAATCGACAAAGACGCCATCGCTCAGTGGCGCGAAGTCGTGGCATTCCAGTACGGCAAGGCAGTGCAGGCACTGCGAACCAATGTGAGCATCAAGTCTTCCATCCCAACCATGAACGTCTGCTTGGCTGCCATGGGCACGTGGGACAACGGCATCAAGCAGTTCGCTGCGATCGGATTGGAACTCGCAAGGCACGGCCACCGAGTTCGACTGGCCGCCAACGAGTGCTTCCGCTCGAAGGTTGTCGCGCTTGGACTCGAGTTCTACCCGCTGGCTGGCGCACCCGACAGCATTCAAGACTTCGTGCAGTTAGTACATGAAGTCCAGCTCATCAACGAGTCTGAACCAGGATGCTCAAGTCTGGAAGCACTGCAGACATTCCGAGAACTCATTTACTCATTGTGGCCTGCTGCGTACGGATCCGACCCACACGGCGACGGCCCGAACAAACCTGGCGAACACTTCCGTGCCGACGCGCTGCTCTGGCATCCGATGCTGCTCGGCCACGTGCACGTGGCGCAGCGTCTTGGTATTCCGTTGCAGTGCGCCAGCCTCGATCCGCTGTCGCCCACGTTCGAGTTTCCTCACGTGCTGAGCTCGTTGGCCGGATCAAGCGCAGCGACGGCGATGACGCCTCGATACAGCAACTTTATCTCGCATGGTGCTGTTGACGCAGCGCTGAACCACGGCAGCATACTGGCCATTATGACCCAGTTCCGCTCCTTCATCGGACTCTCGACTCGCTTGGATCGCCCAGACTCGCTGGCCCAGTGGGAAGTCCCCCACATGTACCTGTTCAATCCTGCGCTGCTTCCAAAGCCTCTGGACTGGACCGAAGAGATCACCGTGGCCGGCCATGTAACTTTGAAAGACGAGCACGAACATCCAGACATTCCGCAAGCGCTGGCCGAGTTCGCCGTCCCCAAGGCCAACGTGCCCGTGATTTACTTCGGTCTGTCTGCACGGGACCTGGCTGTTGATGAGGTTGAGGAACTGATGCGGAAGGTCGACCAAGCTGCTCATCACTTTCACGTGCGAGTCATCATACAAGTGCGAGAAGTGCCCGACCCAGCAGCCCTCACGCCATATCGCTCCAGCTCCGCGTACTTGGTTGACGCCGAGGTTCCGTACGCGCAGTTTCTTTCGGGCGTTGCCGCTACAGTCCACTGGGGCGAGCCCGACATCCTGGCCGAGGGACTCGCGGCTGGCAAACCCGTCGCTGTGTGTGGTTCGCACCCTTCGCAGCTCTTCACTGCGCGTCTGTGTCAACGGCTCGGTGTAGGCATCGCACCGATCGACCTGAAGACCTGCATGGTCGAGTCGCTGGTGGGGAGCTTTCAGCAGCTACTGCAGCCAGCTATTCGAGACAAGGCCCAGGCGCTGGCCCGCACATTTGACACGAACCGAGCGCTGGACGTCGCAGTGGGGTCCTTCTACTCCAACCTGCCGATGGCAGCCATGGTGTGCGACGTCGAACCGACGAAGCTGGCCCGCGTGTTCGACTCGCACCACGGCCTAAAGCTGTCACTGGAAGCGTACTTGGCGGTGCAGCCGGTCCGCGACGAAAGCAAGGGGTTCGTGCCGTACAAGCCGCTGGAGTACGACGGCTTCTGTCCGCCGGTGTTCTCGATCCGCGGCAACCCAGGCGAGATTCCTCGAGACGTGAAGCCCCCGCGCGGTCTGGACGGCGTTGGCATGGCTGTCGAGGTACTGGCTGCCCAGGACGAGCGGCGATCCAGCGAGCAGAGTCGCCACTCGTCCGAGTCCTCGTCCGGTGGAGTTGCCTTCTCTCGAGTGGTTGACACAGAGGTGTTCTGGACGTCCAAAGAGGAGGAAGAGGCCGCGCACAAGTCGATCAACGCCGCGTACGAGCGTCTCGTGAAGCCGCGAGGCCTGCGGAAGCGTGATAAGTTAGCGCACATGTTCGGTGGGAAGCCCAAGGATGGCGAGCGCCTGACAGTAAGATAAAGC
This sequence comes from Phytophthora melonis, assembly GCA_024211575.1. Taxonomy (NCBI): domain Eukaryota; phylum Oomycota; class Peronosporomycetes; order Peronosporales; family Peronosporaceae; genus Phytophthora; species Phytophthora melonis. The sequence continues at coordinate 237,613 of JAMXKT010000073.1, forward strand.
AGTGAATAAACGATAAGCAGTTGAGCCTTGCGGGACGCTTACCTGCTTAGTCGTGATCGGCGGTCAGCTCATCGTGGGCAACATTGAACGTGGTTGCAGGTGGCCTGTCACAATACCCTCAACACGATTTGAAGACATCTTGATCGGCGCGAAAGTCCAAGTACTTCGAGCGACCAAGCCAGCAATGAAGAGCGCGCTGGTGCAGACGAATCAACTCCACACAACAGCAAGCGGAGCCAAGCAATATGCTCTCCTGATCGAATAGTTCGAGCGGTCCGCTATATAGTATCGATGCCTCAGCGCAATCGGGATCGTCCAACCATGTGTGCCGCCGGGAAGGTCTCAGCTCAGGGAACTTCAACCTGGCTGCGGGTGCTATCGTTGACAGCCCCTCGTTGCAAGCAAGGGTCCCGTGTGCGGTGGCCACAAAGCTTGGTTGATACAGTATCCTGCGTCATTCTGCAATTCACCTGGCCGGAGACAGACTACGCGCCCTACGCAATGCATCCTCGCCTGGTGTCCGCTCTGGCGGCTGCAGCGCTCGTAAGCACTGCCAGTCCGCGGGCTGATGCGACCGCCACCAGCTACACGCTAGGTCCCTTCACCGTGACAGTCGACACGGACGCGTCTTCCCTCAACATCGTCAACAGCGCTGGAGACCAAGTCTGGAAGTGTGCGTGAAGTCCACGCCAGGATGGTCGAATCCACGATGCTGCTTTGCTGACCTTCTTGATGCATGTGTGTCCTGTAGCTGCATCGGACCGATCCTTCATCTCGGCGTCCTCGGGCCTGACGACCATCACGCAGGCGTCAGGCAACTTCCAGTTGAGCAGCAGCGACGTGGGGACTCCCTGCCAGACCGCCACTATCTCCAGTGCGACGTCGAGCTCCGACCGCGCGGACGTCACTGGTTCGTTCGCCGATGCTTCGTGCTCCGATTGGACGTGGACGCTTTCGTTCGCTCTGGATGCGTCCTACACCGACAGCAGCGACGACTCGCAGCCGTTGGTGTTCAATGCTAGCGTGGCTGGTGACGACGTCGACAACGTTTACCTGGCATACGAGTCTCCGCAAGACGAAGCGTTCTTCGGACTGGGAGAGCAGACTGGTATCGGCAACCTCCGTGGCTGGAGGGTGCCTGTCTGGACTCGAGAGGGAGGCGTCGGCCGTGGCGAAGAACCCGTCACCAGCTACCTCAATGCGAATGCATCGATCTCGGGCGCGTTCGCAGGTGGCTCGTTGCTGACGACGTACACGGGTGTGGGCTCGCTTACGACTTCGCTGGGTCGCTGGTTCGTTCTTGACGGGACCAAGTACGCGCTCATTGATCTTGCCAGTAACGCCACGTCCGCGTTCGAGGATACGGCGGCCGGGTATCTCGCTGGGAACATCACCGAAGGAGACCACGTCAGTGGGGCGACAACCACGCTGGAGATCATGTACGAGAGCTCAAGTGTGAGTGGATGGATCGGCCGTGCCGCCAAGGGCAACCCCCTCCTGGAAGCGACGAACGCACTGACGAAGGTCACTGGCCGACAGCCAAAGCTACCGGATTGGTCTCATGACGGCGCGATCCTGGGCATCCAAGGTGGCCAGGACTTTGTGGAGGAGGTCGTTCAGAACGCGCTCGCTGCGAACATGCCGCTTGTGAGCGTGTGGCTGCAGGATTGGTCGGGGACGCGACTGCAGACGGGTGCGTACGGCATCTCGCTGCACCGACTGTGGTGGAACTGGGAGCCCGACTCGACGCTGTATCCGACGTGGGCAGAGTGGGTGCCCCACCTGCAGTCCACGTACGGCGTCCGCACCATGAGCTACATCAACACGTTCCTGGCCAACGTGAGCACCAAGAGCACGGGATACAATACGAGTTTCTATGCCATCGCGGCCAGTGAAGGCCGCTTCGTGGCCAACGCCACAGCGGGGGACGGCAGCGCTTGGACGATTACGAGTGGCCCTGGAATCGACGCTGGGCTGCTGGATCTGTCCAACCAGTCGACCATTGACTGGTTCAAAGCGCTGGTGAAGCAGCAGTACTTCTCGGTGCCAATTTCGGGCATGATGCAGGATTTTGGCGAGTACCTGTCGGTGGACTCCTCGGTTAGTCTCTCGAGCGGCACCGTGAGCCCGCGCGTCTTCCACAATGACTACCCGACCGTCTGGGCCACGCTTCTCCGCGACGTTGTGACTGAACTGGGACTGGAGAACGACACCATCGGCTTCCACCGTAGCGCCGGCACCTTTTCGGCGAAGCACACTAACCTCTTCTGGGTGGGTGACCAAAACATCGACGTGTCCCGTGAGGACGGCATGCGCGCGGTTATCAGCAGCGCTATCCACGTCGGTGCCTCGGGTTTCGCGCAGACCCACTCTGACATCGGCGGATACACGAACACGCTGGCCACTGTTGGCAACATCACTCGTAACGCGGCGCTTCTTGGCCGCTGGGGTGAGCTCGGTGCCTTCAGCGGCACGGCCTTCCGCACTCACGAAGGTAACATCCCGCAGATGAACGTGCAGGCCTACACGAACGAGACGACCCGCGCGTATCACGCGTACAACGCGCGTCTGTTCCGCAGTCTCAAGCCGTATCGCCTGGCCCTGCTGGAGGAGTACCAGGCAAATGGCTGGCCCATGGTTCGTCACCCGGTTGTCTACTCCCCGAACGACTCGGTCGCGCGCTCAGTCATCGACGAGACCTTCTGGCTGGGCGAGGCTCTGTACGTGGCCCCCGTGTACGACTTGTCTGCCTCCAGTGTTGAGGTGTACCTTCCTCCGATTCAAGTCGACAGCCAGGGCTCCGCGGTCAACTCCTCGGCCTTCAAGTATAGACACGTCTGGACCGGGGACGAGTTCGCTCCGGGCCAGACTGTCACGGTCGACGCCCCCTGGGGCAAGCCCGGCGTGTTCGTGCGCTGGCCCGTGACGGAGCACGAAGGCCTGCAGCTGCAGCAGCTTTGGGAGTTCGTTGTCGCCGAGAACGCGACGGTGCTCGATGCCTGAGACTTCGCTGTCGGAAAAGGGTCCATTTGAACTTCAGATACGACACAATTAACGCTTGACGTTTAGTTAACAGTATTCTGATTGGCTAAGGATGGCGTTAAACAGCTCACCAGTCGACCAGGTTGAACCTGGTTGACAACCACACGTGGGTCTCCTCAATGTCCTGCCTGCGCTCGCAGACTTTCCCTCCCCATCCCGACGCTTTCTCTTGACGTCCCACCGCCGCGTGCAAGTGCAAGCCGCGAACTGAGATGGCGAAAGCCACACGTGCCGTGGTATCCACTGGCACCGGCTGGCTGAGCTTATCGTGAGTAGGTAAGCCAGCTCCACGCGCGCAAACCGGAACTGGCCGTCGCGGGCGGAGAAGAACTGAACCCTTTGCTTGGTCTCCGATAATGAACAGTGGCGAGCGCCGCTGCGTGCGCGCGAGTGACCGACGCCTGGCCGAAGTGGCCGCGCAGGCCGCGGCGCGGATTGACCTGGAGACGCTTCGTCATCGTCGCTCAGAGGCGTCCGGCGTGACGACGGAGCGGTCGCTTGACGGGACGGTGGTCACGGCCACATGTGTCATCGAGTGCTCAGTGAAGGAGATGCACGCGATGCTGGCCCCGCCCACCAGCGAGCGCTACGCGTGCGTCATGCGGGAGCTCATCGGGCCGGACTTCATCTACGGCGCCATCGTGCACCACGCGGAGGAGATCTCGGACCAGAACGTGACGGTCAGGACGGCCACGTTCGTCAAGCGGCACATGCTCGCGCGCAACGAGCAGTGGTGCTTCGTCAGTGCCGTCAAGGCGCTGGAGCCCAGCGAGGGCAGCCACGGCGTCGGGTTCACGGTCGCGCTCGCCTCGCTGCACCCGGACGACGTGTTCATCGGCAAGGCCCAAGCGGCCAGCGTGATCCACCTCCAAGGACTCTCGGCCATCTACCTCGTGACCCCGAGGAGCCCAAGAAGCTGCAAGACGGACGGACGAAGCGCGCAGTCCGCGTCACTCTCTGCGCGCACGTGGCGACAGTCGCCGGCTCAAGCAGGCCGTCTCCTTTTCCGCTCCGATGGCTCTTGTCCACCGTGAGGAACCGTGAGGAGGCCGACGACGCGTCCAACGGAGCAGTGCTGGCCCGCGTGGTGCAGCTGGCCCGCGCGCTCAAGCAGTTCCAGGTTGCAGTGCGCCGGCGTCGACTGGATGCGCAGGTGCTGGCTGATCTCCGGAAGGTGCAGCCGACCAACACGCGCTGCGTGTGCTGCACACGCCGTGTGGGTGCTTCCAGGAGTGTGTTTGGTACTTCGAAGCGAGGAAGCGCGGAAGACGCGACGGCCCGGGGCTCCAAGCGCTGCCAACTGTGCGGCTTCCTCGTGTGCGCTCGCTGTGTCTGCACGATCGGCAAGAACTCCTTCGCGGGCGAGGCGTCCGAGGGCTCAAATAAGAGCATCAAGTACAGCCAGGCCGTGCACTTGTGCGAGCACTGCATGCAGCGCGTGGACGACGCCGACTACGACAACTTCTGCGCGTCCAACGACGGCATGTCTCCTTCCGGCGGGCCTGTCCAGCCGGACACTCCCGACACGGAGCCTGCCAGCGCGGTGATTGCCCGGGCTCTCAGCCAAGTGCTTGGTGATGCGTCCAAGGAAGAGAAGCCCGTGGTCATCCGCGTCATTAAGCACCTCCTCAGCCCCACGCAGGAGGACAAAAGCAAGTTCCGCGCTAACTCAGCTGAGCTGGCCAAGAGTTTGGGTCAGCTGGCCGAAGAGCAAGGGTTTGCGGAGGAAATTCCAAAGCCAGCGCCGAAAACAGCCCCCGAAGTCACCCCAGTCCCTGAGGTTACCCCGGAGACCCCTTCGAGTCCAGTAGATGGCGAGGCTCCGCCATTGGCAGGTGCATCCGGGCGCGAGTACGCTCTGAAGTACGCCGACTTGAGTGACGATGATACCGATAGCGCCGAAGACGCTGAACCCGCGGAAGCCGCTGAGGATGTCGTCGACGTTGCGCACCACCCCGTTCCAGCGGACGAAGCCTACCGATTGCAGTGGATCGACACTCACCCGAAGATCGTGACGCACAGGAGGAACCTGCCAGACCTCGAGCTGTTGTGCAATCTCGCGCGTGGCGAGTTGCAGTGTGACGCCACGCTGGTAACCATCATTGGACCCAGTTGTTCTTACGTCGTGGCGTCCACAGACCCTGCGTGGCGAGGCTGTGAAATTCCCCGCGACCATTCCATCTGCGCGCACACCCTCATGAACGGGGCGCCGCTGCTCGTCCGCCACCCAGAGGCCGACGTGCGCTTCAGTGCAATGAATCTCGTCCGTCGGGACGGCGTGCGCTTCTACTTCGGATTCCCCATCAAGATTTCGTACCCGGAAGGAGGAGGCACTACCGCTGTCGGCACGTTCTGCTGCGTTCACGCCGGCGAGACGCGCGATGTCTCCGAGTCCCAGTACGCGCTCATGGCGACTCTCGCTGAAGGGGCCACGCGCGTGATGGCGTGTCGGGCATCTCGCCTACTTGAAGGTTAGCTGAAGACGGATGGCGCTTGTAAATGAGAACGGTAAATTAATCAACACTGCTGCTGCTGCCTGTCCTCCAATTCCGTGGCGTGTTGGCCCCCACTTGACTATTCGAGAAGATCATCGTCGGTAGTGATGCGACTGGCGATGACGCGTGTGGCGCTACGCGAGAGTTTTTCCAGCGTTTCGTACTGCGATTGGCATACACGACGAGGTTCGTGGTCGGCGCAACACACAGCGCCTATCGCTGAGACCCCGTCAGGCGCGAACAGTGGGAAGCCGAAGTAGAACCGCAGCCCACCTCGCAGCACCAGTTGACTGCGACTGAAGCGCACGTCGGCTGCTGTATGCGGGACGAGCATGGGCAAGGAACCCATGATGGTGTGCGCACAGCGGGCTTGGTCACGAGGGCCTGCGCTGTTGCGGAACACGCGGTTGTTGCTGGCCAGGATGTACTGCGTGTCGTGGCTGATGAGCGTCACCATTGCCGTTCTGCAGCGCAGCTCTCGGCTCGCCAGGTTGCAGATGAGCTCCAGCTCCGGCAGATTCCGCACCTCGGCGAGTCGAGCTCGACTCACGGCACCGAGCCGCTCCAGTTCATTGTCTGGCAGGGGGAACAGCGGAACGCCAGCATTCGAGTCGCTGTAGGCAAGTGGATACGCTCTTCCGCTGGCCCCAGCAAGCAGACAGCTAGACAGAGGCCGCTCCGGAATCTGAAGCTGTGATTGGAGAGCTAACAGGTATTCCTCCTGTGAGCTGTCAACCGTGAGTCTTCTACCCCGCGGAGATCCGTCCCATTGCTCCGACGAACGCGACGAATCCTCGTCTTCGACGAGCTGCATGATGACGTTCTTCACCGCTGGGAGTTCAGGCTCTGACGCGTTCACCAACGTATCGCGCAGCAAGCGCGCGAGCACTTTGGTAGCTGCTTCAGACCCTGGACTGTTTGGGTGGATCTTCGGCTCCAACGCTTCGCTGTTGTCCGCCGGGATCGAGTCGTACAAGGCGTCGTCCACGCGCTCCATGCAGTTGTCACAAACGCGCACGATAGCAAACGCGTTGTCTTGGGAGCGCTGCGCCTCCTGCTCGGACGAACAGCCTTCGCACACATTGTACCCGCAGAGTTAGCACTGCCGACGTACTCGTTTCTTGCTGCTCAAGCCCATGTGCGTCGACGACCGCATCGTAGCCGCACAGCACCAGGGCACCCGAAAAAATAATTTTCATAAAAATACATTCGAATTTTATAATTGAATGATTAATTTCTTGAAAGCGCTGAATTTTTGAAAGAATTCTTATCAGTTCTTCGCAACTTAAGTCTACAAAAAGTTGGTTTAGCTAGTCTTCTGAGCCTTCTAGCTCACCGAAGGCATAAGAACGAAAGACTAACAGGGTTTGCAGTTGGAGCATTACCCATTTACTTGGCCCAGAAGCTTTTGCTAATTGCATAGAAATTATTCTGGATTCACAAAAGATTTAATTATTAATTTCTGCTCGAAAAAGGAAAGTATTAATCCAAGAATTGCATTCTCGGGTGCCCTGCACAGCACACACACCGCGTGTTGTTCGGTGTATACGAAACCTGACTCGTCATTTTCTGGACCCCAAGACGTCGCCGCCTTACTAGAATGGCCAAGCGAGCAGTAGAATGGGCCACCTTGGTAAGGCGCTTCATCTGGGCTCGAGCTGAGACTCCCCGTTTAGCCTGAGCAGTGGTGTTGCTCATCGCTGTGATTCGGATCGACTCGGCGCTTACTCCATCGCTGAGGAATTGGGCGTAAAAGCCCACTCGCACCTCCTTCGCCACGGCAGTCGGAACCACCGAATAACCTGCTTGGACACCGTGAATCTGGCGCAGATCCTGCGCTTGGGTCTTGCCAGCGAAGAGGTCCTCAGAGTCTAGTGAAGACATCGTCACGCAGAAGCCCCTCCCGTGGTTATCGTTGAGACTCTGAGTGCAGTCAACAAAGCACCATTGTTCATTGCGTAAGAGCGCGTTGCGCTTGGCAAACAGCACTGTCTTCAATGTGATGTCCTCCACTTTACGGCTTGGATCCGCGCTCGGAACGCGATGCACGAGAGCCCCGAAGACGAAGTCTTCACCAAAGAGTTCACGCATCGTTGAGGTGTAAGACATACTGGTAGCTGGACGAAGCACCTGCCGGAGCTCCTCGACCGAGCAGGTGATGGTCCCCGACGCCAGGACTCGCCGGAGCGTGTTTGTACGCGTCGTATAGACAGCGAAGCCCAAGTTGCTCGGGGTCTTGTCCCAGTTGGCCACGCTGCAGCGCAGCAGGTGCCAGTTGATGGTCTTGGTGTCGCGGGTTACAACCTCCGCCAGCCGTCAATCGGTGAGGCGCACGTTGCGACGAAGACCTTGGGGGTGCGCGATCGAGGGATCCACCGTATCCTCAGTCTCCGTCGTCTGGGTTACGTGCTTGTCGTCACGACTGGTGCGGTGGTAGGGCATGGTTTCCACTGTCGTTGCCTGTTGACCTGCAAAATGAAGACTGCAGCCGATTCGAGTCCCGACGCGATCAGAAATGAACGGGGCGAGTGAGAGCTGGTTGGCAACGGGTGGCGACGACACTGTCGTAGGATAGAGGTCGCGTATCTGACGCAGTACAGGTCTGGTGGGCCACCACTGTCCACCGCATCGTCGGATTACGGCTCAGGCTTTTCAACGCTGACTCAGCGTGCGTGCCCGTCATTGGCGTCAAGCCATCATAAGTGCGGAAGCTCTTCATAGCGCCCTTGCACTGATAGTACGTTTGCCAAAGCTTTCAAGTAAAATGCAATGCACCCAACAACTACTGTACCAGCACAAGCCGTCGACCTCCTCCACCTCCAACTCGACGCCACGCCACTCGACGCGTGCGTGCTGCTTCCGGATGAACGACCCCGATGGATACGTCGCGTTGCACTGCAAGTCCGCGAGCCACGCGTGGCCCCCGTCAAGTCTTAACTCGACAATACTTTTCCCTCCGCGACGTCCAGCGAGATGCACCTCGATGGACGATCGCAATTGCGGATCCTCTTGAAGTCATATTATGTGTACACATAACACCAAATGTATCCAACTCTTCCTCGTACTTAGCGCGGTGCGGGCCGACCCACCTCCCCGCAGTTCAACTCTGCCTCCGCGTCGATCCGGCCGGCCATGGACTTCCTGCGGCAGCTGGCCGCGGACCTGCACGCGCTGCGGGGCGAGGCCAAGCGCAAGTACCCGGTGGTGAAGGAGGCCGTGGACCGCGCGCTGGAGGCGCTGCCGGCGCTGCAGCAGCAGTACGCGGCGCTGCTGCGCGTGGAGGGGCGCGCGCCCGGGCCGGGCCACGCGCTGTTCCAGAGCGAGTCGGTGCTGCGGCCGTTCCTGCTGGCGTGCAACCACACGAACGCGTCGCACAAGATCCTGGTGATGGCGCTCAGCAGCATCCAGCGGCTCGTGAGCTGGGACGCCATCGAGCCGGCCAGCGTCGGCTCCATCCTGCGCGTGCTGCAGATCCAGGCCGAGAAGAACGCGCACGCGGACGTGCAGGTCAAGCTGCTGCAGACGCTGCTGCAGCTCATGACGCTGGCCTACGAGGACAAGAAGGGCCCGGCCAGGCCCGCCCACAAGCCCAGGACGCTGGCCCAGGACGGCCAGCCAGCTGCTCCAGGTCCCGACAGCGAGCTCGTGGGCAATGAGGACATGGTGATGCAGGCCGTGTGGATCTGCATGCACCTGCACGCGTCGAGCAGCAGCGCCAGCTCCATGGTGGGCAACACGGCGGCCATGACGATCCGCCAGCTCGTGTCGCTGGCCTTCGGCAAGGTGGACTCGAGCCCCGAGGCCAAGCACGTGGGCGTGCTGCTGTTCCAGGAGCTGTGCTTTATGAGCCGCGAGGAGAACGGCATGTGGCTCAAGCGCACGGCCGTGTCGCCCATGAGCGCGGCGCTGGGCGTCGAGCTGCTGGAGACGGTGCTGGCGTCGCACTACGGACTGTTCCGGTTGGACATCGAGTTCAAGGCCGTGCTGAAGCAGCAGATGACGCCGCTGATCCAGACGGTGCTGGAAATGGGCTGCAACGACAAGCACGGCGGCTCTGCAGGCTCGGGCATCACGGGGCCGGCGAACTCGTCCATCACCAGCAGCAATATCAACAGCGCGGCGGGCCCGTTCTTCCCGCTGCTTGTCCGCGGCATGAGACTCGCCAGCACGCTGCTGTGCCACTTCGCTGACTGCCTTGACGGGGAGTGTGCTTTGATTCTGCATGCCCTGCTGGAGATTATCGCCACAGGAACATACACGACCCCCGACACGTCCAAGTCCCCACCGACGCCGTCCAAGTCACCGGACTCGAAATTTCATGCTGCGAACGCTATTGCGAATTTTAAGGAGGCGAAGAACTTCCTGACCCACTCGAGTTCGTCCAGTGCCAGTGCTTCAAGCTCCTCCGGCGTTACAGGAGGGATTAACTTCGTCACGTGGCCCGTCCTGTTGTCGCTTGAAGTGCTGAACCGCGTGTGCCTAGAGCCGGACATGGTCGCTGCGATGGTGAATTACCCTGACGGAGTGCTGGTCGCCATCACCCGTACCACGTCCTCCGTGATCATGACGTCGCCTCCATCGGATTTTAAGCCCCAAGGGCCCGACGGGGCAGCTCCGCGCTCGGGTTTGGAGCTACTGAACGAGCAAGAGACGCCCGTGCTGCAGCAGTTTTTCATGGCTGTCCGCGTCGCTGCTTCGTGTCAGTGCAATATGGCAGCCTCTGTTTTCGAACTCTCAAGGTCCACCGACAACGAGGAAGTGTGTGAGAAGCTGGCTAAGGCGTGCGTTGCTGTGGTGGCTCCTGCAGTCATTCAGTCCATGAACTGCGTGATGCGCCACTGCCGTGAGGTGGACCTGGTTACAATGTCTCTCAAGTCGTATCATGTCCTGGCCACGGTGGCCTCGCGGCTCCGAGCCAATATGCAGAGTCAAAGCGCGAAGGAAGCATGGTGCAAGCAAATGGACGAGGTGGTGCTGACTTGCTTACGCGCACTGTGTGGCTTCTCCTTTCCGTTGCCGGATGGAATTCGAGGGAACTCGAAGGGGTCCATTTCAACGACCGCCCCTGGTAACGAGGATGAAGCGGTGGCCGATGATGGTGAGAGCTGTCTCGTGGTGATTAGTTGGCGCGAGGTGCACGCAATGAAGGCGCTTTTTGGTGCTGCTCATGTCATGGAAGAAGAGCTATCGCAGATGGAGTGGTGTGTATTGCTGGAGGGCTTCGAGATCATCGTGGGGCTGACGGATCCAAAGCTGAAGAGTGGCCAGCAGAAACTCCCGACCAAGAACTACCGCATCAGCGCCTTTCGGATCGAAGACGAGGACGTAGAGCAGCAGCTGGTCATGCTGAGCAACTCGATCGTGGATTTCTTCCGCGATGCGCTGAAGCTAAGCAGTGCTGCGCTGCGTAAGCTCCTAGCGGCGGTTCGGCGGGTGTCCTGGAATCAGGTTGGTCTTCCGATGCCAAACAGAGATGAGTCTACCCCCGACTCTGCTTCCCCGGACGACGGCTGGACCCTCGTGGATGATGGCGACGTGTCTAGCCCTGCTAGCAACCATCACATGAGAATCTACCAGAGCTATCTGGGTGTGGGACTCACTGGTTCGGGCACTTTCATGCCATGCTTTGCGTTACGTATGCTCACGCAGTTGGCGTCGAGTAGTAAGCGGTGCTTCGAAGAAGTGATGCGGGAGCTGGTGCTCATGAGCACGTTTGTGCCTCAAGCTCCACTCTCTGCGTCCCAACTTCCCCAGCTCGGTCAGTTCCAGGTGTTCACGACGGATAGCATCTTGCAGCTCATGCAGAACGCCCTGCTAAATGTCGTTAACAGCGTGTCACCCACCGCGAAGCCCACAATGGAAGCTCTGGACGCAGCGCGAAACGAGGATGGCCCCACCTCCCCGCACGTGTTCGACCAGCAAGAACTTTTCGGCCCCTTGTTGAAGCTGGCACGCTCGGACATGAAAGACCGCACGTTGACAGGCATGCTTGAGATGCTCAACGCCTGTGGCCACCTTCTCAGCAGTGGATGGCCCCTGATTCTAGCCGCAGTACAAGAAGCTTGCGAAAATGGAGACGGCAAGACCCAGGTGCTGGCCTTCAAGTGCTTGCGCCTCATTGTTGATGATCTAGTGGTGTCCATTCCAAGCAGCTACCTTCCCGACTGCATCAAGTGCATTGGACGCTTTGGAAGTCGCGCCAAGGACGTCAACATCAGTCTTACAGCTGTGAACGAACTGTGGAGTGTGGCGGATGTGATCGGGAAGCAGAAGACACGGCAGGAAAGTGACCCCAGCAAGCGGAAGCAGGGGCAATGGGGGTACATTTTTGCCGAGTTTAGCTCTGTTGCGCTGAATGAGCGAGCAGAAGTGCGAAACAGCTCCATCAACACTCTCTTCGGCACGGCGGTGACGTACGGCGCTCAGTTCGAGCTGAGCGAATGGCAACTGTTTATCAACTCGACGGTGCTACCGCTTGCGGCGAAGCTGTGCGAGACTCAGAGGAGGAAGAGCACGAGCGCGCGTGAGAAGGACGAGGCCAAGGCAGGGGCCAACTACATGCTGCATCACTCACGTGATAATGCAGAGAAGCAGTGGAACGAGTCGCGGGTGCTCATGCTGACGGGAATCAGTCGCGTGCTGGAGACCAATTGGCATTATCTGCTGCAGCACACGTCGTGGTTCTCGACTATTTGGCGCGAGCTGCTGCAGCACGTAGCGCTGAACGCGGCGTTCGGTATGCCCAAGGAGGTGGTGTTGGCGTCTGTGAAGACGCTGCAGACGCTGCTGCAGGTGTCGTCCGCGGGCGATTTCGACCACATTGCGCAGTCGCAGCCTGTCCGTGCTGGAGTGGGTATGCGTGTGGTCGGAGGTGCTCTTGTGCCGACATCAACCCCTACATCTGCGGCGTCAACGTCTCCGAACTTGAGGCGGGCTACTTCTGCACCGGTGTATCGCGATCCTGTGTTGTGGGAAGAAGCGTTCACTCAGCTCCTGCGTCTGTGTGACGAGCGACAAATTGCAGCAGCGAAGGACAAGAACCCTGTGCTTCCCTGGGTAGAAGATGAGGAGCAGGAGATTGCGAGTGCCGTGGTGTCCGTGCTAGTGACGCTGTACGTACAAGCAAAGGAGTACGAGTTCAAGGACTTGCGCAACGTGGAGAAGATGCTGGATCTGTTTGCGGCTTTGATCTCCCGCCACGTGCTTGGCACCCCTGCGATTGGCAACGGCGCAGTGACAAAGGCGATCACCAACATCACGACGAACAGCTTGCAGTCGCGCGTGCTGAACGCATTCGAAGAGTGCGACTCGTTCGCGTCTCACCCGGATGTTCACACGAAAATTCTGGACCAACTCGTCGGGTACGTGACGCAGTCGTCGACCAAGGACCTCGTTTTCTTCACGCGGCATGCGCTCACGTCGCTGGCCAAGCTGTACGCGAGCGTGTCCAAGGAAGCGAAGGAGAAGCGATTCCTCTCCGTTCTCTTCTGTATCCAGCCATTCCTGAAATTCGGCGATGGCCTCACCACGCCCGAGTCGAGTCCGTCTCCGTCTCCTGAAAAGCCAATGACTGCGGCGCAAAAGGCGGCGACGCAGCTGTGGAAGCACGCGCTGCGCGTCTTGCTGGTCGTGATCTCGAGTGGTCTGGCGGCCGTCCGCCTGGCCGAGGCGTGCTGGAGACCGCTGCTGGAAACGATTGCGGGCTTCGTCCAGCCCAATGGGGGCAAGTTCCCATCGTGCGTTCAGTCCGAGGAGGACGAAGTGCTGGTGCTGAGCGTGCTGGAGTGCATAGTGGACAGCACCATCGCGCTGCTCAGCGAAGGCAACGACATCAAGTCCCACGTCGGCCAGCAGTACAACGCGTTCATCGGCGACCTGGTCGCGTTGCTCTGCTCGGGGATCGACGCCGTGGAGCACAACAAGGCTATTATCCGGTGCTGCGTGCGTCAGCTCACCACGATGTGCATCCAAATGGCCGACCAAGAGCTAGCTGGGTTCGCGCGCGCTCGGTTGGTGGCGTGCTGCAACACGGCGTTGGTGCGGTTCGCCGATCTGGACAGCGCTGCGAGCTCCAAGCCGCAGTCGCCCTTGGCTGCAGCAGACAGGGACGCGCGGCTCAACTCGTTCTCGTCGATGGGGGCGCTGTCCAGCAGCAACGACCCTCAGCTCGTGGCAGCGCGCGAGAGAGTGGTGGTGCTACTGACCAGCGCGCTGGAGGTGGACCTGCAGCCGCGCAGTCTGATGGAGATGTACCAGGCGCTGTGCGGCTGCATCTCGTCGTCCGACCTGGAGGTGCGGCAGCTCGTGCAGCGACTGCTGCTGAGCGGCAGGCTCTCCGAGTACTGCTTAGAGCTCATGGACGCTTGGGAGCGCCAGTCTCATTAGAAAATTTAAGCGCGGCGACGCCGTTAAGTGGGGAAATCAAACACACACACATGTCCATACATTAGACCTCTATACCAGATGTCGGTCTCTAACGCTATTGTTGCCTTGCGGATCAAAAGCAACGCAGATAACTATAGCGTCGTTTATCCAATCTAACACTGTGCGAGATGGGGCGATAGTGGGACTATAGTATTGCCGACTACCAGTAGAATAAACGAAGTCTGGTTTACTAAGAGGGTCGATATCTGAGTGAGAGCAGCCTGGCCGCGTTTGGGTCGACGCAGCATACTATTTTTACGCCTAGTACGCGGTACTGAGCTGTGTCAACGAGTCTTCGCTGCCGCTGCTGTCCTCGTCGTCGACGGGCGGTACTTCCGTGGCCAGGCGAAGCACACGGTGCTCACGAGCACGCCGGTTGGTCTCACGTCTTGCTTGTAGACGTGTTGTTCCAATGTGGTTCAGGCGGCGAAGATAGTTACTGTAGTGTTCACCGTCGTCTGCACGGAGCGGATGTGCGCGTACTTGCACGCTGCGTGGAGCTCCGCCTTGGTGCTTGGCGAGTTGCGGGGCGGGTGGAAGCGGAGCGCGCCGAAGCCGGTGAAGGGCTTGACGCGGGCGATGAGGTCGATGTAATGGCGCGAGGCATGTTGCTGAATCAGGAGCAGGCTAATTGCGAAATGAGCTGGACTTGCTCACTGAAAAACCCAACGAGTTTGCGCGATGCGAAAGCGCACTCACAGACTCGGCTCTTTGGCATTCCAAGGGAACTGATAGATAGATACGCAGTAGATATGTACCCGTGTTTTTACCAAAAATCGCCACGTACATCTGTGTCACAGGGGTGTCTTTGTTTCTTGACCTGTATTCGACCGGGCGGGTACCATCTAACGAAGAGGTCTATTGGATACCGTTCCAGTTTGTCAAGCTGACGTGATGCACGCATCAATTTCGGTGAGATGGCAGCGGCATGCGCCTGCAGTTGGCAGCCTTCCCGCTCCTGACCACCTCCACTCGGTTTAACTGCGACATCGACGGTCTTGGCCGCTTCGATGCGACCATCGGGACAACTCTGCAATCGTGCCCGTAGCGTGCAGACTGCACACTGTGCAGGACACCTAGTCGACATCCTTTACATGCAAGACGCTATCCCAATGCGTGCCTGCAAATGCCGAGTCCCAATGAAGCGCCCGTGATGGCCACTGTCTTCCGGACAGCTCGACTGACGCGGATCGATGACCACCATCTGCCTCACGACGACACGGCCCGCTTTGTCAGGTCACCCGCCTGTCACTCGGGACGCGGAATTGCTACAGTCGCACGATGCATCTCCGCCGTCTCTACGCGGGCGTTCGACGGGGGATCCACATCATCAGCACTACGCACAGTAACGATGCCCCGTGTGGCGTGTGTGGCGCCGAATAGCCTCCTACCCCACTCTCACTTCCGCGCGGTGGCTCTGCAGCTGGTCTGCCACTATCCGACTAACCCCGTAGGCAACACTCGCTGGACTTGCTTGTTCGGCGATGCAGGCCCGATATACCGACACGCCCTTGCTGGAACGCGCGGCCAGTGCCGACCGCGTCGACGGTGACGTCTCCAAGACGCGCCGCTCGCGCTTCCGCAGTAAGACGCGGACGGCCATGACGGCGTCGTTGTCGAGGTCCTTCCCGTCCTCCAGCTCCAGCTCGTTCCCAAGCCGCGCGTCCACGTGGACGACAACGAGTTGAGTGCGCGCGCGGAGGCGGTGGCCCGGGCCATGGACTTCCGTGGCCTGGCCAGCTCCAACGACGCCGAGTGCCGGTGGAGACTCAAGAAGTCGCGCGGGCCTTTCACGACGTACGCGCGACGACCTGCGGCATTGCTCGTGCCTGAAGCCGATACGGCCGGCCAGGGCCGACCAACGCAGCAGGTTTTGGCCGCTGGGGAGATCCGCTGCCACCTGCAGGAGGTTGTCCACGTGCTCAACACAACCACCGACTTCGACCACAACGCCGTCATGAGCGGCCTATACCGGAAGGACTTCATCTACGGCTCGGTGGTGCACGTGGTTCCGTCCGGAGACGGCCCGAAGTTGGCCGAGCTGCTGCAGGAGCCAGAGTCGACGACTACGCGAGTGGCCGTGAAGACGGGCACCTTCGTGCACAGCAAGATGGTCTCGCCCAACGAGCAGTGGTGCTTCCTCGAGCGCGCGCAGCTCGTCCGTGGGTCTCAAACCGGAGAGGGCTCCGACGAGACTACTTCGAAGAAGGTCGACTCGTTCACGCTAACGCTGAGCTCGTTGGACGAGAAGGAGCTGGAGGCGGGCAAAGTGAACGGCCACAGCCGAGTCAACATGCTGCACAACATGAAGGCCGGGTACCTGGTCGAGCAGCTACACGGCAGTCGCTTCGTTCGCGTCATTGTCATTTTCTTCGGCCAGTTCGACGGTAACAACGATGCGGATACTCCGGGCCACGCTGGCCAATCTCAAATGCGCGCTCGCCTCATGCGGCTGGCCGACGGGGCCACGCGGCTACCGGAAGTGATCGTTCGACGCCGATTTGGGGCGCAGACGATGGCCGACCGCGCGGCCTTCCCCGCGAAGAACTCGCACTGCATCTGCTGCACCAAGTCGCTGCGTCTGCTCACTCGCAAACACCGTTGCCACCTCTGCGGCCACAACGTATGCGATCGCTGCTGGTCTGTACAGGAAATGGAGACGCAGACTACACGCCGCATCACGCCCGTGCGCGTGTGCTCGCGGTGCATGGAGTTCGTGGAAAATGGAGACTACTCCGCTGTGCAGCCCAACTCATTGGGGAACATTGAGGTGAGGCGGGACCCTGCGAATGAACCGCCCGCTAACAAGACCCTGGCCCACCTGCTACGAAGGCAGTTGCGGGCGTCGTCAGGGGCTCGGAAGAACTCCGTGCGTACGGTGATCCAGTATCTCGTAAACCAAGAGGAAGAGGAGCAAGCAAAGGCTGAAGCGAAGTCCCGATCGATCCGACTGACTTCGGACAGCGCTGATCAGGAGTATCTGGATGCTCTGGATGGAGGCCTGAGTATTCACCAGGTGCCGTTGTATCAGTGTGTCCTGGCCAACGCCTCGAAGCGCGACTACCCGCTTACTATGCCCGAGACCGCGGCAAATGGAGCGATTCCGGACGCCCCCATTCCACTGAACGAGACGGAGCGACTGGAAGCCATCGCCCGCAGTCGCATCATGGAGCTAGAAGACGCGTCCGAGCTTGATATGCTCTGTCTCCTGGCCGCGACTCAGCTGGACTGCAAGTTCAGCATCGTGACCGTGGTCACCGCCGAGCACATGACGGTATTGGGCTCAAACCTGGAGGAGTTGCGACGTGTTGATCTACCACGCGAACACTCGTTCTGTCAGCACACGATCATGACGGCGAAGCCGCTGCTGGTGCCCCACCCGGAGGCCGACGTACGATTCCAGAACATCAACGGCCGAACCGCGTTCGATGTGCGATTCTACTGTGGCTTTCCGATCGTAGGAGAGGACAACCGCACAGTCATCGGGTCGTTCTGCTGCATGGATCAGAAGACCCACGACTTGACGCAGTCGCAGTATTCAGCCATGAAGAAGTTGGCTTCCGCTGCAGGTCGCGTGGTGCGCTCCAAGGCGCGTCAAGTTGATGAGTAGCATGATTAAATGGTGACTATTGCAGCAACCGGAACTGCATTTCAGGGTTTGTACAACGAGTGGTAAGTGCATTCATAGTAACTAACTCGAAATCAAGAGAACTGAAAGTACTAATTCTTCTCAGTCCAGCCTACGGCTTGTACGACGAAGTACTAAACAGATCGATGCGCTCCGTCACGTCCGGGAACTGGGCGTTGTGCTCCTGGATACTCTGGCGCGGGTGGTGGTGCTCGATGAGACCAACGTACACGCCCGCTCCGATCGCGCCGCCCAGGATCGGAGCTACCAGTGGGACCCAGAAGTACGCGTCACGCAGCGTGAACACCTGAGGGCCCCAGCCGGCCCCACGTGAACAGCCGAGGCCCCAAGTCGCGCGCGGGGTTCAGCGCGAAACCCGAGTTCATGCCGAACGCCATGCCGATGCCCACGACCAGCAGCGCCACCGCACCAGGCTGTGAGTACGGGTTGGCGGGCTTGTTGAGCTCGTCACCGATGGCGAAGAGCCCGCACAACAGCAGCGCTGTGCCCACTACCTCCGTCAAGAAGCAAGTGCCCACGGACACGTCGCTGCTGTAGGGGTACGTGGCGAAGACGCCTTGCGTGGTCGTCTTGTGCGGGTCAATAACATCGAAGAGCGGCCTGTAGACGGCCCAAATGATGAACGCGGCCACGAAGGCGCCGAGCGTCTGTGCTACGACGTACGGAAGGACCTTACGCCATTCAAAGCGTCGGAAGAGTGCGAGGGTGGTCGTGATAGCGGGGTTGATGTGTGCGCCGGAGACGCCCCCCGAGACGTGAATGCCGAAGAGGATGCCGACTCCCCACCCGAGGCACAGTGTCGTGTAGTTCCCCTTGGTGTTGTCGCTGAGCGTGACTTGGGCCACGGCTCCATCCCCGAAGAGCACGAGAACGAGGGTCCCGAGGAACTCGGCGACACACTCTCGAAGCAGTGGAGACTTGAGTTGGTAGGGGCGAGTGGCTGGGAGGGTAAGCTCGAGGGGCCGAGGGGACTGGACGGGGGTGTAGTCCTCGTCGACCTTGTAGCTGTATGAAAGCGGATCCATGGTGGTTGGTGGTGGTGGTGGCGGTGGTTTTGAAGTTGTTGGAAAATGGTGAAGTGAAAGCCCAGCAATCGATGCCAAGGATCAGAGTCGAGTTCCATGGTGCTACCTTACCTTATGCCGAACCTGTAGGAGCCCTGTTCACAAAGTCCTGCGTCTTTCAGGGCCCCATCAGACTTGGATCGACCGACCGAATCCATTCCGGACGGAAAGCCATTGTCAATTTTTGGTTTTCTCTGTCTCACTCGATGTCCTCCATGTCAAAGTTGGTGAGACGGTCGACTTGACCCCCTGTCGTCACGGTTCCTCCGCCTTGGGACGTGGATAATCTGGTTTGAGAGAGAACGGTGCTTAGTTGAGTTTCTGGTGTTCACGCCAAGGGCATTTCCGCTACCTATCCAACGCACTGCGTTCGTGTTTTCCAGTCTGTAGTGCTTGGGGTCATGACGACCGGCATAACCGACAAGCGCAGCATTGCAAGAACTGGCGGCGCACTCGGGGTGAGCAACTCAAATCGATCCTTGTGAGGTGGAATGGCTCCAACAAACACGATTCGCACTTACTCGAGTGTCAACTTCAACTTGGTGACGATCTTCCAGCAGCAGATGCTGTGGATGGAGGATAGCAGCACGCCATTCGGTCTTCTCAGCCAGCTCTTGCGGGTCACTACTGCGGGAAACTTGGCGACATCCATTGCACTGCAATTTGCAGCGCATTCGCTCACCGAACGGATCTGGAGCGCACTTCTCCGATCGGAATTCGTTTGCTTTCACTGTAAGCACATTGTCCTAGAGAAGGCGACTGTTTAGCTGTGCAAAGCTGAGAGATTAATAATGACAACCGCTATACTACAGTAGTAAACTTCGTTGGCGTGAAGAAGTGTAAAATTCCGTCGAGTTCGTAGAACTACACCTGCACTGCATACGAATTATGATGATATCGGTACCTAGCTAGCGGTTGTAGCATTCGCCGCTGGAAACACCACTTTTTTTTTTCTTCGAGAAAATCAGAAGTACTGCAGCTGTGCATAGCGGCCGCTACTAAGCTAAAGCAAGAGAACGCTCGACCAAGTGACTCTACATGTAGTTATGTTAGCTTTGCTTGAGGTGAGACACGAAAGAAACTCGATCCGTAGGTCGCGAGCTGAGCGTGACCGCAGTTCGGAACGGATCCTGAAGTTTGTGGCCCCCATTCCAGCAGCGTTTCCACCGAAAGTCCAAGTCGATCGATCAAATGGCCACTGCCACGGCAATGCAGCAGCAGTATCCTCGGCCCACATACCCACCGCAAGCTCGAAAAATGCCCGAGTATCCTCGCCACAACTTGGCCCCGCCGTATTTTGTGGCACCATCGTGGCCGCCTTCCTCGTGTGGGCCCGCAAAAGAAGAAGAACTCGCCACGTACCCCTACAACAGCAACGTGTTCGTAGGACCTTGTTTCTTGACGGAAGAATGCTCTGCGGGATCGTCGCCATCGGTAACAAGCCCAACAAACCCACCAACTCGTACTCGCGGCCTGGCCTGGTGCAGCAGCGCTGTTGGTCGTGCGTAGCTCGTACAGACATCGCACATTATTCTGCACGCGACTGGCTGTGCACTTGGGTGGCTGGCTGGGTCCGTCGGGGTATGGGGGTCCGCTCGTGTATGTGTAGCTCCGTCGCGGGGCGTAGCGATCGGGGCGGGTGTGCGCGCTGGTCTCCATTGGACACCGCGGCCACCACTATGACTACAACCGGCCACCGCCCAGTGTAGGCACAACGCTCGACCTTCTTGCAATGATCACCGCCGCAGGTCCGACGTTCGTGCTTGATACGGGGTGCTTCGAGCCGAGCGCAGATTCTCTTCTGACTGAAGCTGACTCAGCGACGGAGCTCCGCGAGTCACCATCGCTCGCGCAGCGCTCGGTCGGACATGGCCGTCCTTCAGAGACAAGGCTCGGCGTTCAGCTGTTCGACAGCGCGTTCGACTAGCGAGGAGGATACCGTTCGTCTACAGGCAACAGGCGCGCACCTGCCGAGACGGCAACGGCTGTCACCACAAGTTGACGCGCGTGCCGACAGCACCCGCGCCCGCGCCGATGCCGTCATGGGCCATGCATTAGTCTCGCACTTCCCGGAAGGCAAGCGCGCCACCTACTGCACACCGATCGAGCCCAACCGCGTTTGGTCGGCAAATCCGGTGCCACTGTCGGCCAGCTTCAACTGAGACGGCTTCGACCGCTCGCTCAAGTCGCCACAGGCCACGGTGACCGTGGCCTGTGGCGACTGTGGTCTGCATGCCGCCCGGCAGCGTAGAGACTGTGGCGATGCAGCTGGCGATGGCGACGCTAGCCCCGGCCACAGGGTCTGTGGCACAGGCTGCCTGCATCGGCCTTCGCAGCAGCAGCAGCACTACATGTACATTATCGCATCGGGGAATCCGTTGCGTAGACGCGCGATGGCCGGTGCCGGCGGGCCGGCTTGAAGAAGGGCGCGTCTTGTCTTCGAAGACGCACTTCATCTGAAATGGACGGCAGCGCTTGGCCCGGGCCATTGCTGGCGGGGAGTCGAAGGGCGCTGATCGGGAGGCCCCGGTTCTGCTTCGTATATGTCACGTCGACAGCTGCACCTTGAAGTACCCAAGCCGCGTGAACATTACGCGGCAACTCGACGGCAATGGCGACCTGCCGGCCGGCGGGGCCTTCGCCATCCCACCGCGGGCAGTCACTTTCCGATTCGCCTCGGCCCGAGCAGCTCCTCCCTCCTTCCAGCACAGACCTCCTTCCCTTCCTCCTTCCAAGATGGCCCGCTTGTCCGACAGCGGCAACAAGGACAAAGACGGCTACGTGGGTCTGCAGGAGGCCGACGTGGCCATGACGCCGGCATCAGCCGTGGCCAAGCCGTACCAGGTCAAGTCGCCGCTGCTGCGCGAGTGCATGGCCGAGTTCATCGGCACCATGGTGCTCATCATGTTCGGCGACGGCGTCGTGGCCCAAGTTGTACTGAGCGAGGGCACCAAGGGCGAGTACATCAACATCAACCTGTGCTGGGGTCTCGGCGTGCTCTTCGGTATCCACGCGTCGGGCGGTGTCTCCGGCGCGCACCTGAACCCGGCCGTCACTACCACGCTCGCTCTCTTCGGCCGCTTCGAGTGGCGTAAAGTGATCCCGTACATCATCGCGCAGGTGCTGGGTGCATTCGTGGCGGCCTTCATCGTTTGGGCCGTCTACTGCCCCATGTTCAACACCATCGACCCGAACAAGGAGACCACGCAGGGTGTGTTCTCCACCTACCCGTACAGCGATGACGTGCCCGTTGGCACCTGCTTCTTGACAGAGGTGGTGGGCACCGCACTGCTGCTGGGCGGCATCTTCGCCATCGGTGACGAACTGAACAAACCAGCCAGCCCTTACACGCAACCTGGTGCTGTTGCGTTGCTTGTGGTGGCCATCGGTATGGCGTTCGGCATGAACTCTGGCTACGCCATCAATCCGGCGCGTGACTTCGGCCCGCGGTTGTTCTCTCTGTGTGCTGGCTGGGGCTCGCGCGTGTTCACCCTGCGTGACCACTACTTCTGGGTCCCGATTGTTGGCCCGCTCCTCGGAGGTGCCATCGGCGGCGGCGTGTACATTGGCCTAGTCGAGCACCACCACCCACGCGACTACAAGCACCCGCTCGACAACTAGAGACCGTGTTTGGATCGATGGAGCAGTGTGCCGAAAGCTAGAGACGGCAAGACTGGCTCATCGTCATGGTTATGGTAGCGTCGAAGTGTAGCCGTGATGCATAATGTCTTCCTCTATAAACTTTGTTTCCCATGTTTCCCAATGGTATATGGTACGCTCGTTCGCTTTCGGCCGAGCCCGACGTGGTGGCCACCGGTGCGGGAACTTTGCCGGGAATCAATGCGGCATGACACTGCAACTGCAAGGGTTCCGAAAATGCCTCGTCGGATAACGTGGCCACAGACTTTGTCGCCGCCTTTCATCTGGCTGCCGCTGTACCGGCGGTCGTCCCAAACGATAAAGATTAAAAATGTGCAAAGTGTCGAGGTTCATGTGGCCACGGGAATTAAGTGCATCATTTTGCAGCCAGCAGACAACAGGCAGTCGAGTGCTCGCTCGCACGACTTGTGTGTAGTCTACAAGGCGACGTTCGTGGTTGACGCGCTGGCCTGGTTGGGATAGTCGCCAGCTTCAACTTGGTCAACCACACAAAAGGTTCCCCGGCCATAGGGCTGATGTAGACAGCGTTGGGGTCTGTGAAGGAGGTCCGTTGGATCCCAGAGTTCGCCTTCCGGGCGTAGAGATGACGCTCCTTGAAGTAAGTGTTCGTTGCGTGACCAAGGGCTCCATGCCGAAGAGCGCCCGACGAGGTGGCCGTCGCTCCTTCACCTCACTTCGCAACCAGCGTCGAGCTTCGCAAGTGTTTTCCAAGTTTCCACGTTCCCAGGACTTCCAAGATACTATGCCACCGCGCGACTCGGATGCCAACGACAAGGCCGAGAACGGATACATCGGGCTACAGGAGCCCGACGTCGAGATCGCCTCGATCCCCGTCAAGAACTACCAAGTCAAGTCGCCGCTGCTGCGCGAGTGCATGGCCGAGTTCATCGGCACCATGGTGCTCATCATGTTCGGCGACGGCGTCGTGGCCCAAGTTGTACTGAGCGAGAGCACCAAGGGCGAGTACATCAACATCAACCTGTGCTGGGGTCTCGGCGTGCTCTTTGGCATCCACGTGTCGGGCGGTGTCTCCGGCGCGCACCTGAACCCGGCCGTCACTACCACGCTCGCTCTCTTCGGCCGCTTCGAGTGGCGTAAAGTGATCCCGTACATCATCGCGCAGGTGCTGGGTGCATTCGTGGCGGCCTTCATCGTTTGGGCCGTCTACTGCCCCATGTTCAACACCATCGACCCGAACAAGGAGACCACGCAGGGTGTGTTCTCCACCTACCCGTACAGCGATGACGTGCCCGTTGGCACCTGCTTCTTGACAGAGGTGGTGGGCACCGCACTGCTGCTGGGCGGCATCTTCGCCATCGGTGATGAACTGAACAAACCAGCCAGCCCTTACACGCAACCTGGTGCTGTTGCGTTGCTTGTGGTGGCCATCGGTATGGCGTTCGGCATGAACTCTGGCTACGCCATCAATCCGGCGCGTGACTTCGGCCCGCGGTTGTTCTCTCTGTGTGCTGGCTGGGGCTCGCGCGTGTTCACCCTGCGTGACCACTACTTCTGGGTCCCGATTGTTGGCCCGCTCCTCGGAGGCGCGATCGGCGGCGGCGTGTACATTGGCCTGGTCGAGCACCACCACCCGCGCGACTACAAGCACCCGCTCGACAACTGAGAGCGGCATTTTGGCGGCGGGTGGACGTATCGATAATAATTTGATCAGGAAATGAACGTAGCGTGTGCTTTCTCGGTTGCTCTCTCGATTCAGCAGTGCGGTCGACTGCAGGAAGCTCGCCGGTGCCCGGCGTAGCGTTGTGGCCGCGCTCACGGATCGGCGTACGCCACGCCGCCATCGTCAGCAGCTGTGCTGGTGGTCGGCCTCGTCGGGTTTCTGACCGGGGTCAGGCCATCACCGAGTGATGAGTGATTCACTCGTCCACGTTGGCACGCGTCCAGCACGAAGAGGACACCCTCGAGCGCACGCAGCTCTGGGCCACTTGACGGAGACTTCCTCTGAGTCAGCCTGGCGAAGTGCAGCGCAGTGGTTCGCGAGTTGCAGCTGCTGCGTGACTCGGCCGCCTTTGCTTCGCCAACGTGGGCTGTTTACAAATGCGGGCGTATGCAGGTTCAACATGCACGTCCTACACCCTCGTTTACAGGTCCTAATCAAAACTGAAGAACCATGCACCTCTGTTGACCTCTGTGGAGACCGCCGGTAAAGCGTCGAGACCGGCGGCCTCAATTAATTGGGGCGCGAGCCCAGCGCCAAGCTGGTGGCCGATCGCCTTTGAATCCTGGCTGTGTCATATCCAGCAAACCGGCATATGGAGATGATGGAAGCGGAAGTGGCCGACGGCGCATCCGTCAGTGCACTGCCTTTGGGAGTGCAGACAGCACGAACGGAGCTGCAGCTGGCGCACACCCGGGCAGCGACTCCACGCCGCTTGACTCGGCTTGATGCATCGGCGCCCTCGTTATGTTGGCCGTGCCATTCGTCGAGGATAAAGAAGGCGTGCATAGTGGTTGAACTTCAATCGAATTCGGGTGCTGTCAACATCGCTGCCGTCTCGCTTTGACAGCTCCGTCGCCCCCTACCAGCAGCGGCCAGCAGCTCACTTTCCGATTCGCAGTGTCGGCCTCACAGCGCCCCTTTCATCCGCGTTCGGCTTTTAATCAAGTGCTGCAGCAACAATAATGTCGGGCAACGACGACAAGATCGAGAGCGGCTACGTCGGCGTGCAGGAGCTGGACGTGTTCACGAACC
Organism: Phytophthora melonis; assembly: GCA_024211575.1. Lineage (NCBI taxonomy): Eukaryota > Oomycota > Peronosporomycetes > Peronosporales > Peronosporaceae > Phytophthora > Phytophthora melonis. Next base: position 262,660 of record JAMXKT010000073.1, read on the forward strand.
TCGAGCCGGCCAAACCGTACCAAGTCAAGTCGCCGCTCTTCCGCGAGTGCCTCGCCGAGTTCCTGGGAACGATGGTCATGATCATGTTCGGTGACGGCGTCGTGGCCCAGGTGGTGCTCAGCGAAGGCTCCAAGGGCGAGTACATCAACATCAACTTGTGCTGGGGCCTCGGCGTGCTCTTCGGCATCCACGTGTCGGGCGGTGTCTCGGGCGCGCACCTGAACCCGGCGGTGACCACGACGCTCGCGTGGTTTGGCCGAATGGAGTGGAAGAAGGTCCCGTACTACATCGTCTCGCAGATCCTCGGCGCCTTCGCTGCCGCCTTCATTGTCTGGGTCGTGTACTACCCCATGTTCAACACCATCGACCCGAACAAGGAAACTACGCAGGGCGTGTTTGCCACGTACCCGTACAGCAACGACGTGCCCGTTGGCACCTGCTTCCTTACTGAGGTGGTGGGCACGGCGCTGCTCATGGGCTGTATCTTCGCCATCGGTGACGAGCTCAACAAGCCGGCCAACCCGTACACGCAGCCCGGTGCCGTGGCCCTTCTGGTTGTGGCCATCGGTATGGCGTTCGGCATGAACTCTGGCTACGCTATCAACCCCGCGCGTGACTTCGGCCCGCGCCTCTTTCGTGGATCGCTGGCTGGGGATCCGAGGTGTTCACGCTCCGCGACTCCTACTTCTGGGTGCCGATTGTCGGCCCGCTGCTCGGTGGCCCCATTGGTGCCGGCGTGTACGTCGGCCTCATTGAGCACCACCACCCGCGTGAGTACAAGCACCCGCTCGAGGGCCAGTAATCGTCGAAGCAATGTAGTTAGGACGAAGGAGAGGCTGTATAGTAGGGTGTGGATCTCCAGCGTCAGTTTATGAATGCAATCGTGATGCATTACCCCGGTATCTTAGCTCCGTTCCATTGCGTCTTGTTCATCTTGAAATCCCTAAAAGAATTGAGCATCTTCGAGTTGAAGTCTTCAACTTGAAGCTTACTGTTGTCGATTTTTTTCGGTGGCTAGCTAGGATATCCATATAATGCGTCAATGTTCAGAATGCCTGCAAGGGTCGGCCCTCACTACGAACCGAATGCTCGTTGGACTCTTATGCCGTCCGCAGGGATCGGAAAATAAAAATTGATATTGTAAAATTGCAATATTGTTGGCCACCAATATTGTATTGTACGGGGGTCATCAATATCCACTATTTATTGTCAATATTGTTCAGGAAGAAAAACTGCCTCCTAGCTTCTTTAGAGCACCATAAGCTGTTTATACTCTTCTTCTGCGTGGATACGGCCTACCAAACACTTCTGACAACCTTAATAGCACTTCCCTGGTCAGAAGATCCCATTCAACCTTCAGCACTTAACCGATTCTCAGGTTTTTCGGCGCTCCTCACGTTTCACTGATAGTCGAGAGGTCGATGGCTCTCAACAGCCGAGTTGAAGTATACGTAGACTTGCTTTCTTATTGAGCTTTGATTTGGCGAGGTCTGCAGGGGTGCGGTTCTGTTTTCCTTACAGCCATATAGACGTATACAAGTCATCGACATGTATACGTCAGAAATTTGAGCAGATACTGCAACTACGTGCGAAAGGATGTCCTATGCGTAGGAGGGGAGGCGCTTAGACTTCAGAGCTGCGGCGAATACCTATCTTACTACGGTACTTACGTCGATGATAATATTTTGGGCTTAAGCGACAGATGTTATGAAAGAGGACCAACCGAGTCTCCAGCATTGCCCGTCTAACACTTCTGTCTGGTCACTTCGTTTTGACGCTTAGCAGACCGAGGTCAGGCATGTTCGAACAGGTAATAAAGTTAGGGCTAAAGCTTCGCTAACCATTGGAAATATGTGATGACGATTCATGCTATCATACTCAACGTACTCACATACTCAAGTACAGTACAATATATCGGCATACTAAGTGCAAGTATGACAATATATTGAGGCAAATATTGATATTGGTACAATATTGATTGTGATGACTGTCTCGCCGACAATCAATATCCAATATATATTGTCCGATCCCTGTGCCGTCCGTGCGCAGATGTCGACATTGCGCAGTCTATCCAATGCAGCAGGCTGTCTGCATCCTGCGGCGAAGCTTCGCTGCGTCAAGCTTGGAGCGGCTGGCTAGAAATGCACTGTTCATCTGTAGATCGCCGGCAGGTGGAACAAGATCGGATGGTAATGCTGTCAACCCGAAAAAAGCGCGAGAAGCATTTGTGTGCTTCCACAACCAGCACTTCGACACTGTTAGCTACCAGTTTGCGGGCCTCACCTCACCGAGTCGGTTTGACAGCACCTGCTCATATGGTGTGGCTACTGGAGCTCCTTACGGAATTCGGAACCAAAAGCGTCAAGATGGTAGCGATTCTGGTTCGTTGCGGTGGGAGAGCACTCGTGTCTCGCGGCAGTCACTCCATCACTTCCCATTTTACGGCGTTCCTCCCACTTCGCCGTATCCCCCACCTCCACCGGAAGACCAGCATCAAACCATGCATCGTGAAAGCGCAGACAAAATGGACGCGATGCTGCGCGTCAGCATACCCAAGATGGACAGCAACTACATGGGCGAGCCCGACGTGGCCATGATGTCGACGGGGCCAGTCCGCAACGGGATGTTCCAGGCAAAGTCTCCTCTGTTCCGGGAATGCATGGCCGAGTTCCTGGGCATGTTCGTCTTCATGCTGTTCGGCACCGGCGTGGTCGCCCAAGTGGTGCTGAGCGAAGGCACGAAAGGCGAGTTCATCAGCATCAACTTCTGCTGGGGGCTCGGCATCCTGTTCGGTATTCACGTCTGCGGTGGCGTCTCGGGAGCCCACTTGAACCCGGCGGTGACTATGACACTGGCGCTGTTCGGCCGCTTCGAGTGGAAGAAGGTCCCGTGCTACGTGATAGCTCAAATGCTGGCGGCGTTCCTGGCTGCCGCCATTGTCGGCATGGTGTACGACCCGCTGATCAAAGTCTTCGACCCGCACATGAAGACAACCCAGGGGATCTTCGCCACGTATCCGTACAGCAACGACGTCCCCATCGGCACCTGTTTCATGACGGAGGTGGTGGGCACGGCGCTGCTGGTCGGCTGCCTCTTCGCCATCGGCGACGAGATGAACAAGCCGGCCAGCCCGTACAGCCAACCCGGAGCTGTCGCGCTATTGGTGGTGGCCATCGGCATGGCCTTCGGAATGAACACCGGCTACGCCATCAACCCGGCGCGCGACCTCGGTCCTCGCCTCTTTACTCTGTGCGCTGGCTGGGGGCCCAAGGTGTTCACGCTGAGCGAGTCGTACTGGTGGGTGCCGATTGTCGGTCCGATGCTTGGCGGCCCGATCGGAGCCGGCCTGTACGTGGCCCTGGTGGAGCAGCACCACCCGGTCGAGTTCGACCACGCGGGCTCTTAAGCGCCTGCAACTTCGTTGCATCCTTGTCGTTGATAAAGTGCAGTAAAAGTTGCGTTCGATGAGTCTCACTTATCGTCTTCTGAGCTTGTTGGTCTTCTCTTGGAACTTCGCCATGGAGGTGGCAAGCTCGGCAGGGCTGGTCGGCTAGATGTAGGCAAGATGACTGGTACTACTTCCTAACGCCGTGACACCACTTCGCGTTGAAGTTCAACGGCATGCCAACACTTGCAGGAGGAGGCTTAGCTAAGGCTCATCCCCTGAGACCGGGGCCATCCTCAGCTCGTGATGCCCATTGAACTTCAACCGGATCCTGACTCGTGAAGATCGTGCGATCCAAAGTTCACTATCGTCGCACTGGTGTCTCGGGTCAATCGGGTGTGATCCCCGCCTCAACACTTAGCAAGTGCGTTTTTTTCTTTCAAACACTGCGCAAATGGCCCGACCGTCGAGTCGACAAGAATGCCGCTGTTGCGGGCTGTCTGTGTTGCTCAGCGCGGTGTCTCGCATAGACGTGCTGGCCGTGTTTGGCCGCTTACTTAGAGGAGACCGAGGCAGAAATCCCAGCACTGACCTCGATCTCGAAGAGCTGCACCCGACAACTCTTCAATGCCCAGGAACTGTTGACTCGACAGTTTTCGCTAGACGTCCGCGGCTCAGGGCCAGCCATCGCGTGGGATCGGCACCACAGCTTCAATGCAGATGCCGGTCGCCGACACACGGAGCAGAAGAAATCCAAGCAGTCCTGATGACTTGATGGTTTGGGCTTGTCTAACCAAATTGGGTGAAGAGTCTTCACTGAATACCCGCCTACGATAACAAGACTGCAAGAACTGCAACGCACGGAGTGGGGGAAATGCTTTGGATTCTTCTTCATCTTAGCAACTGCATGCGCAGGAAACGATTCAACTCTCTTACATGCACGCCCTCGTGGCGGCTTGGCACCATACAGAACTTAACACCTTAGAAGTGGAACTGCTCGCCGTGCTTGCGGACGACGGTGGCCTTTTGCGGGTGGTGGTGGCCCACGAGCGCCACGTACACGAGGCCGCCGAGTGCGCCGCCGACGGTGGGGGCAACAATGGGGACCCAAAAGTAGTAACTAGCGAGCGAGAAAACTCGTGTTCCCCAGCCGGCCGTCAGCATCATGAGGCGAGGGCCGAAGTCGCGAGCCGGGTTGATGGCGCAGCCCGTGTTGACGCTGAAGGCCATGCCGATGCCAACCACCAGCAGTGCCACGGCGCTCGGGGCACTGAACGGGCTGGCCGGGCGGTTGTGCTGGTCCAGCACGGCGAAGATGCCGCCCACCAGCAGCGCTGACGCGAACATCTCAGTCAGGAAAGCCACGGAGGTGGGCACGTACTCGTTCGGGTAGGTCGCGAACATTTTGTGCGTAGTCTCCCTCTCCGGGTCGGCCACGTTGATCAGCGGCCGGTAGAGCACGTAGACGAACAGAGCGGCCAGGTACGAGGCCAGCGTCTGCGCGGCAATGTAGGTTGGCACCTTCTTCCACGGGAACATACCGAAGAGCGCCGCCGTGGTCGTGATGGCCGGGTTCAGGTGCGAGCCCGAGACACCGCCCGCAATGTGGATGCCGAAGAGCACGCCGATACCCCAGCCGAAGACGATCTGCGTGAAGTCGCCGTACTTGCTGCTGCTGAGGATCGACTGGCACGTCGCGGCCAGGCCGAAGCTCATCATGACGAAGACGGCCACGAACTCGGCGCAAAACTCGCGGAGGGCCGGGCTCTTGATGGCGAAGCGGCTCGTGTTCACGGGGGCCCCGCCGTTCACGGCCGTCTCGTGGGCTTCCAGGTCCATGTAGCCGTGCTCGATCTTGTCCGCTGCGTTCGAAGGGGTCGCCATCGTGGGGTGGAGTGCTCGCTTGACCGGAAGTGTCGGCGCGCTCGGAGGCCAATTCGGAAATGAGCTTCTGCACTCGGCCGGAGCTTCTTGTCCTCGGCCAGGCCTGCCTTGGCTGCCACCATGCTCGTTTGACAAAGATTAATTGGGGACCTGCCTTACCACCAGTAGCAATCGGTCGGGCCCCATGTTGAAGTTCAATGGCTCAGCAGAGGTCCACAGCGCCGCACATCGGCCCGAGACTCACTCAGTCTGCAGCTCCACTGTGAGTCGTGAAAGCAACTTCAAGCACGTCGCCCGGCGCGGGATTTCAGCGGGCTCTGCTCTGCTGAAGAGCAGCCGAGCGAGTTTGGCTTTTGCTCGGCGTGGGGGGGCCGGCACCGACTGATAGATATCCATCACAAATTGCGCGCGGCCAGCAGCGATCGTGAGTACTGACTGCAGCTTTGGCGACCACATGAAATTCGCAGCATGAGCTGGGCCTGGCCGAGAAGGTTATCCTCTGCACTGCCGGATGGAAGGCAGCGCCATGCCATAATCAAGCGCCAAGGACCCCCGCCGCAGCACGAGCCGAGCGACAACATGCATCAGCCTTGCTTGAAGTCGCAGGCGCCGGGATCGCGGTGACCGGCACGCGTCGACCGACGCAGGCTAGCTCGGCTAGCCGTCATCCATGTTGAAGCTGTCCGCACCGCTTCGCTGCATCCGTGCTCGCGGCGCCAGTCGATCGTCGGCTCGAAAACTGTTGACGTTGACAGTTCCGGCGGCACCACCCGGCGGCGCCGATCATCGTGACTGGCAGTGCAAGGCAACTTCAACATCCATCGGCACTCGTTGGGTTCGCCAGCCTCGGCCGACAGCGAGCCGCGCTTGTAAACCGCCCCGGACTTCAAATCACAAGCTTCTCACCTGGGAGGAAGGCGAAGGCGCTCGCAGGACTCGAACTTCGAGTCGAAGACCCCAAGTTGAGGCTGCTCACGGACGGACGCCATCATTCTCCACGCTCGCCGTCGCTTTCGCCCCAAGCAGCCACCGAAAAGTGTTGACGTTGACAATTCCCTCACCTTGAGAAGATCCCGCCGGCTGTCGGTGCTTGCCAGCGCTCCAGTGTCGAAAGCTTTTGTGCACGCAACAGCTCGGCATTATCAGGCTGCTTCCCGCATGAACAGTTTGCTGCCCCAGTCAACTCGACCCCTGTTGCTCCACCCCTCCTCCGTCTGCGTGATGTCAAGAGTGATTGCGAGGAAGAGAAGCTTGCGTTACCGTGGGCGTGCCGCCCGTGGCGGAAACACCGTACGCGTTCGTTAACTGGAAGGTGGGCGCACGTCGTCTCCCTGTCCTGCACAAACAGGGAGAATTGCGAATGCCCTGCCGTCGAGAAGATGCTAGGTTGATGTAGCGTTCTCAGCGGCGTAGCGCATTGGTATCACGCTCCACATCATTCTCTCGGCGGTTTATCGCCCGCGACACCCTGTTCGCAGCCAGCGCTCGTTACGTTAGTTGATCGCCTAGTATAGGGGGGGGGCATCAACCGCGTAGGCTGGAAACGGCAGCGCGATTAGCTTGTTTTGGCTTTGGTGTCAGATTCTCTCCTACATGTATTTTTTTCCCCTGCTCGCGGACCAATCGCTTTCATCGAGCATGCTCGGTCAAAGCGATTGGCCCATCCACAACTCATGGCTCGCTTTGATCGAGCATGCTCGATGAAAGCGATTGGTCGGCTGCCCAATTTTGGGAAATGGGCAGGCTGGAAAATGGGCTTTGCTGATCAAAATCAGTATACCATTTAGCTACCGGTACACTTAAACTGCTCTTCATCTGTCAGTCATAATAACAGCCAATGGAATCACTCACATCGGCGCCATACTAACGCCAAGATAAAGCGCAAGGCTTGAAGCCGCTACACCCGACAAGCTCACCTTGTGCTCCGAGCGCCCACCATGTCGCGCCACCGCAACGTCCGCAACCGCGCGTACTCGTACGAGGACGAAGGCAAGTCCTTTGTCTCCCTCGCCACACACCCCACACCACGCTAACCTGTCCATTCCCCGCCCGCAGACTATGACGATGGCTACGACGACTACGAGCCCAATTCCCCCAACTCCAGTACGGATTAACATGAACCGTGGCCTCAACTAAGCCCCTAATTGACCGACTAACCCGCCTTGACCCCGCCCATGCAGACGAGTTCATGTACCGCCGCGACTCGCCGAGCCGTCAGCGCTCCGTCTTCTCCTTCGTGCAGCAGGAGGAGACCCAGTACGAGCACCAGCTGGAGCAGGAGCTGACCGGCACCAGCCTCGAGGACCCGGGCGACGCCGAGATCTTGGCGGCCATGGTGCCCCAGGTGCAGCAGGCCGTGGGCAACAGGTTCTCGACCCAGCAGATCACGCAGGAGCTACGCAGCGCCAACTACGACCTGGACAAGGCCGTCGTGGCGCTGCTGGAGAAGGGCAAAGCTCCCGTGGCCGCGGGCGGCGTGCTGCCGCTGCAGATCCAGATCCCCAAGCTCGAGGCGGTGGCGCTGGCCATCGGCAACGAGCAGAAGGAGGCCAAGCCCACCAAGAAGGAGATCGTGATGCCCGCCCCCGCCAAGGGCAAGGCGATGGCGATTGGCGGAGCCATGCCCTCGCCGCCCAAGAAGGCAGATGAGGAGAAGAAGGCCCGCGCATCTCGGCCGCGGACGCTGCCAATGCTGCGCCGGCCATCTCTCGCGCGCAGACGCAATTTACTCCGGCGGAGAAGAGGGCCTTTGAGCGCGCGGAGCTGAAGACGCAGGTGCGGGCGGTCAAGCTCGAGGAGGAAGCGCGCACTGCAGGCAAGACGAAGATCAGCATGGTGGTGATCGGACACGTCGATGCCGGAAAGAGTACCATCACGGGACACTTGCTGTACAAGCTGGGATACGTGAGCAAGCGCCTCATGCACAAGTACGAGAAGGAGTCGCGCGAGGCTGGTAAATCGTCCTTTGCGTACGCCTGGGTTATGGATGCTGACGATGAGGAGCGCGCGCGTGGTGTTACCATGGACGTCGGCACGAGCCACTTTGAGACGACCACCAAGCATGTGACGCTGCTGGATGCCCCAGGCCACCGTGACTTCATTCCGAAGATGATCGCGGGAGCTGCGCAGGCAGACGTGGCGGTGCTGGTGGTGCCATCGGCGACCGGTGAGTTTGAGGCCGCTTTTGAGAACTCGGGCCAGACCAAGGAGCACACACTGCTTGTGCGGAGTCTTGGTGTCTCGCAGATGGTCGTGGCGGTCAACAAGATGGACATGGTAAGTATCTCCATGTTAAAGTCGGCATGTTTTGGACATTTGCTCACGTATAACGGTTATCATTACTATTTGTACAGGTCAACTGGGATAAGGAGCGCTTTGACAACATCGTAAAATCGCTCTCCACGTTCCTCCAGGGCGCGGGCTTCCGCCCCAAGAACCTGCGATTTGTGCCACTCAGCGGTATGACAGGCGCAAACCTGGAGAAAACCGGCGGTGTGCAGGAGTGTTCGTGGTACTCAGGCCCATCGCTCGTCGAGGCTATCGGTAAGTGACAGCAAAGGCTTACAAAATCTTGAGTGAAGAATCTAATCTCGTTGTGTGACCCGTGCAGACACCTTTGCTCCTCCCCAGCGCCAGATTTCCAAGCCCTTCCGAATGACGGTGTCTGATGTATCCAAGTCTATGAGTCTCGGCCAGACCATCTCTGGTCGCGTCTATGCTGGTGCTGCCGCAGTGGGCGACTCGGTGAGCAGTCCATGCTCATATCTGCTTCAGACTGGGCCCGTCTAACGTATTTGCTCCTGTTGCAGTTCCTTCTTATGCCAATTGGCCTTCCGCTGACAATTAAGGGTACGCCTAGGCGTAGTGTTGGTCCCTTTTTACCTGTGTCTTACCGTGACTTTTGCTGCACTAACAGGAATGGAGCAAGATGGCAAGGCATGCACGCTTGCTCGTGCCGGAGACACCATTGAGATGGGAGTTACTGGAATTGACCCGTCGGCACTAACGTACGTATCGACATCATTGCTTCCTCAGTTTCTCGTGCTTAAATCTAACAAAAGGATCTGTATACGTTTGATACTGCAGCACTGGTAGCATTCTGTGCTCCATTGCGTCGCCGGTGCAGCTGGCCAAGAAGTTTGAGGCCAAGATCATGACGATGCCAGCGGTGGAAGTGCCGCTGGTGAAGGGAACGTACGTGACCATCCACATGCACAACGTGGACGAGCCTGTCAACATCACAAGGTTGGTGAGCATGTTAAGCAAGACGGGCGAAGTGGAGAAGAAGAAGCCGCGCTGCATCACCCGGGAACGCTCAGCCGTGGTGCAGATCACGTGCCATCGCAAGATCTGTCTCGAGGAGTTTGCAAACTACCGTCAGCTCGGACGCTTCACGCTGCGCGATCGCGGCAAGACGCTGGCTGCTGGCATCATCACGCAGATTATCGCTTAGTGCTCCGAACTATCGAGCACCATAGATCAATCGACAATGAATACGCAAGGGTGCACTTATGAACGTGAACAAGCCTGCCCAGCAACCTTTATTTGTATGTACGAGTGATGTAGGCTCTGCACCGGAGACAGCAAGCGGCGTCTACTCCTTGAGCTCCGCGAGTTCGCCGTCCTCCTGCAGCTGCTGCACGATGTCCAGCCCGCCGATCAGCTCGCCGTTCACGTAAAGCTGCGTGAACGTAGGCCAGTTGGAGTACTTCTTGAGCCCCTGGCGCACGCTGTCGTCCGTGAGGATGTCGAAGTAGTCGTACTTGAAGCCCTCGGCGTCCAGGATGTCCACGAGCTTGCGGCTGAATCCGCACTGCGGCTGCTGGGGCGAGCCCTTGATGAAGATCATGACGCGCGCACGGTTGATCAGCTGCTCGTACTTGTTCACGTTCTTGGCTTTCTTGTCCACGCCCAGCTGCTCGCTGAGGTCGCCGTCCTCGGCCATCTCGTTGAGGATGTCCAGGCCGCCGACGAGCTTGCCCTTGACGTAGAGCTGCGGGTACGTGGGCCAGTTGGAGAACTTCTTGAGTCCCTGACGCACCTGCTCGTCGCTCAGGATGTCGAACGAGCTGAAGCCGATCTGGTGGTCGCGCAGCAGCTGCACCGTCTTCTTGCTGAAGCCGCACTTGGGCTCGGAGGGCGTGCCCTTCATGAAGAGCAGCATGGGCGCCGAGTTGACGAGCGCGCGCAGACTCTCCTGGAACGCGGCCTCGGCCTCCTCGACGTTCTTGGTGAGTCCGAGCTGCTCGACGATCGAGCCCTCCGACTTCATCTCCTTGAGGATGTCCAGACCGCCGACCAGCGAGCCGTTCACGTAGAGCTGCGGGTACGTGGGCCAGTTGGAGAACTGCTTGAGCCCCTGGCGCACCTCGTCGTCGTTGAGGATGTCGAAGGTGCCGAACTGGATCTTGTCCTCGTTCAGCAGCGCGACCATCTGCCGGCTGAAGCCGCACTTGGGCTCCGTCGGGTTGCCCTTCATGAAGAGCATGACGGGCGACGCGCTGATGAGCTTCTTGAGGCGGTACTGCAGCGCCTCGTCCAGCGGCTTGGGGGTCTCCTCGGCCGTGGGCGCGGCCGACGTGGAGCTGCCGCCGCCGCTGGCGCTCTTGGCCACGCTCTTGCTCAGCACGTCCACGCGCTTGGCCAGCTCGGCAACGTTGGCGCCCTCGAGCTTGTCCAGCACGGCGCGGCCCTGCGCCACGACGAAGGTGGGCACCACGGCGATCTGGAAGCGCTCCGAGCTCGGGCAGCTCCTCGGCCGCCACCTTGAGGAAGCGGATGCGCGGGTGCAGCGTGGCCAGCTGCCGCACCACCACGTCCAGCTGCCCGTTGGGGCGGCAGGCCTCGTGGAACTCGGCCCAGAAGAAGGTCACGGACAGCGTCGACTCGCGCGCCGTGGCCTCGTCGAACTGCGCCGCGCTCTGCACGTTCACCACGCTGCCAGTCACCGCCGCCATGGCCCACAAGATGCGAGGTGTTCGAGAAGCGCGTTAAACCAGCAAATGCGATTGCCAAGATGAGTGACACAATTATTGAGTACAAGTACAATATAATTAATATTGTATTCAAATTATATCCCCCTCTGAAGTCATGACACTTACTATTCCTAGATGAGGGTATTCTGTACAAATAGGTGCAGTCTTTTGGTTGCACAGCGCTCAAAGCGATGAGGGAGCATGAAATTACAGTTAAAACGATGTATCCCTGCGTCGCTACCGTTGTTCGGTAACTTTGGGCGGAATTAAGTTTGGTTTAATGTCGTTATAAATGTTGGACACGATGTAGGTAATGATACCGAGAGAAACTCCTTTGATATGATACTGTTGAGCCCATCTTACTAATGTTGACAAGCCCCAAGCTCCTTTGCCACCCTAACAGGTCATTGAGAAGGCTCTGAGAGCCAATGTGATCGTTGACTAGAATTCGGCAAGGAAACACGAGCAATAGGAGGTGGTGTCCTGGTTCGACTACTCCAGAAGTGTTGCACAAAGTGGACTTTTGACATAAATAACCACCCCAGAACGTTCATATTCCGTGTTTTTCTATTTCTTATTATTATCGACGGGGAGGGTATTATAATAATAACCAGTGGCTTAGAAGTCGTTGGGACGTAGGGATTACTTACCAAAAAGATCGTCTGGATTAACGTTCCGCAATAATTGCTTTTAAAATCCTAACTCACAATTAATTGTATAGAGCCCATAGTAAAGTCAAGTGAATCAGAAGCATAAATACTTTTATTCTCAGGTTCGTCTACAAAATGGTAAAATATTGGTGAGCTTCTATCATCTCGGGTCTGCTCGAGGTGCCAGCACTCACTCACAGCTCGTGGCGCTCGAGGATCACGAATGAGTCCTCTAGATTGGCGTTGGCACGGACGCTGCCGATGCTGCTGGCAGCGCGAACAGAGGTCGCGCGCGGCAGCGGCGGGCGCTCCAGCCGCATAGACGCGCTCATCTCGTCAGCCTGCTCCGCCCACCGGGAGAGATGAAGTACGTTGAGCTGGCGTTAGTGGGGACTTCCGGCAGCCCTGCTCCTGTCTGCAGCTCCAGCATCACGTAGTCGCTCGGGATTTGCGCTGCGTCGGCCTCCACGACTGTCGCCACGGGGATGTCGCTCTCGTCCACCTGCTCTTCTTCTCCCTGCTGCTCTTGTAGCTGCCGGTCTGTATTGTTGTCTTCATCCAGCTGCTTGGCAGCGGGCAACAAGTCGCTGATCGCTTGAACGGCCACGGGAACGCCTGCTCTCTGCTTCCTCTTCTCCTCTTCCTTCTGTTCCTGTTGTTGCTGCTCTTCCCCGTTCTTCATGCTTCTCCTCGTGTAGTCCCTCTCCTCCACGAAAAACGCGCTCTGACTCAGCACCTTCTTGGGCTTCTCCAGACTGCCGGAGCTCGCTCCGCCCCACCGCACGCTGTCGTCCTTGCGGTAGTTGAACATGGAGCGACTCATCTGCTCGTACAAACTCTCGCTCGTCACCTGCGCCGACGGGACCTCCACGGCCGTGGGCGTCACCAGACCGTCCACCGACAGCGTCGGGAACACGAGGCCCATGGGCTCTACGGGCTCCGGAGACACGTTCGGGTTCACCTCGGGCCGCACGTGAATGCGCTTCTGTCCGCGCACCTTCTCCACGTCGATCACGTGCAGCACCAGCGCCTTGTCTGGACAGTCGAAGGTCTCCTGCAGTGCGCGCTGCAGCACCGTGTTGCTGCTCACCGACACGTAGCGCCGGTCACCAGCCTCGTCACCGGGAACCTGAAGCAGTAAAGCGATGCGCATCTCGTCGCCCACGCGGTCGCGCGCCAGCCGCTGCAGGAACGTGAGCCCCGCGGCGAACAGGTACCAGGCGTCCACGGGCACGGGCTCCGCGCGCGTCTGCTCCGGGAAAGTCACGAAGCAGGACGAGCGCACGACGTCCGCGCTGGCCGGCCCGCCCCCCATCTCTGTGTCTGTGCTCTGAGTATTGGCAAATGCCGCTTCAGAAGGCCTTTTCCGACCTCAAATATAGCGAAAATGGTACAGTGTACCACTGCGCGAAATTTTGGCGTATCTCTTCATCGGATCTCGGAGGATAGTGGAGCGACACGCACCGATACACTTTCTATTTAAGAAATATGAGATATGTGAGATACATAAAGCGAAAACGAGAGGAGTTTTATATTAAAAGGAGACAGTGTAAGGAGAAGTTTGCTTTTAGGAGAATGTATAGAAGAGCAAGCTATTTCTGGTTTAGGAGCAGTTTGGGATGTGCGCGCAGGAGCAGTTTTCGAGTGGCGAAACGCGCTGCGGATGCATCGCAACTTGCGACCTACGCATGCCGTGCAGTTCTCTCGATAATTTATCGCTGCAGTAGTTTCATTTTGCTACAGTATTATCGCCTATTAGGCGGTACCTTTATCTTGTAAGGACTCTCCGTAAGGACTCTGCCAAAGAACTCTTCGTCTTCTCTACCACTCGGAAAATGTAGCCTCCATCCTCTCGGCTGCATGCACAAAATAAACGCCCTCCTTTCAGCACGGAGTGTGAGGTCAGCATAAGCCAAATGAACTTGGGTTAATATTATAAACGGACCGGTACCGGAAGGCTGCAAAAATCCCCACGAACTTTCAAGTGAAGCACAAGTGCATGAGCTTAAGCTTATCTTTTCCAGCGTTGCCACACTGCTGCAGCATCTTCGATAACTAAGCACCCATATCATCAAGCAAGCCTTCAAGATCCGTAGGCACATTCAATTGAATATGCCCTACGGAGCTGAACCGCTATGAGCTGAAGGCTCCAACAAATGATCTCGACACCGTAATTTCGTGACAAAATGCCATTTTCGCGCACACAACTCTGTCATAAGCTACTTACCACTTAAATCGACCCACCTACGGTCATTTACACCTGTCCGCAACGCGAAAACCTGTCAAGAGATACTTCCAGCGCTGCCTCCTGCGCTGCTGCTCCCCACAGTTGAAGAGCAATTCTATGTTTCGTACCCGATTTTGGCCCCGAACCGCGGCCGGACCGGTCAGCCGGACCGCGGACCGCCGAGGGCTAGGGCGGATTTTAACTCGCGCCCCGTATACTTGACTCGATTTCGGTATGCCAGGAGCCTCCTACCCATTCATTTGGCAGCGCAGGGCTGCGCCTCGCTGGCTCGGGCCGCACTCTTCGCTCGAATTCATCCTCGGAAACTCTCTCAACATGGCGGAAGTTGCAACTGAAGTGAAGCTTTTCAACAAGTGGTAGGTAGCAGCTTTCTCTCGCGCATCATGGCGGCGCGCGGACAGACAGGTGCGCCGCATCATGGCGGCGCGTCGAACCATTCCGGTCTCAGCCGCAGTCGCTCAGCGGCGCACCCAAAACAATGAAAACCAAAGCAGCCCATCAAATTCAGCGCGCCGCCTGATAATTAATTAGCTAGTACCCAAGCAGCATCAGCAGCTAATACAGGTGTGGATGTGGCGTCGGTGAAACAGGTCGTACGATGACATCAGCGTCGCGGCGGACATCTCCTGGAGGACTACATTGCCGTGAAGGGCAAGGCCGCCACGTTCCTGCCGCACACGGCTCAGCGCTACCAGAAGAAGCGCTTCCGCAAGGCGCAGTGCCCCATCACGGAGCGCCTGGTGAACGCGCTCATGCGCAAGGGCCGCAACTCGGGCAAGAAGCTCAAGGCCACGCGCATCGTCAAGCACACGCTTGAGATCATCCACCTGCTGACGGACCGCAACCCGCTGCAGGTCGTGGTGGAGGCCGTCATCAAGTCGGGCCCGCGTGAGGACTCGACCCGCGTCGGCTCGGCCGGTGTGGTGCGTCGCCAGGGCGTGGATGTGTCGCCCTTCCGTCGCGTGAACCAGGCCCTGTACCTGATCGCCACGGGCGCCCGCGAGGCCTCGTTCCGCAACGTCAAGACCATCGCCGAGTGCCTGGCCGACGAGCTGATCAACGCCTCCAAGGGCTCGTCCAACAGTTACGCTATTAAGAAGAAGGACGAGATCGAGCGTGTGGCCAAGGCCAACAGATAAGCGGATTGCGCGTGGTCGTTGCGCGAGGGGAGTCTGGATGTACATTCAGGCCTAGCAGGAGTGGAGACGAGCATGGGAACACAAAACGACAAAACAGCTACAGGATCGCGGACAGTGGAGCAGGGAGTGGTCATCCACTTGTTGGTCGATATTCTTCCTTCATTGGACGGATGCTGGCGCGCGGTGCTGGCGGCTGCGTGGAGTTTTTTTCTCGCTCGCTTCCGGTATTTTACGTACGACTTCTGCCGCCCTCGGCGACAACATGGCGAACCGATTAAGGACCGACTTCCGTTTATTCTGCTTGATTGGGTTGGAATAAAATGTGATACACCGAGTTGTTGAGAGCACCAAAGCCCGCGTTTAAGAGATGTTGTTTGCTAGCATGAGGCGTTGTGGGGGGCCGATACCGGGCGTGTGTTGGGTGTGTTGTTGCAGGATGAAGCTTAGTCGAGGACGCCTTCCAGGTCGACGTCGGTTTTGCCTGCGCGGAGCTGCTTGATGATGGCCTTGAGGCGGTTCACCTGCTCGCTCTCCGAGTTCTTGTTGGCGTTGTTGGTGATGAGCTTGAC
Organism: Phytophthora melonis; assembly: GCA_024211575.1. Taxonomy (NCBI): domain Eukaryota; phylum Oomycota; class Peronosporomycetes; order Peronosporales; family Peronosporaceae; genus Phytophthora; species Phytophthora melonis. The sequence continues at coordinate 278,510 of JAMXKT010000073.1, forward strand.
GCGCGACGCGTACGTGAGCGAGGTCACGGTCTCTTCCTACGGATGGACAAGCACCGTGAGTGTCGGGAGTCATCGACATCCCGTTGCTGTTGCCGTGTGTAGCCATTCAAGTCAAAGCCAAGACGTGCAGCCGTCCATCCGTACCTGGTTGTAGTCGGCCGGAGAGATGTTGACGAACATGAGCTGCAACAACAGGAAGGACAAGAAGGCTCAGCTCTCTCAAGACGAGGAGATCTCTACGAAGCTGAAGAAGTAGTATAACGCACCGTTTTGGCGTTGCCGCCGAGCGAGTCCTGCATCAGCTGCGTCAACTGTAAGCAATGGTGAGACCTCATGTGCGATCAAAGGCATGGTCAAGTGGAGAGGTTGGTACTGTACCTTGTTGTTGCGGTACGGGATGAACTTCTCGTTTGTCGACAATGCCGAGATGACGTCGCCCAGAGCTGTGAAGACAAGAACGACACGTGAGAGAAGTCCAAACTCACGTACTTATTACCAGCCAACACTCACCGCTGAGGCTCTTGTTGATGGCCTGAGCCTCCTTGAGACGCTCAGCCGTGGCCCCCGTTTTGCCCGCTCGCTCCGACCCAGCGAGATCGACGAGGCTGAGCTTGCCGATGGTAGTGGCCTTTGTGGTTTTGTTGTAGCTCTCGACGAGCAGCGAGAAGATGGAGTGGCTGCGGCTGCTCTCGGCGTTCATCTTGGTGGCGCCGACCTGCCGCTTCTTGTTGGCGGCCTCGAACAGCCTCAAGGTCTGCTCGGGCGACGAGCACTTCTTGAGCGTGGCGTTCTGGACGACGACCATGCCCTTGTCGTTCTTCTTGATCTCGAGCTTGTTGTCGTGCGCCCCGCCGCCCTCCATGAGGTGGAACAAGTCGATGAGCGAGTCGTTGTAGAGCTCCAGCATCGTGGCCTGGAAGCTCACGCTGAAGTTGGCCTTCCCTCTTCGGCCAGCGCGAAGAGATGGTGAATAGCTCGAGGACTGAGCCCCGGGTCGCCCTCACTCCCCGTCATTGTGAAGGTCTTACCGGATCCGGTCTGGCCGTACGCGAAGATGCAGACGTTGTAGCCGTCCACAGCGCTCTGGAGGAGGTTCTTGGTGTCCTCGAAGACCTGGACCTGCGTGCTGGCCGGAGAGAAGACCTGGTCGTACGCGAAAGTCTTCGCGGCTCGGTTGCCGCCGCTCACTTCGAGCGAGAACTCGTCGATGAACTTGACGCACGGAGCGCAGCCTCGCTCGTTCTCCGAGCCGCTCATGGGGCGACAGCGCGCGTACACGCGGATCTTGCCCTTCATGTCCTCGATCTGGTTGTAGTACTTCTTGCGCAGCGCCTGCTCCTCGCGGTAGCTCGTCTCCAGCGTCGCGAACTGCGCTTTGGCTTCACGGAGCTCGTTGCTCAGTGGCGCTACCAGTGCTGCTTGTTCGCGCAGTTGAGTCACTTCCGTCTCGAGTTGTCCGAGCTGCTTGGCCTTGCCACCAGCGACGCCGAGCTCCTTCTGCAGAGCTGCAGCTTGCTCTTGCAGCTCCTGTGAGGCCTTTTGAGCCGCTTGGAGCTGTTGAGTCAGAGCGGTGATCTCCTTCTTGGCGGCCTTTTCGGTGTCTTCGAGAGCCTTCTTGTGCTTCTTCTCCATGTCCGCTATGCGGCGGTCAGACGCTGCGCTGCTGCCTCCTCCACCACCATTGCCACCTCCACTCCCACTGCCGCCACCGTTTGCTAGCTGCGCCTCCGCTTTGGCGAGAGCCGCTTCAAGCTGGGAGATCTTGACGCGATCAGCTTTGGCTTTGGCTTCAAGAGCTCGGAGCTTTTGCTTGGTCTCTTCCAAAGCTTTGCCGCCTCCTGTAGTTGATGTCGGGGGTGGATTTTGAGGCGGAGGGCTCTTCTTCTTGTGGGCTTTCTTGTCTTCTTCACGCTGTTCGGTCTTCTTCTGCTTCTTCTCAAGCATTTGCTGTCTCTTCATCGCTGCAGCTGCTGCCTTCGCCTCCTGTCGAGCCTTACGCTCAGCCAGTCGGGCGGCGGCCTGCTCTTCTCGAGCCCCCAGCCACTGCTCACAGCTAGCGCGGACTGCATCAAGTTGTTTGCGAAGTGTTTGCGGGCCACGCGCAGGTGGGAGACGGGCGGACTCGGCCAAAACGCGCTTCAGGGGTGAAGCCTCTTGCCGTCGCTGCTTGTCGTGAAGCGCCTGCAGCTCTGCGATGCATTTCTCGGCGCATTTCGCGTACGTTTGGTAGCATTTGGCTTTGTCGCCGCGATTGAACTGCGCTTTGCCTCGTGCGACGGCATCGCCGATCAACTGGACGAGATGAAGAGACCGCGCGGCGTCCTCTTTGACGTCGGGGCTTTCGTCCTCTTCTGGTTCTTCCTTCTCGTCCTCGTCAGGACTCTGGTCCACTGGTTCGTCTTCGTCGTCCTTTGCTTCAGCTGTAGCAGCAGCTTCAAACTCGTCTTCTCCATAGTCTTCGTTCTGTTCCTGGTCTTCATCCAGATCTTTTGCTTCCGAGTTTGGCTTAACTTCATCCTCGATGCCACCGCTCGTTTCAATCTCACTACTTGTATGAGATTTTGCTTCACTTGGCGGATCTAGTTCGCTGCTGTCGGCCTCTGAGAGCTCGAGGTGGAGTCTCAGCTGCTCGATCTCCGATTCAAGGCGGGTTTTCTCGGTCCGACGCTCTTCAATCTCTCGAGATAAACCAGCAATTTCTACCTGAAGTGCTTGTCGTTGTTGCTGCAATTGGCGATCGAGCTCTTCGTCACGGGCTTTAGCTTCTTCCTTCTTCGGGGTTTGATCCACAGTTTTCGCGTCATTTGCCTGATTTGCCACTGGTGTAGTGTCAGACTTCGGCACGTTTTGAGAACTATCAACGCTCCCTACTACCGCGCTTTCTTGTGATTTCGAGTCGATGTCTTCAGCAGGAGCTGCAGGTGGCTTAAGACTTTGTTGCGAGGAGTTGGCGGAGGCTAGCTGGGAGCGAAGCTCCAGCAGCTCCTGCTCCAAGGCCGCAACAGCCTCATCTTCGAAGTCGGTCGTGGCAGCGTCGGTGCCGCTGTCTCTGGTTGAGGTTTCCACTTCTGTGCTGGCATCGGAGGTCGAGATAGTAACCTCTGTGCTGACATCCGTGGTCGAGATGATAACTTCTGTACTTGCATCTTTGGTCAAGATTAACGCAGAAGACGGCCGTGAATCCGACTGGGAAGCTGGCCGTGAGCTCTTCTCCGCTGTAGTACTGCGGCTACTCTCATCATGATCAATGGTACTTGCATCATCTTCAGCCACCCGCTCGGTTCGAGCAGACTTCACTACAGCAGATCCGAGCGCTGACCACCGACTTGACGCGTCAATTCGGAGCGCTAAATCGTGGTGCTGCTGCTTCAGCGTCAGTACAAGTTGCTTTTGAGCGCTGAAAGCCTTCTCGGCCTCTTTGAAGGCCAGATACTTATCCTTCACCTGCGCTTTGTCCTCAATCGTCGGCTCTCGCCCATATTGCTGTTGGAATGCAGCAAGCCAGGCCTTGACGCCGTTTTTCGCTGTCTTCTTGGCTTTTGCCAGAGCTTCGAGCTTCTCTTTGGCCTCGTGGAGGGCAGCCTTTGAGCGTATCAATGCGGTACTCCGCTCACGAGCGACTTCGACTTCGCTCTCGTACTTGGTCTTGTCCAGCGCGAGTGTGGGAACCTCAGCGCCACCAGCACTAGCAATGATTTCCGATACAGTCTCTGCTGTCTTAGCTTCTGTCGACTCTTCCTCAAAGTCTTGCGTCTGCGTGGGAGTATCTGACGTTATAGGCGGCCTTACCTTACTTGCAGCGCCCTCTATTGTCACAACAACAACGTGGACTAGCAGCTCCACCGTCTCTCGCACTGCTTGAGCTTCAATAAAGTCGAACCGGTCTCGCGCAGCTTTCAGTCTTCGCTCGAGTATTTGTTCCCGAGATCCTGCGGCTTTGGCCTTCGCTTCGAGGTCACGAAGCCTCTCCTGGAGCCTTGCAGCGCGTTGTGCCTCAACTATCTGCTGTTTACCGTCGACAACACTGTCAATGAGCGAGTAAATGACGCGCTGTGCGTCCAGGTTCGCCATGAAATGGCTTCGAAGCTTGGCCTCGTGCTCCAAGAAGGCTCGATGTTGAGTCTCCATGCCCAACCGAGCGTTGCAGAGCTGCTCGTCCACGCGCATCGCTTGACTGCGCGCGTCTTCAATGCATATCTGCAACTCGTCACGAATTTGCTGCTGCGCTCGCTGGCCTGTACACGCTGCGACTCGAGACACGCGTGCGATCTCGTCGAGAGCCACCTGTTGCTCCCTTGCGAACTCGTCTTCGTGAGCCTGCAGCGCGCGTTCAAACTCGCACCGCCAGGCTTCGTGGGCTTCCAAGTGGCAAAGACGCAGCTTCTCTTGCTCGTCTAGCAGCGTCTTCTTCTCCTTCGCGTGGAGCTCCTCCCGTTCGGCGCCAGCCTTTTCCAGTGCAACGTATTGCTCCCGTGACTCTTTCAGCTTGGACTCGGCTCGGCCTTTAAGCGCTCGGACGCGCGCTTCATGCCGCTCGCGAGTGTCGTTCTCGATCCTGCGGTAGTGCTCGAGGATTTCGTTCAGCTTCTCGAGCTGCTCGGCTTTCATCGCGTGCATGTCAGCCACCACCTTGCTCAGCTGAGTGCGTGCCAGCGCCACGGGGATGTAGCTTTCCTCACGCTCCTGCGTAGGCGCTGGAGGCAACGCACCGAGTTCCAGTACTTTGCCAGCATGGAAATCGGTTGTAAGCGGCAGTGGAGCTACTTGCACGAGACTCGCGGACGATAGCAAGGCGCTGTTGTTGTTGATAGGATGCTGAGGAGCTTGTTGACGAACGGCTGTGCTCGCCGTTGGATTTCCACGATCGACTCCTGGGTCCGACATCGTGAACTCGACGTACGCTACTTGAATAGCGTTGGTGTCGATCAGTAGGAACGCTTGGATCTGGCTGCATGAGCTGTCAATGCAATCATGCAGCCGTCGATGAAAAACCCGAATGAGAAGTACTGGGCATCAAACTTGTATGAAACGGACCCGGCTAAATTGGACGTGCTTTCAAGAACTACATGGATGGCTACTACACTCGGAAGTACATGTACTGCGTCACGCTTTCTTTCGGTGCCGTGCTTGGACGGATCACCTATGCAAAGCCGAGCTCGACGGGGTTACTGATCGTGTGGCTGCATTACCACATTTCGGATGACTCATGTGGCGTATCATTCTGTTCCGCACACCGAATTCCACTTCAACATGCTTCTAACAGCTGCATGAGTGACCGATTCGAGTCCGGGTTCATACGTTAATCTATTATCTCTACTGTCCTTCCTTACTCGTAGGGTTCGTCCTCGAGGTACATGGTGCTGTGCGATCGTTTGGAGCCTTCGTGGTGACGGTCCTCCGGTTCCTGCTCCTGCTGCTGTAGGTGAGGGAAGCGCAACAGCGGCGTGAGCAGAGCGCAGGCCAGGATGATGATGCCCGTATAGAGCAGCCCCGTGCTGTAGCCGGTGGTGCTACGGAAGATGATGCCGTAGATCACGCCGCCCAGGTTGCCGCCGGCACCGACCAAGCCATTGACGGTGCCGGTGTGCTGCTCGTTCAGATACGGCACGATGCCGTACGTGGACCCGCCGGTGGCCTGCGCGGCGATGGCCACAAGCACATACAGCGCGATGCAGGAGCCCAGCGAGTCCAATTGACTGAGCGTGATCACCAGCGCGCCCAAGACACAGAGCAGCGTGAACTGCACGCACTGTCGACCGCGCATGCCCAATCGGCGGTTCACCGCGTCGGAGGCCAGACCGCCCAGAGCGCGTGCGAACATGTTCATGAGTCCGAAGGACGACGCCACCGTCGCAGCGTTCGTCTTGGACAGCAAGTAGCACAGAGTGCCACCGGTCGGAGTGCAGCCCTTCTTAGTGAACTGCGTGTAGAAGTAGAGCGCGCCCATGTTGTTGAGCTGCAGCTCGGTGCCGAAGCACGCAGCGTACTGCGCGATCATGACCAGGACGTTCAGGTCCGTCAGCACGATCTTGAAGGACTGCAGCATGCTCATGGGCTTGGGCTGTTGACCTGCAACAGGCTGCGTCATGGGCAGGACACTGGAGCTGCCGCTGATACTAATGCGAGCAGGGGCGGCCCGGCCACTCTGCTCCGCTTGGCGCTTGGTGTTCATGAGCTCCTGGAAGTCGCCCGTCGGACAGCTATCCACGGCGAAGCGGATCACAGTGCCCATGATCATCATCAGCACGGCAGGCAGGGCGATGGTGATTCGCCAGCCCAGGTCCTCCGAGATGTGGCCGCCCGAAGTGATGGCCTCGTACACAAACGGCAGCACCAGGAAGGCAAAACCGATACCAGACAAGCCCAATCCGCCCGTGATGGCGGTGGCCGTGCCGGCCACATTGCGCGCGAAGGTGATGGTCGTCCAGTACTGACTAGAGACGAAGACGCAGCCCACCAGGCCGATGAAGAACCGCACGATGAGCAGACTCGTGGCCGAATTGACGAATGCAGCACAGATGATGGGGATGGCCCCAAACCAGAGCACGGAGCTCTGCACTACCTGCGGGCCATACCGGTCAAGCAACGGGCCGGACGCGATGCGGGAGAAAATGGTGCTGGCCGTACTCGCAATGTCCGAGTTGAGCACCTCTCCGTCCGTGAGTCCGAGCTGCGTCTTGATCACCGGCATGAGCGGCGGGATGGCGTACCAGCCGATGAAGCCCATGATGCCCGACATCCACGACAGGTAGAAGATGCGCATGTGCGGCCGCAGCATGCTGGACGGCTTGATGGCCGTGGCCCGGTCGAACTGCTTGTGGTCCACCGGCAGGTCGTACGATTTGGCCGGCACCACTTCGGGCTCGTCGATCTGGAAGTACGCGCTGTGCGGCGTCTGCGCGGGCGACGGCAGGCCGCTGAGCCGCGAGGAGAGCTCTCGGGCCCGCGGCGTCAACTGGAGCGAGCTCAGTGACACATGTCGGGACAGCGGGGCCTGGTAGGGCGACGCCTTGTCGGCAGCTTGAGGGGCCATGGCGGTGGATTGGCCCAGGGTGGGGTATGCACTGTCAGGCAAATGGCGGAATGGTCTCAAGTCACTGGAGACTCGGGCCATCAGCTCCCGCGCCGTCCGCGGCTCGGGCCGTTTGGATCCGGACTGCGGCCGCTTCGCATGCAGTCTTGAGGCCGAGCGCCCATACAAAGAGCAAGGCAAATGGACAGCAACGTTGCCTACGTGAACGCGTCGAGATGAGACCGCCGACATAGTGCCTCGTCACTTGCCGTTTCTGAACCAATCAACGGGTCAGACAGGCTTACGCTTATGCGCACGCGCCGGTAGACCGCCGAACGCTTATGCCGGTGGCGGCAGACGCCCGAATCTGCCCTTTGATTGGCTAAAGGGATTGCGTTCTGGTTGTTGCGTGGAGGTATAGCACGTCGCAGGTTGCCGGTGATCTGCTTGGCCAATCGCTCGGACTCCGATCCGGACGCACTCGCAGTTCCAGTGCAATTCTCCACGCCGACTCCTCAGCGATACAATGCGGCTTTGGCAGACCGTATCATTTTCACTGCATGTTGGCGCTTGGGGAGGGCGATATCATAGTTTGCGGCGGGGTGCATGTCCGTGCAAATGCAAAGACAAGCAGTGCGTTCTGCATGGCGTACAGGCTCGTGGTACTGTACGCTTCGTACTGTACGAGGCGTTTAACACCACTTCAACTCAGCAGCAGAACGGTCAACGGCGCGATTCGTGTGTTGCTGGGAGATCGCTACATCCATTTAATAGTCAGATTGCTGGAAGTTCGCAAAGTTTCTCTACAGTATAATCCTGCCGGAAGATCGCCGCTCACGAGGGAGGTCGTTGATTTTCCTGCATCTTGGCGTGCCATTGCGCGGCCAGTTGGGTCGGCGCCTCGACTCGGTGGAGCAGCGCCAAGTGATCGCGCCGAATTACCTTCATCCTGGTCGGTCGAAATCCAGGCATTCAGTCAGACAGTGTCGAATAATTTTACGATCTCTTAGCATGAACGCACCGCTGGACGAGCGAGGCCACTTCACTCTGAGCGTCCAGCTTTGCGCTTTCTTGCTCCCGACAGTTTTTCTGCAGCGCCTGGAGGTCGCTGCTCAAGATGGATGTTTGTCAGTAGTGCTAGTAGGAATTAGCTCACCGACACACACAGCATCAACAGCAACTTTCAGTACCGATGAGCAAGTTGAAGCGCGTGGTCCTTGCTTGTCCGAGCTTCCTTTTCCTCTGTTCATAGCAAGCGAGAACCATTTCAGTCGATTTTACAAGGCGTGATAGCCTCACGACAGACTATTGCCCACCGTTAAGTTGTGTCTTGAGTTGCTGTGTCTCTTCTTCCAGTGCCTTCGTGTGCGATTTCGTTTCCTGAGGCAGAAATGAAGCAAAAAAAACATCTTTATGCTGTCCAAACCGAGATAGCAAAGACCACTGTACTTACGTCGAGGAACGTCGACAACTTTTGCAGCCGGGCCTCAGCTTTCTCTCGCTGGGATTTCTCACTCTCCCACTCGATGCGCAGCCTCGAGAGAGTCTGGTTTAAGTGCCGGAGCTCGAGGTCCATTTTACGGAACTCGTCTGCTTTTCTCTTCTCCAGCGCGTCGCGGTGTTCCTGCCAGCAACGCAGCCAAGTTTGTACACTGCCCTCAAAACTGTTAGCTAAATTTCATAACGTACCTGAGTGGACTTCCAGTCTTCTCTATCAAGCTGATACTGCTGGTGCAGGCGATCACGTTCCTGCGTGACGGACTGCCTTGAAATAGCTTCCAACTTTATCAATGCAGCCAACAAGTAAGGCACAATGTGGTGGAGGATATCCAATACAGGGCACTCTTTTACCTGAACTTGCCCCTGTAACGTCGAGACTTGGCTTCGAGCATCTTCAAGTTCGCTCGACATGCGCTCCAAGCTAAAAACAATCGCATAGAAAGATCAGCATAACTATCGACCATTTTGCGTAAAAGGATGGAGCAATTTACGCTTGAGTTTTCTGCTGGGCCTCCAGCAGTAGCTCCTTATTCGCATTCTGCTCGTCTTTCAGCTCCGTCTGAAGGCGCTCGCAGTCTCGCTCGATCATGGCCTGCAACATTATTTTTTTTAATGTCAAGTCATGCATGATATTGCTGTAGTTCTTAGTGGCAGCATTGCTCCGTTACCACTCGAGCTTGTAGCTTTGCATTCTGCAGACAAGAACATGTTAGTGTACATACAATAATGTGAAATCGAGTGTTGTTATATCATGTTGCCTCACCTGCTCCTGCATTTCCTCCGCGAAGCGAAAAGCTTGCTCTCGCTCCATTTCCAGTGCTTTGAGCTGCTCCTCCCGTTGACGTCGAACTTCCGCCATCTCTTCAATGAGTTGCGCTTGATCCTGCTTTGTTTGTTGTAATGCCTTGGATTTATCTTCATGTTCGCTGCAGTGGCCAACCACGTTAGTGATCGAAGGGAAAATCAGCGCGGTGACTCCACCAAATCGCGGCGTTCTGCATTCAATTCTTACCGAATCCAAACAATCAGCGACTGATACTCGTCCTGGGCAAGCTTTAGCCGCCCAAGCAGCTCCTTTTTCTCTTTCTAACGAAAACGAAAGCAATCCAATCTTCAGTGTCCAATGCATAAGAAGCTACGTGCTCCATCTCTCCGCCTCACCTCTTGCTCGTCGAAACGGCGCTCTCGGTCTGCCAAATCGCTGGTCACAGCGCGATATTTCGATTGATACTGGACCAGTTCCTCTTCAACTGCTTCCGACACCTCAGCGTGCTTCTTCTTCAGCTACAGCACCGCACTATCACAACATGAGTTCTTCGCTCCAAGCTCTGCTTTGATCTGCTCTACTCCCGTACCGCCTGGACGTAGGTGGCCGCCACAAGTGCCTGCTGGAAGAGCTCGTTCTTCGTGATCGAGCGCAAGAACTCCTCGACGTCTCCAAACTGCGAACGCTGCAGCAGTTGGCGCACAATGAGCCCTGCATTGGCCTCCGAGCTGTAGTTAGTTGCCTTCACCCACTCAGACGGCTTCGAACCCCGCGCGGATCGCTTGTCTCGGACTGGAGCTGGCGGCACATTATCCACCACTTTCAATGACGGCGAGTCTTCACTCGTGCTGCTGCTCGCCGATCCATTCCGTTTGGCCACCTTCTTCTTCTTCTTCGGTATCGACGTCTTCACCCCACCGAGCGCCAACGAATTGGGCTCCGTGACCACGTTCTCCTTCGCTCGGATCTGCTGCCGTCGACGCACGAGACTCGCTCGGTCCATCGGAGCAGTTACCGAATTCGTATTCCCATAAACCTTAGCAGGCCGACCATTCACCACCAACTCGATCTCCATGGAGATGGCGCCTGGGCTCCATGGTCGGCGTGTTCATGTCCGCCGTACCGTCTTTTAGTGACTGCGACAGTGCACTTTCCCGCCTGCAGCTAGAGGGGGAAGAAGCTCCGACGGAGCAACAAGCGGATGAGTTCATCGCGGCCTCGCGACTATTCCAGCGACGGCCACCAGGACGACGCCAGCATGCAACCGACACCAGGCGACACAGGTGCTGACACGCAGTGCAAGACGAAGAGGCGGGGCTATCGCAAGGCATTGCACGCAGTGCGCAAAGTACGGCTAATAACCTTTTATCGCGGTGGTGGCCAAGGCCTCGTCGATCAATTCAATAGTTTGTGCTGTTCAGGAGGAGATCGACCGACTGCGCGTCGAGATGGCGCAGCTGAAGCGGCAGATGCTTGAGCTGCAGCAGCGTGCAATCGCCCCCAAGCGTGACGCCGAAGACAAGGAAACGTATACGAACGTGCTGCACAACGTGGTCAAGAGGCAGCAGAAGGCCTTCGTGGACATCCAGGCGGCCATGACGGGCTACGCGGCCAGTGCGACGCAGTCCGGGAGTCCTATCCAGCGGACACTCGTCTTGCCTAGAGATGAAGCGTCTCGACGGAACACGCTGCGCTCGATGAAGGCCTTGAAGCTGCAGGACGCGCGCAGCTTCTTGAGTCGGAGACTGTCGCAGCTCAACCCGCTCAACGCCATGTCCGAGGAGCATCGGTTCGAGAACGACGACGGCGATTACTGGGCCGTCCGCCTGGTGGTGTCCCAGTTCGAGTCGGCCCAGAGCACCAAGCAGGTGTTCGACCTGGTCGTGTTCTACCTGTCCAACAGCGAAATCAGCATCTCGGAGAAGGTGGGGCACCTCACAGTCCGGGAAGATGACGATAACGGTGAGGCGGGCATCATGCAGCACTACTTGTCGTCCTTGACGGGTAAAGGTCTGCGCATGGAATCCAATACTGTCATTTTCCACGAGTACCATGACGCTGGGCCTGCTAACCCGCAGGATTCCTACGGACTGATCGTCTCCGAGTTCGTGGACGAAGACGAGCTTCATCCGTATCGCTCGAGCGAACGGGTACGCAAGGATGTGAACGCGGTGATGGAGGTGCGGTCGTATACTCGACGCCCTCGACGATTCGGGGTTGCGGCTGACGAGTATGTAGAGGAGGAGGAGAAGGTGGTGGTGCTCACGCAGTGGTCTCACTCTCGTCTACGCCGGCCAAGTTTCCCAGTGCGAAAGGATGGCTGGCACGAGCTGCGAGAAAACATGGATCGCTGGAGCCAAAACATGCACAAGAACATCATGGAGACGCTGGAGCCTGCGATCCAAGGCCGTCTGTACTGAACGATGTTAAGTTAACTGCAGCAGACTGCGCTTCCCTATCGAGGAGAGGACTTGACGGGTGAAGTTCTTAGTACCATAGCGCCTTGTTCCAGTACACACTCTTCTTGTATGCCAGATCGTCGTCCGCGACCGTAATGGTCGTTGAACACGATCTCCACGCCATCACTGTACTCGTTGTACCACGGCCAGTACGGCTTGTCGGGCCAGGCCGAGTTCGGGTTGCCCGTGATCACGAAGGAGAGGAGGTATTTCTGCATTTGCCTCGCGACCGTCGCATTCACTGGGGACGTGATGGAGCTCGCAGGGCCGTCAACGCTGCGGCCTCCGAAGTCAGTGTCGCAGTCGAATCGTTGGTCGGGATTGAGAGCGTGTACGTGCTGTAAAAGTAGTAACTTTGGTCGGTGCCGTGCTTGGCCGGACTGATCCCAACTTCAGCATTCCAGGACTGGTTTCCAAGGGCATACGTCAGCCCCAGATTCTTCGAAGTCACTTGAGCCGGTTGCTGCACTCACGTAGTCCTCGGCCGGGTACAACTCCAGCAGCTCTTCAATGACGTCGTCGGCAATGGCAGGGAACAGCACTCGCAATGTCGTGACAATATCCGCCTCGCTTTCGACGCCGGTGTACGCCACGGTGTTGCATTCGTGCTGCTCATGAGTGAGCACACACAGGCCGGAGAAGTTCTCCGTCGTAGCGTTTGCTAGCGTATTAAACGGAATCTTTCGCATGCAGGACAAGTGACCTCCCTCACAGCCGACAGCACTCGATACATTCTGCCAGAACTGCTCGGCTTGGTGGTGGCCCGCACTCGGGAGATAACCAGGAGACATGATGTACGCCTTCTGGAACAGCTGAGGTGCGTTGCCGCCGAAGCGCGTCATCTGGAATCCGATCTGAGAGCCGCCAGCTGAAAATCCCACCGCCGTGACGTCGCTCGGGTTGCCGCCAAAGTTTTTAATGTACTTCTGCACCCACTCAAAGGCGTGTGTGGCATCCCAGACAGCCAGGCTCGAGACACCGCCCTCATGCTGGTACGTTGGACCTGTGGCCACGCCCGTGAGCCCCAAGCGGTAGTTGTAGGCCACGTAGATGAAGTCCGTCGACAGCTCGAACAGCCCCTCGGGCGTGTTCACCGACTTGGATCCGAGCTTGAACCGACCGCCGTAGTTGTACACGAGCACGGGGAGGTTCCTCCCCACGGCGTCAACAGGGGCCCACACGTCCAGGAACAGACAGTCCTCCGACGACGCGCAGTCGACGTCAGTATCAGCGAGGTTTCCAGTGTTGATGTCGGCTTCAACGTCGGGTCATTGCGGTGCAGCGAAGCGCAGATCACCGACGGGAGCTTTGGCGTAGCGGATGTTCTGGAACTTGTAGTACCCGACGGTGGAGTTGCCTCCGATGGCTTGGACAATCGAGTAGTCAAGCGTGACGGTGGGCAGCGACGAGGAATCGCCACTACAGACGAAGACAGAGACGGCGATTGCAGCCACAGAAGCTAGACGCGGCAATACGCGCATGGTTGGGGTGAAGCAAGTTTTCAAGGGTCAGGTGCTGCGAGGTGAGCGAATTTAAAAGTGGTCAAGCTCCATCTACCGTAGTCGACTAGCCCAATTGGTGCCTGAGGTAGGAAGCTCGGTAGGGTACATGTATCTCTTCTTGCTTGCGCGCTGGCTGATTTGCATCATGGTAGTCTATCTTGTCGTGTGTTGCTATACATTTCCGTTTTGTCAGAAAATGTATATTTTCCTGCAGACTCAGCTGTGAGATATCAGCGAAACTTGACAGCGATACAGAACTCCCCTGCTTACCCTCGCCTGTATAAAGTTTGGTACCTCGCGCAGGTAGTGCAAATCACTGAAGTCAGCATCCATGCCCATCCGTGCATAAACTCACCACGTACTGATTTAACTAAAAATGGGAGGGAAAGTGTCGACCGCAGCCCAATTAGGCGGTAAAGTTGAAATAAATCAGTACACTTAGCCTTCTTCGCAATTCTCTTAACCTTGCAAGATTTATTGGTCCCACCTTTGTGGCTAAGGCGGGGAGTTCTGTATCGACGCGAGAATTCGGTTCGGAATGATTTCGGTTCGCGTGCGATGCGTATCGAGGCTTAACTCCTTCAAGTTCAACGCAATCTAATTGACAGATTGCAAAGATCGCTTTCCTAGTTAGTTGTTACCACGGCAAATATCCCATCTTCTCCGAATTACATGAAATAGCGGCAAAGATACCGATAACACATGGAAGATCTGGTATTTAGCAAATGAAAAGGCAATTCGGGAGTATATGCACTTTTTCACGAAGGAGTAATTTATCAGGAAGAAGCGCTGTCTTGGGGGAGGGCGTGTGAAACGAAGAGTGCCGCCCCCGCAGTTCAGGCGGATGGAAGCTTCGCGAAGCCTCCACAGCCGCCCTACATCTGCATATCTATTTTAACTTGGTTTCACTATACCTACGGTGAGGTGTACCTACAATGACCTCCTATTGGCTTACCTTTCTACCAATCAGATACACTCACCCCTTCTCTGGCTGCGCGCCCTTCCGACTTGTCATTCCCGAAAAAGACAGAGAACTGCGAGGCGTCCAGCTGTCACCCGAGGAATTAGTCCGACCTCGCTTCTCCTTCGCCTCGGCCTGGTTGTTGGAGGCTTGGATTGGTTCCTTGGGTTGGTGGTTGAGTCGCTTGTGGTATCTCCTGCTGTGGGAATGCGCTCTCCAGCTTCTGTGAGTCCTGCCTCGCCCTCGGCGACGGCTGAACCTACTGTTGCTGCATCGCCGCCTGTGTCGCCTCCGGCGACGACAAATCTCGATCGTCCGTCCATGCCCCCGCCTGGCGCCGCCACGCCGGCTGCGCCGGTGGACTCTGAATGTGCTGTCGCGCTCGCGCAGATTGTCGATGCCGTGGCCGCTGCTGATGAAGGCAGCGATGCTGATTCCAGTCTTGATGATGAAATGGTGCGTGTGTGGGAAGAATTGGAGCGCACCAGTCGCTCTCCCGGTCCTGGCTCTCCTGATTCGGGCTCAGTGTCCCCAGCGTCGCCGCCTGCGTCGCCTGGGCCGCCTGCGTCACCTGCACCGCCTGCGTCGCCAGCCCCGCGTGAGGTTGTTGCTTCGGCTGGTGGGCTTTCTCCACCTACGCGCCTCCAGGAGTTGATCTTCATGCTCGATGTGGAAGGCTTGTCCGTGGAGGAGGCGATAGCTGCTGAGCATTCGCTTGAGGCAACTTTTGAGGACTAGGCTGAAGATGAAGCGGGGCAGTTCGATCATAGAGACGAGGATGGAGGCATGCCTCGGGGTAACCTTTCGCGCTTGCGTCGTGGTGACGAAACGTCGACATGGCATCCGATGCCGCTACCGCCGGCGCCGAGGAAGCGCCCTTCGAACAATCGAAAGAACCACTACGACCCGAAGAAGCCTTGGAACTACGACACTGCGGTCGACATCGTCCGTCTCTTGGATGTCAGGGGCAAGCCTCCGCACCGCTGCTACTTGGTTGAGTGGGAAGGCACCCCGCTGCAGCTGAGCTGGGTCTGGATGGAGCAGCTCGACAAACCGTCCACGCGCTTCATGATGGCGATGGTAAACGCTTGGAAGGAATCGGGAGACAAGCGCACCTTCTGCTATTGGAACTCGGAGCGTGATTCCGCGTCGGAGGCCGGTACTTGCTTCATGGATGCCTTACGCTCAGCCTTGTACTATCTCGGACAGCCAGATCTTGTCACCATGGAGATGTGGGACGAGTATGAAGACACGCGACCTGAAGCCATCCAGTTCGGGGTGTCGCGCGACGACGTGACGGAGTTTTTTCAAGGTTCTCCAGCGCAAGAGTGTGCCGCTGAACTACGACGTCCTTCTGCGTAACGCTCTTCCAGAGTCAAGTGCCAACATCACGACGCTTCAAGATGTTTGCCGCAAACAAGCACCCGGTGTGTACGTCGTCAGCGCTGGTCGCAATGATGTCGGACACTGCTTCGTCGTGGTTAACCGTGGTCCGGAGAAGCAATTACTGGCTCTTGACAATTTCAATGCTCGCAAGAATCCGCCGGTGGACGTTCTTCCTTTGAGTTACCAACAGTGGATTCAGCACGTGAAGTGGATGGCGCAAGTGGAGCTGCAACCAGGGTACAAGTGTCGTCACGGCAAGCGCAAGTCGAAGACGCAGAAAAAGCGGGAGAAGCGCCTGAAGCAGCAGGCTCTGCAACAAGAGGGGATGTAATACGGGAATACATGTAGGCTTTCGAGCCCCCCTTCAGCTGTTCTTGCTTCACCGTTTCCGACGCTTCTTTCGCCTTGTGGACTCAAAAGTCGCGATGAGATCTGGGACTTGCGATAAGTTCTCCACTGGTTCCCAGGTTTGCTTCTCTTCGCCCACCCACTCCACAAGATATTGGGTCCGTCGTTTTCGCGTTCGCTTGCCACGTAAAGCTTTGACGATCTGGCCAATACTGCCGTCCGCTAAGACCACGTCGCTTGGTCTTGACAAGCGAGTTGGCTCGTTGTACGGCTTTAAGGACGCAGTGTTGAATACGGGATGCAGCTTGTTGCCAGCCTGGATGTTGAGCTCGTACGCGTGGTTATGAATCTTCCGAACGACGGTGTACGGTCCAATCCACTTGGGTCCGAACTTGGATGAGTTGGGCAGTCCCGAGTGCTTCGGATCCAGATGCTGCGTGCTCAAGTAGACCCTGTCGCCCACTTCGAAGATCTGCTCAACACGGTTTCGATCGTAGACGTCGCGCATCCGTTCTTGGGCTTGGGCTAACGCTTCGCGACACCGTAAGAGAATCGCAGCTTGTCGCTCGTGAAACTCAGCTCCGCGTCGACTCTTGGGAACACTCTCGAGTTGCTCAGTTGTAAGTTGAAGTGGATTCATAGGAATGTAGCCCAGATCGGCCTCGAACGGTGCAAGCTTCGTGCTAGAGTTGACGGTCGAGTTGACAGCAAACTCAGCGTTGGCAAGATGGACGTCCCAATCGTCTTGAAGTGGCCCGACAAAGCACCGAAGATACTCTTCCAAGGTCCGGTTCATGCGCTCCGTCTGTCCGTCGCCTTGAGCTCGATGTGCAACAGTCATGCTTAGCTTCGTCCCGATGGACTTGAAGACATGCTGCCAGAAGGCGGACACGAACTTCCTGTCGCGATCGGAGACGATATTCGTCGGCATGCCGTGCAACTTCCAGATATTGTCGATGAAAAGTCGGGCAACACCTTCGGCGTTCACCTTCTTGGTGGTTGGTACGAAATGACACCGCTTGGTCAACCGGTCGACGACGACCCAAATAGAGTCGACGTCCCGCTCCGTTCGGGGTAGATCCGTGATGAAGTCCATGGAGATGGATCTCCAACGCTCGTCTGGGATGCTAAGGGGTTCGAGCAAGCCAGGCGGTTTCGTCAGCCGCGGCTTGATCCTTCGACAAGGTTCGCAATCAGCGATAAACTTCTGGATGGACTTCAACATCTTGGACCAGTACCAATGGCGCGCGAGCGTCAAGTACGTGCGCTCCGCACCTGGGTGGCCTCCGTAATTGGTGTCATGACACTCGCTGATAATTGTCTGGCGCAACTTCACATCGTTGGGAACGACAATCCGTGGAGCATCATCTGCAGGTGTTTGGTACCACAATAATCCGTTCGCTTCGGAGTGACAGCGGTACTGTTTGTGTTGCTGGTGTTCACGCGTCGGTTTTGAGTTGGATCTGCGTCGCTTGATTGCTGTCATGATCGCTTGGACATCGCGATCGTTCTTGTACGCCTTCTTGATGCGTGTGATCAATGCCGAGTCCCCTGTCACTTCACTGATTGCGAGGCTGAAGGACGTGTCGTTGAAGCTGGTCACCCGCAAGTCGTGGAAGAACTTCGTCTCCGGCTGCAAGTCTGGCCTTCGACTCAATGCGTCTGCGATGCCGTTCTTCGCACCGGGAAGGTACGAGAACGTCGGCTGGTACTCCGCGAGGATGTCGTACCAGCGAGCAAGTCTACGATTGGCCATCTTCTGAGTGAACAGTCCTTCCAGACTCTTGTGATCGGTCTCGACAATTGGTGGTTTGTCCAGACAGTAGATCCGAAAGGCGGCCAATGCGTGGACGATCGCCAGTAGCTCCTGCTGCTGAGTCGGATAGTTGAGCTCCGCCGACTTCATCTTGCGGCTGATGTACGCAATCGGACGTTCAACTCCGTCCACTACTTGGAACAGAACTCCACCGATAGCAAACTTGCTTGCGTCGGTACGCAGATGCATGGGCTTACTGAAGTCTGGCAAGTGCAATACTGGTGGGTTGCACAGTCGGCGCTTCAGCTCCTTGAAGTTCTTCAGCTGCTCGTCGCTGAAATGGATCTTGGCGTTCCGCTTGTTCTTCTTCTTCAACAGCGCAAACATCGAGGCTGTCAGAGATGCGTACTCCGGGCAGAAGCGTTGAGCGTAACCAGTCAAACCGAGAAAGCTGTGAAGTTCTTCTTGTGTTCGCGGTACAGGCCAGTCCTTGATGGTCTGCACCTTGTCCGGATCCATCCGAACGCCGTTTCGCCCAACGAAATCTCCGAGACATGGAATCTCGTCGGAGCAGAAGACACACTTGGACAGCTTGACGTACAACTTGTTGTCACGCAAGATGTCAAGTGTTTCTCGCAGTGCGTCCAGGTGGCCCTCGATCTTCGGCGACTTGGTGAAAACATAAATGTCATCGTAGAACGACTTCGTG
Organism: Phytophthora melonis; assembly: GCA_024211575.1. Taxonomy (NCBI): domain Eukaryota; phylum Oomycota; class Peronosporomycetes; order Peronosporales; family Peronosporaceae; genus Phytophthora; species Phytophthora melonis. The sequence continues at coordinate 296,909 of JAMXKT010000073.1, forward strand.
TTCTTCAAGTCCCGAAAGAGCTTCGATGTCAACCGATGCATCGTTGCTGGTGCGTTGCAGACTCCCATGGGAAGAACGAGATACTCCCAGAGTCCGTTCGGTGCTTGGAACGCGGTAAACTTGATGTCTTCCTCACGCATGCGCACCTGGTAGTACGCGGACATCAGGTCCATCGTGGAGAACCACTATGCACCAGACATGGCGTCCAAGATCTCTTCCTTTCTCGTCATCGGGATGCTCTGACGCACGGTGTTCGAGTTCAGGTACCGGTAGTCGTGAACAATCCTCCAGCCAACTGGTTTCCGAACGCAGAATGTTGGAGCTGCGTGGGGACTGATGCTTGGTCGAATGAGTTTCTTCTTCACCATGTCCTCGACCCAACGCACGATTTCGCGCTGCTGCTCTGGTGACTGTCGCCACTGTTGTCGGTACATCGCCAGATTTGGATCCTTCACATCGATCCGGTGTTCGATATCACGCCTCTCTGGTAAACCTTCGGGTAGTTCTGGACGAAACACGTTGTCCTTATACTCCGTGAGAAGATTGAAAGCTGGATTCTCTCGGAAGGTGTCCCAGTCTGTCTCCAGATAGCGTTGTGCTTTCGCACTCCCAACGTTGTCAGGCTGATCTCGGCGTTGCAATGAACGTGCAACTTGCTTGATCGTCTCGTTCGACAGCACCAACATGAAATCGGGTTCGTCGATCGTCTTGGTCTTGATTCTCAGGAACTTCCGCAACTTCTTGCGCGTGATGTATTTTGTCTGTACACCACTCTCGTCGACAACTCCCATCGTGAACATCTTCTCCACGACGGTGTCTTTACCCCGGGTACTGCTGCTTCCACTAGTCTCTACGGCAGTACTCTCGCGCGCTGACGTCGCAACGCCTTCGTCTCCAGCTGAACCCTTGCCAGCTTGCACGTCATCGTGTCGTTCGCGAACAACACTTGGGGTTTTCTTCTGCACTGCGTCGCCAACAGCTTCAACCGTGAGCTTCACATCCGTTTCCAGCGCGGCACCTCGACAGGAATCGGGTCTTTTCGCCGGCAGGCCTTTCGCCCCGACAGATCTCCGAAGCCCGGAGGTAATCACCGGTCCGCCTTCCTCGATCGGCTCACAGGTCTCCCTGCTCGCTTCCAGCGCAGAGTCTTCATTTTCGCTCCTTCAATTCGTCGACCTCTCCAGTCGATCTGTGGTTGCGTGTCCTCAAAGAATGGAATTCCAAGGATGCAATCGAATTCGTCCGGGATCGGGTAGACAACTGCCACACACTTGTAGGCGTCATCCAGACCCGAAACCAGGATCTCCATCGGCAGTACTTCCAATTCTGCCTCGACAATTTGGTTATCTCCCAGTTTGACACGAATGTTCTTGTCGCTGAACTTGGTCGTCTGAAGCCGGTGTTCCTCTACCCAACGCTTGGATACGTAGATCGTGGTGGCCCCACAGTCCAGCAACATGCTTCGCGTGACGAGACACTTGCCACCAACACTGATTTCGCCCGTTACGGAGAACAGTGGACGTGACTTGTAGATCAGAGGGTTTCCGCACAGAACGTTCAAGCTGATATTCTCAATCTTTAGTGTTCCGGGTACGCTCTCGGCCACGCCAGGACCCTCATTCACTGACGTGGTTGCCCGTTTCCCTGCTTCTCTTGCTCTTTCTTCCAGAGGAAGCAGTTGACCTTGAGGTGGCCACGCTTCTTGCAGTGATGGCAGGTGCGGTCTTCCGTGCGCTTGGAGTCAGACCTCGGTTTGAACCGTCCCTTGCCCCGGAAAGGTTTCCCCTTGAATGTCTTGTCGGACTTGGGAGCTTGGTCAGTGGAGATCTTCCTCTTGTCCTGACGAGACGGACGGTCGCGCACGTCGTCCACGAAGTGGGTAACTTCATACTTGATAGCCAGGTCCATAGCTGCGCTCAGCGTCTCCGGGTTCTCAAGCTTGACGTAGCTACGGGTACGAGGCTTGAGACCGTTGGCGTAGCTCAGCACCTGGTCAAGGACACTCATGCCCTCGACTCGAAAGATAAGAGCAGAGTACTCGCCGTTGTAGGTCTCGATGTCCGCCGTTTGCTTGAGTCACTGAAGCTTCTCTCGCAAGACGGCCTGGTAGTTCGACGCTTCGAAGTGTTGGAGCACATGCTCACGGAAAATACCCCACGTGTGCTCCTCGCTTCTCGTCGTCGACGACCAGTGCAGGAACCACCCCGAGGCCGGCTTCTCCATCGCTGACCCGGCGATTCCTGGCAGACGCGCACTGGCGTCCTCGATTGAGATTCCGTTGATGCGACAGGCGTTCTCGATCTGGAACAGCCATTCGCGTACGTCCTCTCCCCGCTTGCCGGTGAACCTGGGCAGATTCGTGGGCACTCGCGTGCGCTCTGCCATTGCTTGATTCAGCCGGTCGATCTCGGCTCGTAGCTGGGCGTTCGTTGGCATGGGCTTCTTGCAGTCAGGTTGCTGGGACCAACAAGTGCTACCAGTTTATCAGGAAGAAGCGCTGTCTTGGGGAGGGCGTGTGAAACGAAGAGTGCCGCCCCCGCAGTTCAGGCGGATGGAAGCTTCGCGAAGCCTCCACAGCCGCCCTACATCTGCATATCTATTTTAACTTGGTTTCACTATACCTACGGTGAGGTGTACCTACAATGACCTCCTATTGGCTTACCTTTCTACCAATCAGATACAAGTAACTTATCCGAGAAGGACAACATCACACGGGAAATACTGTGTGTTTCGGGACTAGGTGGGATGTTACCAAACCTATCTCCCCGACGCAGGTCGCCTAAGCTTCTGGACGCCCGTCAGGTCGATCGCGCTCCATACAAAGCCTGGCGGAATGGTGTAGGGCTCCGCGCGGACGTACCCCACGCTCTTAGACACGTCGATGGCCTCGCGGTCTGGCAGCACCATGGTAGGTACAGCTTCTTGAGCAACGCGCAAGAATTTCTACTGCTTCTCCACGGCCACGAGCTCCACCTGCTTCTCAGCGGTGGACCTGCTTGAGCGGGGAAGGTGGCAAGCTACTCCTGGATCCACCAAAGCCAGACTAGGCATTAAACTCGTGATTTAGTTGCGTTCAAAGTTTCTTTGCTGCATCGCCCCCGCTGCCCAGATCGAGCTAGCGTCAGCAAAATGAGGCGTATCGGTGTTTTCGCCTATAGGATGATTATAAAGGCCTCATCCTTTCGTCACATGAAGGGTGCCGAGACATCCTATCCACGGATTGCTTGTTTGACTTGGTCTTGTATGTGAGACCGGAAAAGCTTTAGTTATTCGGGAGGTGAGGGGCCGTAGCGCCGATAGACTTAGTCTTTCCCGGGTTAAGCTGTTATTCGCGTGAAGATTGATATTCCGTGAAAGCCCAGGTTTTTCGCGATGTTGTTCGTTTCTAGCTATCTAACAAATCTCCCGCCGGGACCACCTGGTGACCCGGCAAATCATCCGATATTTAGGTTAGTGCACACCAACTCGGGAAGCGTTCTAAAGTTTGGTACCTCGCGCAGGTAGTGCAAATCACTGAAGTCAGCATCCATGCCCATCCGTGCATAAACTCACCACGTACTGATTTAACTAAAAATGGGAGGGAAAGTGTCGACCGCAGCCCAATTAGGCGGTAAAGTTGAAATAAATCAGTACACTTAGCCTTCTTCGCAATTCTCTTAACCTTGCAAGATTTATTGGTCCCACCTTTGTGGCTAAGGCGGGGAGTTCTGTATCGACGCGAGAATTCGATTCGGAATGATTTCGGTTCGCGTGCGATGCGTATCGAGGCTTAACTCCTTCAAGTTCAACGCAATCTAATTGACAGATTGCAAACTCCTACCTTCGCGAAAGATTCAAGTCAAGCTTAGTGTGGATTAAAGTAAGTTTAGGCTATCGTTCCAGCAGACTGGGGTCCGATAATCATCGTATCGCGTGGCCTTGGTATTTAGTACCACAGAGCCTTGTTCCAGAACAAGCTCTTGGCGTTCGCCAGGTCGTCATCCGCGACGGTGAACGTGTCGTTGAAGACGATCTGGGTGCCGACGCTCGACTCGTTGTACAGCGGCCAGTAGATCTTGTCGTCGGCCCACATGGTGTTGGGGTTGCCGGTGAGCACGAAAGAGAGAAGGTATTTCTGCATCATGACGGCTACTGTCGCGTTCACCGACGAACTGCCGCCCATGCCGCCCATGCCACCGGCACCGCCAGACCGCCGGTCGAGCTGCCGTCCGTCATTCCCGTGCTGCTCGCGTCACCGACAGTGGTGGCCGACGCTCCCGAAGACGCCGTCGTGGTAGTCGAGCTCTCCGACGAACTGCTGGACGAAGTCGAGAGCGAGTAGGTGCTGTACCAGTAGTAGCTCTGGTCCGTTCCGTGCGTGGCCGAGCTGAGCGCAACCTCAGCGTTCCAGGTCTGGTTGTTCAGAGCGTGCGTCAGAGCCAGGTTCTTGCCGGTCAAGTCGAACGACTGCTTCATGTCCGAGAAGCGCAGACCGGCGCTCTCGTAGTCGCTCTCCGGGTACAGCTCCAGCAGCTCCTCGACCATATCGTCCGTAATAGCCGGGAAGAAGATACGCAGGTACGTGGAGACGTCTTCCTGCGAGTCCACGCCGTCGTAGGCCTGGCCATTGGCCTCGTGCTGCTCGTGCGAGATGACGCACGGGCCGGAGAAGTTGAAGTGGCCCTGGTACAGGTTGGCCTCGTATGTGTCAGGAATAATGAAGCCGTCCACGCGCGGCTGAAGCTGGTACGTGTACTCGCTAACGAGGTCGTTGGTGGTGTCCGTGAGGTTGGTGAAGTCCACTTGGCGCATGCAGTCGAGGTGGCCGCCATCGCAACCCACGGCCGAAGACACGTTCTGCCAGAACTGCTCGCCGTGGTGGTGGCCCGCGCCAGGAACGTAGCCCGGGGACATGACGTACGCCTTGTGGAAGAGCTGCGGTGCGTTGCCGCCGAAGCGGGTCATCTGGAACAGCACCTGCGAGCCGCCAGCCGAGAAACCCATGGCCGTCACATCGTCCGGGTTGCCGCCGAACTTGCCGATGTACTTCTGCACCCACTCGAAGGCGTGCGTCGAGTCCCAGACACACAGGTTGGCGTCGCCGCCCTCGTGCTGGTACGTGGGTCCGGTGGCGAGGCCCGTGAGGCCGAGACGGTAGTTGTAGGCCACGAAGATGAAGTCTGTGGACAGGTCGAAGAGACCCTCGGGTGTGTTCTCCGCCTTGGAGCCGCCCGTGAAGCCGCCGCCGTAGGTCCAGACAAGCACCGGCAGGTTGCGGCCGACAGCGTCAGCGGGGGCCCACACATCCAGGTACAGGCAGTCCTCCTCGGACGAGCATGCAACATCGGCAGCGGCCAGGTTCGTGCCGGTGTTGGTCTCCGTCTCGACGTCGGGCCACTCGGGGCCGCGAAGCGGAGGTCACCTGTCGGCACCTTGGCGAAGCGGATGTTCTGGTACTTGTAGTATCCGACGGTGGTGTTGCCTCCGACGGCCTGGACGGTGGTGTAGTCGAGCTCGACGGTGGGCAGCGACGTGGAGGACGAACCACTGGAGCTGGCGACGGAAGTCTGCTCGGTGTTGCCACCGGCGAACACTGGGGCCACGACGGCGGCCGCGGCCAGGAGCAGGGCGTAGACGCGCATTCTGTCTGGGTGTTTGGTGGGAGGTGGTGCTCAGAGGCAGGCAATTTGGTAAATGAATGAGGCTTTCGTTGACAACGGACTTGAGTGGCATAACTCCAGGCGCGGTGATCCAGAGGGCACCGATGAGGCATACGGACTCAAAGATGGGGAAGAGCTGACAGGACTAATTTTGCGTGTGACAGCCTGGATGGCCAGGCCGGCCGTTTCTGCCGCAGCACGCGCGCACCTTTAGGACTCCTAAATTAGGAGCTTGCCGCTCCGTGTCCAGTGTGACCAGGCTTTGTTTGGGAGGGACCGGCCAAGCATGTGGACACTGTCCACTGGACAGGCAGACACTGTATGAAAAAGATAGGTAATCCTCGAATTTTATGATTACTCGCCGACCCAAGATTTCAAAACACAACGTTATTAAATATGTACTGTACCAAGCTTGGTGCCGCCCGCGCATCGGGTTCATGAATATGGACCCCAGCCGCTTGTTCAACCTTTCACGTGCGGGATCATGGCCACGCCGATCCGGTGTTGTAGCCCACCAGCAACAAGAGCACTCAAGTGTGTAGGTACACATATAGCCATGGGCCGCCTTAGGCTGTCCAAGCTGAGGCTGCATTGTAGAGAGCAGTTACTACTGGATTACACCCGCACAAACGATGCTGGCATACAAACACTGGAAAGCATTACAGGCGGCCCCGCCTGATTCGGCAGAGTGGTACACTCATAAAGAGTGCAAGGTTGTAAAATTCGTACAGGCTGCACATAGATGCAGCTGTACTGAGTTACTGAATTCGCCGAAAATGGACATGAGCCAATCATTGCTGAGGCGCCACGTCGTGTTCCCTTCAAATCTAATCTATATCCGAGACCGACATGACTATGGTCAGGACATATAAGTGGTCAGTGGCCCTCTTCAGCAAACTTGGAACCTGAAACCTGGAAAAAAAGTTCCAAGATGCAGTTTTTCGAGGTACTTCAGGTAAATTCACCTGGAAACCCAAACTTTCACAACATTCATTCTGTACATAAAATTTTGCAGTGCCTTCTCTCATTTTTATTTCCACTCCTTCCTACGCGTCGTTGGCCGGGCCGCGTGGCCCACGCGCGAGGACTGAGCGCCGGCGAGCGGCATGAACGCCTGCAGCGAGAGAGAGGGGAGAGACGTTCCCACTGCCTAGTGTTCACCAAGTAAGGAGTGCTTACGGCAAGCAGCGCTCGTGCCGTGGGAGCTGCCGATCGTGTGCGGTCGACAGCGTGCACGCACCGCTCTCCGCTGAGAGATCGCAAGGCGGCGGGTGTTGGAAAAGGTAGGGCGCCGAGGGGATTGAACTCATGACATACCTGTAGAACATAGCTCGTTAGACCGTTACACCATACAGGCGCCCCGGTCGTCGACTCTTCGGGCTGGGACTTGACACTGTCTGATTGCATATTCCAACACTCCCCCTCAATCGAGAGTGTCAGGACCTCCTGATTGCGACCTTTTCCTGCAGCTTGTTGGTCCGACTCCAACGCCTTGCCGCAATGACCTCCCTGGGTTTAAGGCCATCCGCGTCTCCCCCTGGAGACACATTCCGTTCACATACACCTCGTGTTGTGACACGAACCACACAATCATCACTACGGTCCACATTCCAGCAACCTTCACCTGACTAGTGCCACAGTCGACCCTTCGACCGTAACAAGTGCTACCATGTTGGAAAAGGTAGGGCGCCGAGGGGATTGAACTCATGACATACCTGTAGAACATAGCTCGTTAGACCGTTACACCATACAGGCGCCCCGGTCGTCTACTCTTCGGGCTGGGACTTGACACTGTCTGATTGCATATTCCAACAGCGGGAGGGGGCTCAGTAGGGCGTGTGGTGTTCGTGCTCGAGAGCTCCTGATGGCACGCGGGTGCCTGTGCGCGCAGAGCTCGTGGTGCTGTTATTACAGCAGAACGCGCCCTCAGTCGAGGCAGAGCTCTCTCCGCGCTGCGCCGGCGCACATACATCGTCGGTGGTGGTGTGGGCCACACGACCTACTATTCGATTTAAAAAGTTCCAAGCTTCAGGGAGCCCCAGAGCTGCCTGAAACTTTGTCACTCAAACGAGGGAATCTTGGAACATTTTTCGCGGTTTCAGGTAAAAAATGGTCATGCTGAAGGCACTTTTCCCTGGAACCGCGAACTTTCTTCCAGGTTTCAGGTTCCAAGCGTTTGCTGAAGAGGGCCAGTGCCTGGTATACAAGTGAAAGTCAGTAAGGAAAATGGGTACCCGGCCGTAGATCCCATAATATTGCTCGCTACAAAGCCTAGCGCACATGGTTCAAAAGAGGGACTTCTCCCCAGCAGTTTGAGCCCATTCACAATCGCGAGCGACTCATTCTGCCCAAGCGCCGACCGTTTGAAGGCAAGCCGATACAAAGCCTATTTGAGCGCTGGGAGCCTCTTATGCACAAAAGCGGGGCATTAGAGACCTTTCGAAGCGAGTGTTGTTTGTGGTTTGTGGGATAGGGACACAAAAAAAGTCCAGGCGACGCTTCGGCCCCGATCGTATCCCACAAAGGCACGGGATAAATCGACTTAGACGCCACTCTATCCAACATCTTTGTTGGTTGTGGGATCCTCTTTGACATCGCTAAACTCCTATATTTGATACGCCGCGCTGGTCGTATATCTATAGGTTATTCGAGTGCCCAGGCGACGCTTGATGATCATCCTTACGCGCTCTCGCGCTCTCACTCAAAGATCCGATGCCAGGCTCAGACGCACGTGCACGCTACGCTCCTGATGCTCATTCTCAGTCACAGGCGGCTACACCTATCACTGTGGTGGATCTACGTGCTGGTGTCACAACCTGTTCAAGCCTCGCATCAAGCAGCAGCTCTGACGAGAGTGAGTCCGACAGCGGAGGCGCTACGAGGTCGGCCGTCATTCAAGCCGACCCAAACCGCGCAGGGCAGTCAGGCGGTGACGGATGCGAGTCCATCAACGACCAGGAATCGAATCAAGAGGGTGGTGGGCGCGCGGATGGTGGCACCAAGGCTCGTAGCTACCGCTCGTCGAAGTCCCCACTCAATGGAGGCAAAGCCGGTGGCCGACCTTCGAAACTTCGACAGCGATTCGGCCCTGATGAGGATTACATCCTTGCTGTTCAAGTAAACGCCGATGAATTATATGCAGTTCAGCACGGTGACATCAGACGCCGATGGGATGAGCTGGCCGTCAAACTCAACGGGAGCCCCAATTTTAACATGGTCGCTATCAAAGGGGTAACGGCGCAGGCACGCTTCAAGAGGATTCTGGACAAGCACCGTTCGTGGGAGCGATCGTCGGCGCAGAAGTCAGGGACGGACGAGCAGGAGACGCCCTATATAGCGATAATGACGGAACTCCTAAGCAAGATTAACGACTTTGAAGCAGCCCAAGCTAAAAACGCCGCAGCTGCTGCAGAACAAGAGCAAGCCAAGGTGAATTCGGGGGAAGTCGTTCGTCAGGCCGCGGTTTCGCGTATTAAACTGGGAAAGCGCAATGCAAGATCGGACGAGTCCGACGAGGAGGAGAACAACAACAAGCAACGCAGCAAGAAAGGTGGCACGGACTGGGTGGGCTTGCTCGCGGAGGTCAAGGAACAGCGTAGCCAGTTCATGGAGAGCATTGTGAAGATACAGGAAGCTGGACTTCAGCAACGACTTGCATTTGAAAGGGAGGAAAGGGAGAAGGACATAATCGAGCGCGAAAGAGAGAGAGAAGAACGTCGAATGGAAAGAGAAGAGCGTCAAAAGGAGCGAGAGACGCAGGCAAAGCTTCTTGACAGCTTAATTCAGCGTCTTACTAAAACCCGAGACTAACACCACGATCGCTAGTAGTTCAACTGGTGAGGCTTCCGGAAATATTCTTCAAGCGTAGGAGGAGCACAGTTAAAAAACTTGCTAATTTGATTCTCTCCTTTGATACACGTTGCAGCGTTCGTCAACAGCACAGCCACGCGTACCATTCGGCCAACAGGGGTCAACAATATCTTGTGCTTCTTGTTCCAGTCGATAAATGCCCACTTCTGCTTCACAATTCCGAACATCCACTCAATCGACACCCGGCTTTTGCTCATGACTTCGTTAAAGCGCTTTTCAGCGCTCGAAACATGGGGGTTTTGAAACGGACTGCACAGTAGCTCGTTGACACCATAGGCAGGATCACCATAGATTAGTACACCGAGGTCTTTGACAGATTCGTTTCTTGCAAGATATTGCAGCAGCCCGCTTTCACGAAGCATTGTGGAATCGTGTAGCCTCCCCTCGATAGGACCGTAAAACGACATCATCAAACCTAGCATGCAACAATTCCAAGTCAGCTTTTAGGAACAGGATGATGCTGAAAATTACAATTTAGGCTACACACAGGTGTCTTACCGTCGGGAGTACAAACCCCTTGATAGTTGAGGCAATGGCGACGCTTATGGCCGCTGTAGCACACTTTCTGGAGATTTTCCTTGTCACCCACAGGAATGCAATCGAGCGTAGCTTGTATAGCGCGCAGGTGGCGCTTGCGTTTTCCCGGGCGGCATATAAAACCTTTCGTCCCGTCGACGAACATTGAAATCTTGTCGACGAGGCCGTTGGTTTTGTCCATTACGGCTTGAACGTATTGTTGGTGGCGCTCAGAGTACACGGCATCGTTAAAAAATAACGTATCCTTCCATTCCCCATCTAGATAGCAGTCTGCACAAAACAAACAAACAAAAAAAAACAAAAAAAAAACAATTGTTACGCGACTCATAATGCTGTACCAGCAAGTACCATGCACTTACACAAGTCTGTAATGATGCGACTACACGCGCAGTCGGAGCGACCGAACTGCTTCCGAATCTTTGAGAGCCTCCCCGGGTATGACATGCGATAACAGAGCATCGCAAGAGCTTCGACACCCAACAGCCGGTCACCGGCCCCCGAGATAAATACGTTGGGCACGTTAATGACACCGGCAAGTCGTTTGAGCTCTCCACAGGTAAAGCGAAAGTCCTCGCGCGCGTCAACGTCTGGATAAGTCTCGAAGTCGAACCGGACGTTGGGGATGAGAGGGCGCTCTGCGTGCTGTGTGGCGGCTGCGTCGAGAAGAGCATCTTCGACGTCGTCAAGGTCGCCGAGAAGCAGGAGCAGGGCAGCCCCCTGTTCCATTTGGATCGACGATCTTCGATGCGAGACTGCCTTTTGGGCTGTGATATAAATGTAGCGAGTGGTCGGTATCCCACATCCAACATAATTGGGGCTTCGAAATTAAGTCGCAGGGCTTTGTTGTTTGTTGTTTGTAGGATACGTGTATCCCACAAACCACAAACAACACTCGCTTCGAAAGGTCTCTATTGTACCAAATTCCATAGTTAAACCAAGTGTGTGTCTAGGTGACCACCAATCTGTCCACTAGATCTCGTCTGCGACGTGTGAATACTTGAAGAAAGTAATGGGACAACATGTGACCATTTATATGTCCGGCGCGGATACCAGTATATCTGTATGACTGCAGGAGCAAATCTCAGGCACAAAAGTACTATCTGTACGAGGTATATTACTGATCGCTGGGCCGAATCTGACGGGGCCGCCTGTATTAGGGGGAGTTGAACCTAGCAAAAACCGTGATGATTTGTGGTGCGATTTCCTGCTGATTATTTCGCCCAAATCCTGTTGATTTTCAAAATCAACCACCACCGGAGGTGGTTGATTGGAGAAATCATCATGATGATTTCAAAGTTCAAGTGGTACAGTACACCCCGAATTTCCCTCCTGTTCCCTCCTCCAGATCCCATACAGGCGGCCCCGTCAGATTCGGCCCAGCGATCAGTAATATACCTCGCACAGATAGTACTTTTGCGCCTGCGATTTGCTCCTGCAGTCATACAGATATACTGAGATAGATTAGATTTAAATGGCATCTCAGCAATGGTTGGCTCATGTCCATTCCGGCGAATTCAGTAACTCAGTACAGCTGCATCTATGTGCAGCCTGTACGAATTTTACAACCTTGCACTCTTTATGAGTACCACTCTGCCGAATCAGGCGGGGCCGCCTGTAAAAACACCAGCTGTTTTCGAGACCTCCTTGAACTAGAAAATGTTGTGTATTCGTTTAGCCAAGTTTTCACGCAAATTCTTTCAAAATAAACATGTTGACTATCACTATAAGCAAGTTTTAGGATTTCAACTCGCATTGATGGAGCCGTTGTGAGTTTCTAGACAGCGCTTCATTGACGACGGCCGCCACTGAGATAGAGGCGGACTGTAGGAAGAGATGTGTGCGCTTAACTCGAGCCTACGCGTGTTTGCGAGGCCTAAAGCGGCAACGAGTGGCTAAATGCGAAAGCTTTGTGTGAGTACCCCACTTTGCTCTGTTGATTTTTGGTGCCGAGAGTTGGTAATTATTCGGTCCCTTCTCTGTTGATATTTTTGTCGTCATTTTTGAGGTTCGACTCCCCCTATTATTATACATGCAATCGAGCAGTTAACGAGGAGTGCTGGCCAGTTTTTTTTAAGAGCTGGCCATGACTCCCCGGCGGGGAGGTCCCCGCAATTGAAATCTCAACCATTGTGCTGTGTGTGACAGACTGCATAAAACGTGGCCAGATGACCGGATTTTCCGCGTTCATCGATCACCGTAGGAGTGATGAACGCGCGCACGGCTTTGGGTATACATGTACTGTACATGTATTTGACATATGGATGAATATCGTTAAAGTGCCGACACATATGTTTATCTACTTATCCACTGTATGGTGACCATGGTCCAATCAAATGGCGATAAGCGATTATTGTCGAATGAGGAGGCCGACGGATCGTATTTTATCCAATCGTCAACGTTAGGGGTAGGTTAATGAGCCGCCGACACTCCTGCCGACGTATAATGTCGGCAGGGCTGTCGAGATATGTTATCCACCTATAGTGAGGTTAAGTAATTTGGAGATTATATACATATTTTACACGCTGCCGACACATTACTATGACTTTGTATTGAGTCTGGATGCCTGTTGGATGCCTGTTGGACGGCGCCGTCACTTACATCACAATTTCAATCGAGTTTTCTCGGCAACGCCTTACCCGCATGCGTTCATGGCACAAAGCGGCTTCAGGTAAGGCATTGCTCATGGGACTGTCGTCGCTGCAGCTGAGGTGTCGCCAGCGACACATGCAAGTCACTCTATACAATATATATTAAGGCGGAGCGTGAACTAAGTCAGCAAGTATCAAAAATTAAATCTTTTCATGTTAAATGAAAATAAATACAGTGCCTACGTTGTTCACTGAACCACCGACCACCGCAGCACCAGGTAGAAAGCGCCATCCCACCAGTAACTGCGGTGTGGCCATGTCCTCCGCCTCCCTTGCTCGACAGCAGCGAGCGTGCCCCTCGCTGCCCCAGAGATCAACGCTCGCAGCCGTCTGCGTCAACGGGCGCCGCGTTGCTACCGCCGCCGCTGCTGCTGGTGGTGGTGCTGCTGCTGGTGGCGCTGCTGCTGCTCGTTGGGGCGAGGGCGCCTACTGCGGGCCCCTGGGCTGCTTCTGCACTGCCGCGTACTGCTGGTGCGTCTACCGCGGGGACCCGCCTCCACCCACACGCGGACGCCCCTTGCTCGCCGGCGCCGCTCCCGCTGTCTGTCTGCGTACTGGTGCTGCATGCCGACCGCGCGCCTGTGCTGAGCTGCTGCTGTTGCGGGGACCCGCCACCCCCACGCGCGGACGCCCCTTGCTCGCCGGCGCCGCTCCCGCTGTCTGTCTGCGTGCTGGTTGAGATGTGCGCCGACATGTCGTTCTTTAAGCCAATGAAAACGTTTTTAATATTAACAAATCAGTGTCAATGCTCGTGAAGGTTTTAGCCAATAAGATTGATGTCGGCCATGTCGGCGGCTGTCGGCACCGTCACGCTATGGCAGTACCAAGGCCAAATTGAGAATACAGATGATCCCTCGGTAGTAATCCCTACGATAGGAATACCTGCTCATCAGGAATATAAAGGTGGGTCCCAACGATTTCTGAATGACCGTCCCATACAAAGCCAAGTAAATATTCCCCCTCACCCCTCAATAGTCATAAGGCATAGAAAATCACGGATTATGAATGTGTTGGGGTGCTTAACTATGGGAAAAGTCCATTCTGTACAGGACGTCTGCAGTAGTCTAACCAGGATACCAGCTCCTATTGTCCATTTTTTCGTGCCGCATTTCATATTTAATGCTTGCATTAGCATTCGGAGCTGGCTTTCAGAACTGCTAGTACCGTTCCTTTGAATAGAATGGAGCTTGGGTGCTTGCCAACATTAGTGAAATGGGGCTCAATACTATCATGGCAACTTATTTTGCACATCAGTATCATTACCTACATCATGCCCCAAATGTCTTACGGTATTATATTAAATATACTTTTATCCTTTTCGGTGTTACGGAGGTCATATATCGTTATCTGCACGAATTCACTCATCGATTTGAGCATTACCGAGGTATATATCGTTATCTGCACGAATTCCATTCATGTCCGCTCATCGATTTGAGCAGCCATTTTAGGTCTATGTAACCAAAAGACTGCACAAATACGTACCATATATGTGGTACAGTCCAGTGTACCACCCCATGGTATACCCTACGACAGGAATACCCTCATCTAGGAATAAAAAGTGGGTTCCCGACGCCATGACTAGCCAGGGGATTGTCTGTATATTCGGTCCTGAAGGTGATTAGACGATATGCATATATAGGATTGCTTCTCTCTCTAGTCTGGCACCAAATTCTTGTGTTGGCTTAACAGGACCGATTCCCGTAGAATCTGTCGCGGCCATTTTGTACAGATTTCGTACAGAATGACATGAAAAGGGCATTTATAGACAACTTGTCGCCGACATCAACTCGACAGATTTTCCATCTGTCAGAAGGAGGGGGGAGTGTAGGGGACTGCCGGATCCGGCGCGTTGTCGGCTGTGTCTGGCATCAGTGCAAAGGCGTCAAATGGGGTTGTGATCGCGTCGAACGATAATGCTGCTACGTCGGACGTAGGCAACGTGGTGATCTGTAGTGGGGAGAGCCCCGACATCGACTCCTTCAACGAGCGACTGCGGCTCAGAATTGACCGCTGCTGTAGCGCAATTTGCACGCTATGTGGGCAAGTCGAACACAGCGACCGAAGGAGCAGCTCGTGACCCAGAAAGGCCAGTGGCGTCGCAGCAAGTATGTCACCGAGAGAAGTGAGATCAAGAGATCAAGCAGCGGCAAGAAACGTCTGCATGTGGTCGTATAGCTTGATACGGAGCTAATAGATCAGCACGATTTTATTAAAAACCCACTCGATGCCACATTATCATGTTTTCTTCATTTCGCAGAGCTCTCTTCATGCACGCCACGCTTCTCTTAGCTGGCTCACGATCCCATCGTGAACCAGCTTTGTACCAAATTTAGGAACCTGTACGGCTTCCTGGCTGCGGGCTGTACCCGCAGCCAGGAAGGTACCAAATTTGTACACTCGCTGAAATTCTGTCGGAATTTAGTTACGGGAATCGGACCACATATTTTTTTTACCTTTTGTCTCCAGGCCGAACGCGTACAGTGGGTCATTCCTATTGATGAACGCCTTTGTTGTTGATGGCAAATGCCGAAGTGAGTTGATTAAAGTTACCAAAGATGTTCTACTTGTCCTCTCAACTCTACTCCCCTCTTGTCCTCCTTGTTGTCCTCTCGTGTCTGCTTGAGCAATCACCCCTGGCTGCACCGTCGAACCAACCAAGTTGACCATCCCCAAGATTAGCCAATAGGATGCGTTCCAGGACGGTTTGGGGTGAACCGTGCCAGCGGTTCCGGTACATAACGGAACCGTACTTAGCGGTGCACTTCAACACTCCCACTCACCGCTACGGTACGGTGACCTTCTTCTTGATCCCGCTGGCGTTCCGCAAGTGCTTCAGCGTCTTCGTCCCGAGCGCCTTCGTCAGCATGTCCGCCAGTTGCTGCTTCGTGTCGATGTAGTCCACCTTGACCGTTCCGCGTTCCACGTTGTCGCGGATGAAGTGGTGTCGAATGTCCACATGCTTCATCCTAGCATGGTACCCAGCGTTCTGGGCCAACGCGATCGCTCCTTGATTGTCTTCCCACACCTGCGTTCCATCCATTTGCTCCTTGCCCATGTCCTTCAGCATCGCACGCGTCCAGAGCACCTCCTGCACACATAGGCTCAGTGCCATGTACTCAGCTTCCGCAGAGCTGAGCGCAACCGTTCTTTGGAACTTGGACTTGAACACTACGGGAGCGTTCCCGATCATCACCATGACTCCCGACACGGAACGCCTGTCGTCAATGTTGCTTCCCCAATCGGCGTCCGTGAACGCTTCAACCGTGATGCTGTGGTCGCCACCTTGGTACACGATACCGTATTCCCGGGTCGTCTTCAAGTAGCGTAGCACGCGAATGGCAGCTCGCCAATGCTGCAGGCCGGGTTTCTCCAGGAATCGCGACAACTGGGTCACCACGTACGCGATGTCCGGTCTGGTGCATGTCGTGATGTACAGCAGACATCCGATCAGGGAACGGTACGGCCGCGACTTCATCTCAGCACGTTCTTCATCCGTTCCGGGCGACTGCGACTTGGTCAACTTCAGGCCCGACGTGCACGGGTTGTCCACCGGCTTAGCGTTCCGCTGACCGAACCGTTCCACTACGTCGTCAATGTACCTTGTCTGCTTGATCATGAGCGTTCCGGCGTTCTTGTCGTGGTCAATCTCCATACCTAAGATGAACTTCGCCGTACCGAGCTCCTTCATCTTGAACGCGTTCTTCAGTGCGTTCTTCACCTCACGAACCTCACCACTCGTCTTCGCAGCGATGATCATGTCGTCGACGTACAGACACACGTAGATGAAGCCGTTCCTGGAACGCTTGACGTAGACACACTGGTCCGCACCGCAGCTCTTGAAACCGTTCCCCAAGAACACGCGGTGGATTGTCTTGTTCCATGCACTAGCCGCCTGCTTCAGACCGTAGATAGCCTTGTTCAGCTGGCAGACATAGTTTGCAGCGTTCTCAATTCCAAACGGCACCTCCATGTACACACGATCCGTCAACTCACTGTTCAGGAACGCTGTGTCCGCGTCCAACTGCTCCATCATGTATGCGTCTGCCACGCACACGGCCAGCACGACCCGGATCGAGTTCATGTTCGCGACCGGGGAGTACGTTTCGAAGAAGTCAACACCGTACTTCTGCTTGAACCCCTTCGCAACCAACCGTGCCTTGTACCGGATCACGCGACCGTTCTCGTCACGCTTCTTGGCAAACACCCATCGGCTACCAATTGTACGCGTATGCGTTCCACGTCGTACCAGCGTCCAGGTTCCGTTCCGTTCGTGCGAGAGCAACTCCGTGTCTATTGCATCCCGCCAGGCATCTGCGTCTTCGCTTGCCATGGCCTGTGCATACGTCGCCGGCACATCCGTTCCATCGATGATCCTGGCCACGTACGCCAGTACAGCCTCCGCAATGAGACCGTCCGCGTCGATCCTGGGTCGCTTCGGGGATGGCGGGCCGTCACTCCCTTCCGACTTGCGTTCCTCGTCATCTGCATCGTCACCGTTCTCCAAGAGAAACACCGGTTCACGGGATCTTCTCGTCCGTTCTGGCTCGGGGTGGAACACCAGGTGTTCGTTCTGGAACGCTTGAGTTGGAGGTCGGTACGCAGTCAACTCCAATCCAGTGGCAACTGGGTGTTCCGGCGCCGGTAGCTGCAGTATCTCCTGCTCTGGCTCAGCCTCATCCATTTCGACGTCTGGAACGGGTTCCTCAACAGCATCCATGGGTTCGTCCTCGACCGGTTGGCGTTCCACCTCGATTGGAACAGTTGGCACATCTCCGTCCTTGGTCACATGGATGACCGTTCCATGCTGCGGCGAGTGCGTATCATAGATTCCGCCCACCTCGCGCTCGTCCAGCTTGACCGACCGTGACACCTTAACCTTGGACGCATCCATGTCATATACACGGTACCCCTTAGCGTTCTCCGCATACCCGAGGAACATGCACCTAAAGCTCTTGGGCTCGAGCTTCGTCCTCTTTACATCGTCAATGTGAGCGTACCCCGGTGAGCCGAACACACGCAGATGATCCATCCGTGGCTTCACCTTGAAGCTGACCTCGTACGGCGTCATATCCGAGCGTTCCGCGTTCGTGGAACGGTTGATCAGGTACACCGCCGTGCTCACAGCCTCCGCCCACCATTCCGTCGACACGCCTTTGTAGTGTAACATGCTGCGTGCCTTCTCCATGATCGTCCGGTTCATGCGTTCCGCAACTCCGTTCTGCTGCGGGCTGTAGGGCACCGTTCTCTGATGCATGATGCCGTTCCGTCGACACAGATCCGTGACCGCCTTGTTCACGAACTCTGTTCCATTGTCCGAGCGCAGGCACTTCAAGCGTTCTCCCCATTGGTTCTCGTAGAACGCCTTGAACTCCTTCAGCTTGTCGGCCACTTCGCTCTTCTTCTTCATGAAGTACACCACAACATACCTCGAGTAGTCGTCCACGAACGTCAGCACGTACTTCGCCCCACCCTTGGAGACAGTTCTCATCGGCCCCATCACATCCGTGTGGACTAGTTCCAACACACACGATGTCTTCGTCGTCGACCGTGCCGGGAACGATGTCACAGTCTGCTTCCCCTTCATGCATCCGCCGCACAAAGTCTTGACGCTACGCCCCACGGTTGGCAATCCGTTCGTAGCATGCTGAGTCTTGGCCATCCCGTTCTCGCTGGGGTGCCCCATGCGAGCGTGCCAAAGCTCCCACTGAGTGTCAGCCCCGGCGTACTCCACGAACCGTGCCGACTCCTGCTCGCAGTCGAGCACGTACGCCTTGCCAATCTTCTTGCCCAACGCGACCGCGCTGGCGTTCCCCCAGATGACACACGAGGAACGCTGGAACTCAACGCTCAGACCGCGTTCCGCCAGCTTCCCTACCGACAGCAACCTTCTGTCGAGTCCCGGAATGTACAGCACGTTCTGCATCGTGATTCGTTTCCCGTCCATCCCGGTCAGCTTGACCGTTCCTCGTCCGACGACCGGTAGCTGCTTTCCGTCGGCGATGGTCACCTGCATCCCAGTGACCGTTCCATCCATTTCAAAGAGGTCGTCACGATGCGGGGTCATGTGGGATGAAGCCCCGCTATCGATCAGCCACCCGGCGAGGCGTTCTTCACCCACGGCGAACACGGTGTCGCTCCCAGCGTTCCCGTTCTTGCCCGGACAGTCCCGCTTAATGTGGCCCACCTGGTCACACTGAAAGCACTTGCCCTTGAAGACTCCGTTCTTCTTCGGACCGTTCCCCTTTCGACCGTTACCACGACCGCCCTTGAACCGTCCAGCGTTCCCGTTGGCGCGGAACGCTTTCTCCGTAGTGGAACCCTTCTTCTCGAGCCGTTCAAACTCCTTCAACAGCTTCTCCTTCACGTCGTTCAACGTGACATCCTTGGCGTTCTCCAGGATGGGCGCGATGAGTTCGTACTCGGACGGTAGACTACTCAGCAGCACCACGAGCTGCCGTGCCTCGTCGACCGGTTCTCCCATCGTCTGCAGCCCAACGATCAACTCGTCGAACGCGTCCAGATGCTTGGCCATCGACGTTCCAGCGTCCATCTTGAACTCGTGCAGACGCCTGGTCATGGCGACACGGTTGTGCAACGTGGTACGGTTGTAGTACTCCCTCAGCGTGTTCCACGCCTGCATGGCACGCGTCGCGGAACGAATCTTCGTCTGGTGCTGAATCTCCACACCCTGCGCGATGATGCCCAACGCCTTCGCGTCATTCACGAGCCACGCCTCCGTGATCTCGTTCTCCGCCTTGACGACCTCCACATGCGCAAGCAGCCCCTTCTGGGCCAGCGTCATACGCATGTTGTACTCCCAGTGGAAGTAGTTTCCACTGCCCAGGAGGACTTCGGCGCGCTTGGTCGTCATGTCTTGAGCGGAGCGTTCTTGGTCGAGCGTTCTTGCGGCGAGCGTCCTGCGGCTGTTAACCTATTGATGAACGCCTTTGTTGTTGATGGCAAATGCCGAAGTGAGTTGATTAAAGTTACCAAAGATGTTCTACTTGTCCTCTCAACTCTACTCCCCTCTTGTCCTCCTTGTTGTCCTCTCGTGTCTGCTTGAGCAATCACCCCTGGCTGCACCGTCGAACCAACCAAGTTGACCATCCCCAAGATTAGCCAATAGGATGCGTTCCAGGACGGTTTGGGGTGAACCGTGCCAGCGGTTCCGGTACATAACGGAACCGTACTTAGCGGTGCACTTCAACAATTCCTAAAAACATCTTTTACATTTGTGACGCGCATTTGCCCGTTTCTGATACTTTTACGACGTGCGTGATTATACTCGACGTTGTTGGCCCTACGGAGAACTAGGGCTTCGCGAAGGCTGGGATAGGAGTGATTAACTCACCTTTAACCGCCATTGATGAACTCAATCCACACGCTCCACGGGCATCTCCTGCGCCTTCTTCGCAGTTGAGTTTCTACTTAGATATCACAAACAAAGAGCATAAGTACATGTATAATCGTTCTATACTGACAGAAAGGTATAGTTCAAAGGAAACTAGATCGCTGGCGCTTAAACCGGGAGGGCGTTTCTCAAGTAAAAACATAAAGAGGATGACGTACTTGATCGCTTTCGCTTACATGTAAAGGCTGTTCACCTGTTGTCTGAAAAATCAAAAGTAGGGCTCATGTTACGATTGAATGGTCGATAGCAGCGATGAAGAACTATATATAAAACTTTGGTGACGTTTTATTGTAGAGAATGCATAGTATAGTAAGTAAGAAGCAATATATACCTGCTTTTCGGAGCTCATGCCTAGTTTGTGAGACGCACGAAAAGAAATTCATGAGTCTGCGTATATCATGGGTTTGATACGCATGTCAACTTGAGATTCTCAAGTACCTATGTGTAGAACTGTCAGCTAAGCTGGTGGTACCTATATGTAGAACTGTCAGTTATGCTGGTGGTAGATTTCAAAGTATCATGCTCCTAATGCGGGTCCTAAGGCTACGATGATGGTTGGGAGTCCCAACTTGTGACCTCGTTATGCATAAGCTCAATATCGTCGAAGTGTATCTCGTAAGGAAGCCTTTTGCAGCATGGCTGAGGTCAGCGAGCGGAGTTTGTGCTACTGGTGTGGCACAAACTCCGCTTATGTGTGCCACCACCAATACTACGCACGCACTCGTAAGGGTGCTGTAGAGTCCTCCTTCACCTCACCACGGGACCACGACCTCCGCGTTGTCAAACCGCTGGCTATGACCCGTAACATGAAGCGCACCCCGACGAAGCGTCCTGCCTCCGTATGAGTGACTCGACCTTACGCACGTCGAACCTCACGGCGGGCAGTGAGTTAGGCGAAGGTCGCCTAGGGTGCCATGGGATAGTACAGCAAATGTTACCTGTAACTCAGTCGACATTTTTTGAACGAAATAAAGCTGGTGGTGCCCTACAGGCTACTACGTAGCCCTCCCAGTATAACTCAATTTTTGTTATACCTGCACTTTGATAGACGACCTACGGGCATCTCCTGCGCCTGCTTCGCAGCCCCAGTATCTGCCCTGCTGCACCGCTATTAGTTAAAAGGACGGCCGACTTTCAAAGCGAAACCGAAAAACGAACCCTGCGTAGATCTGTCGACGACTCGTTCAGACTGCAAATGCTCATCTCGCTTTGTCAAGACTGGGTCACCTCCATCATTCTCGAGATGTCGAGAACACTCGGTCAACCGACATCAATGTAAACTGACCATAAAACCTATTACCAGTTCATCACCAGTTTGCACGGGGGACGGACAGCGCTCGAATTAATCTTGTCTACCAGCACTTCGTCGCTTCCTATCCCAGTAAAATAGTACGTTAAGAACATAATCGGGTTGGCAATTGAGAGATAGCATTTGATTTGTGTATTGGGAAGTAACCCCTTCTGGCAACTGCACAATAAGTGTCAGCACGGGATCACAAATTTGCTTCACGAACGTGTTCTTTCACTTTTGCCACGTACTGTATTTGTGTTTTCAGGAATGACCCAGTATGGGCAGCATGGTACAGCCCTCCTTACCCGTACGCGCAGCTTTTGATAGTTGTATTGAAAGTTTGTATTAAATTACATATGGTAGAATAGCAGCAAAGTTCAGACACACCAATTTTCGCATTACAATATGACATTAGCACTTGGCCTATCAGAGACCATCGACATATTGTGTTGGCCAATGGGCTTTGTTCAAATCTCATGTTGTCGTGTCAGTAACAAATCTGACAATTCGGACATATTTTGTCCGATCATCTCAAAAATATTTGATATGATCATAATAAAAGCAAGTCAACCTCATATTTTAAAAATACCATGCAAGATCGGACACATATCGTATTGGACAGGGAAAAATGATTGGCGTCGGAGCAGACGAGGCAGTGCTATCAGTTCTACATCGGAGATGTCGACGAAGAATCTAATACCAGGCAACTCCCAGCGGGCGCGTCTAACGGCGCTTAACGTGTTTGGGCGCTTCGCTACCTCGGAAGGCATGACGGTCAAGCAGATTTGCTCGATGGTAGGGGCGGATGACACCGGAGATGTGCTGTACATCGTCCTCGACAAGTTCGCTATGCATCTTGCGTACCAAGCAAGCTCTAAAGGGACGCTACTATGGAAAAATTCGGTTGCGAGCTACTTTGGAAATGTAAAGAACTATCTACTCGAGCTTTTCCCGGCGCTAACCAGCGTGTCCAGTCGACGTCTGCAGAAGATTGCCTCAATCCTGGACAAATATTGTGCTAAGCGGGGCACCGACTTCACGAACCAGGCGCCTCCATGCACGAAAGCTGACCTCCGGGCACTTATCACGACGATCTATTGGGGCGCTACGACACCTGACGACTACAAGGATGCATCGCTTCTCAGTTTGCTGTGGTACCTACTTGGGCGCTCATCGGACACGGCGTGTCTGTTAAAGAGTCAAGTCGCGGTTTACCCTGGTAAGTTTTTTTTAATAGTAAGTAGCCATGTTTGTTGCAGGAATTGTCTAACACAATTTGTTTACGTCTAGGTGGTTGTATTTACATCCACTTTAAGCGGATGAAGTCGGCTTCTTACCAAGGTGCATCTCTGTTTTACGACTTCGGCGATTTGATGACGTGTCCTCTGCATGCCCTAGCCGTTGCAAGCATCATGCAGCGAGTTCCTACTCGACCAACTGCCTAGAGACACCCAACCGCTGGAGAGCCCCCCAATTGAATCAAGCCCGCTAGCTGAACGCTTGGCAGCTCGACTTCAAGTTCACAACGCAGAATTTGAGGGTGGTGCCTCCTCCACCGCGCCTCCACCGAGACGGATTGCCGTTCCCGGCATGCAGGCATACGTGAACCGAGTGTTAAACAAGTGGGTGAGCGAGTGTTCAACGACTGGATTTCAAGTGACCCAGGGCTTGTCATTGCACTCGTTCCGCCGCGGTGCTGCGCAAAATGCCAACGGCAACTGCAAGCTCAACACCCCGTGGATTCTGGACCGCGGTGGCTGGAGTATGACCTCCATCAGCAAGGCGTTTAACTACATCGTCAGCACAACACAAGAAGATCAGCAGGTGGGTAAAGCGTTAGCAGGGTGGGGTTCAGAGTCGAAGCTTGCTTACCTACCCTTCATCTCTTCGACCCAATGGTGTCCGACAAGATCCGTCAACTTCAACAGCTTTTATTTGCATCTGCGTTCGGCTTCGCGACCGAGTTCAACTTCCGCGACGATGTCCTTGAAGTGCTGATGGCGGTCGCAGTGCTCCACTACCACGACATGTTGCGGCTGGCATCTATGAGTCCCTACATCAAACGAGTTCAACATGGAATGGCCCAGGTTAGTGTCACGGAGTCAGAGCTTGGCAGTTGGTCACTCACCATTCAGGTCGATCTTCTTCAGCGCAAGAAGAAGTTTGGCGAGGCGGAGGAGAAGGCCCCAGCTGCGCCGACCTCCGACGACTTAGTAAGGAAGCAGACGGAGTTGATCCAGCAGCAGCTGCAGGTGATCGACACCTTGTCGAACCAAGTCAAGGCGCTTAACGATCGAGTGGCGTCGCTTGAAGGCGCGAGAACTACAACACCCGTGAAAGATACGGCACCGTCGAATGCAGATGCCGCGGGGGTGGCGACCAGATGTGTCCGGGTGAAACAGCAGCGGGCTCGCTCCAAGTCTCTCTCGTCAGTTTGGTACGAGTGGTTCTGTGATATGCAAAACACCAAGCGTCAGTACCGTCGGCACTACCACGAGACGAAAGTTGCTGTTGCTTTCATAAAACTCTTCTTACCGGAAGGGTACGACGTCACTGGAACAAAGGCGACCGTGTTGCAAGCAGGTAAGGATGCCGAAGCTAACATCTTGACGTTTCTGCGAGGGCACCACAAAAAGACAAAAGCGTACGGAACAGTGGTAAAAGCCTTAAAATGCATGCACACTGAGGGCAAGCTGGACGACCACATATTTCAACAACAAGCACTTACTGCACAGGGGCGCATTGTAGATACCTCTGATGCGCGGACGATCCATGTGCTGCTTCCACAGCAAGTGTCAGACGCCCAAGCCCCGGAAACAGCGGACGCTAATTGAGGTCAAGCCTCATCAGATGTCCTGCGCGCGTTTGACTGCAACAGTTAGACATAATGCGTACTCAACACACGAAGTTAGTGAAGCAATCTAGCGTTTCGATTCAATACACACTACATCAATGACAACCACTTACGTCTTCTTTCGCTGACCGTCACCCCGCCGGACACTACGCAACCGGACATGCACCCCCAGCCAAGCGCGGCCGCCACCTCCTCCTCCGCCACCCCGCGCGGCATTCGTCCTGCTCCTGCATGTGCTGCTGCTGGCCCCGAGCGCCATCACCTCGCCCGAGGCCACGAAGTCGTCCTTGCGCCCGCCGCCTCGCGCGGCATTCGTCCTGCTCCTGCATGTGCTGCTGCTGGCCCCGAGCGCCATCACCTCGCCCAAGGCCACGCAGTCGTCCATGCGCCCGCCGCCTCGTCAGCATTCACCACCACCGCCACCCCGCGCGGCATTCGTCCTGCTCCTGTTGTGATGCTGCGACCGGACATCGAAGGCAACCTCCTGCCCGTGGCCAGGCCGCAGTCCCTGTCGCCGTCCGTCCTGCTCGGCTATCTCTGTGTGAAGTAGTGTTCGCACTTACCCTTACCGGTAAGACTTACCCCGGTTAGTTTACGGAAAGTAAGCGGGAACTTTTTTAGGTTACCGGTTATTGGAGTTAGAGATAAGAATGCCAGAAGGCTACGGAATAGCGAAGCGTGTGCCCTCCAATCCTCCGTCCGAGCAGTTTGCTCTTTCACTCTTCGTTCTTCGTCTTCCAGTTAAGACATCGCCGTCCGTTGTAGAAGTTCTCTTCAAGACATACTCATCCGAACGGCTCGACTACCATGTGCGTCTGCGTCCCTGGAGGTAAGACCCGTTCAAGGAGCTGAGCGCGTTTGGGAAGATGAGGATCACGTGTTCCCCTGCCAGCATGAAGCTCTACGCTGAGATGGACGGGCTCGAGTATTGGATTGATCATGGCGAAACCGAGTACCCCCGTCTAGCGCGCATGGCTACTCTCATTTTCACTGTTCCGACCTCTTCTGCTGCCGCTAAGAGAGTGTGGAGCTCTTTTGCGTTTGTATGGTCGAAGCGCCGCAACCGTTTAGCCGCAGACAAGGTCGAGAAGCTTGTCTTCTTGTACACTAACTTTTCTTTGCTGGATTCAGAGGACGACAAAGACTACGTGCGGGGCCTCGTTGAAGGTGACAGCGAAAGTGAGGAGGAGGAGGACGATGAGATAGAGGTTACTGAAGTTCATGACGCAGCTGGGATCGTCGACAACAGTGTCTAGTCCAGACAAGTTGATGTAGAGAAGTGCTTTGCATGTTTCATTCTAATCGACACTTACTCAGTTACCTGTAAATTTACCTCACTTCCGGGAAGTAAGCGGGAACTAAAATCAACTTACAGGTAAATGGAGAACACTAGTGTGAAGCCTGGATTGCAAAATAATGTAATGTAGACCACACTAGTCTATACGAAATTTAATATATTGAAATTAAGAGGTTGTCCGAATTCTGAAATTGTCCGAACCTGCACGGATGGCCAGCAACAATACGGGGATACAATATCCGAGACTTGACGATCTTTGCCTACATTTCTTAAGTGTACAGGGTACTGTATAAATACCAGCCGGGCGTGCAACTTGCTTTGCTACCGATCGTTTATTGGTTAAAAATAGCTGACTTAGAAATGGGAAGCACAGCAACAATGAGAGCCTATCCGAGACGGACATGACTATGGTCAGGACATATAAGTGGTCAGTGCCTGGTATACAAGTGAAGGTCAGTAAGGAAAATGGGTACCCGGCCGTAGATCCCATAATATTGCTCGCTACAAAGCCTAACGCACATGGTTCAAAAGAGGGACTTCTCCCCAGCGGTTTGAGCCCATTCGCAATCGCGAGCGACTCATTCTGCACAAGCGCCGACCGTCCGAAGGCAAGCCGATACAAAGCCTATTTGAGCGCTGGGGGTCTCTTATGCACAAAAGCGGGGCATTGTACCAAATTCCATAGTTAAACCAAGTATGTGTCAGGTGACCACCAATCTGTCCACTAAATCTCGTCTGCGACGTGTGAATACTTGAAGAAAGTAATGGGACAACATGTGACCATTTATATGTCCGCCGCGGATAGCAGCAAGTTGCTGCTACGTGTATGCTCTATCCGTAAGTGATACAATACACCGTGAGTGCATGCGGTGTCGTGGATCAGAACATTTGATAAGAAATCTGATACATTACAAGTCTTGTAAATCCTCTGTTTCCTTTTATTTTCACATGTCTTCTCATTTTTCTTGCCGTGAAATATATCTGCAAGCGGAGAGCCGATGGCCACAACCTCAAGTCAACCCGATGAGGGCCGTATACACGCTCCTAGCTGCAGTGTTGCCTTTATAAGTCGTCGCAGCGACCAAAAGTGCTTGACGCCCCAATGTTCGAGTCGCCCGGCGATCCGGCGTTGATGTTACCGCGCGGCTGCCGCTTTGTGTCAGCACCACCACCCACAGAGCTCACGCACCACTTTGTCCTTTACCCTGCCGGCCGTTTTGGTGGCCTGGGTGCAGGGGCCCCATTGCTGCGAATGGAGCCTGCTACGATCCCGGCGGTAGTATTACTATTAGCGCGCAGAGAAACCCAGACTATTGCACCCGGTTCGTACAAGGGCACGCGTGTAGAAGCTGCTGATGCCGTAAAGTTAGTCCTGATGCATGCAAAGCTGATACACTACAGCATGAATGTGCCGCCCTTTATTTTGATTTTTTGCAACTCATGGTACTACGTTGTTTTGCAACCTCACTTGACTTTTGTATGGCGTAGGGTTGCAAAACTGAACAGTATTTGCTACTCGGTGCGCTACGAAAGTTGCAAATGACACCCAGCTGTTTGGGCATGGTATCAGCCAAAATCTTTGTCAATACCATGCATCTGGCCAATCACAGGCCGCAGATCGCCAGAAATACTGCCCGGGTTGCAAATGGCCGGTAATGTACTTGTATTTTGATGAAAACTTAGCTTGCCGTTTTTGATGCAACCCAAGCTCATATCGAGTACCTGCAAAATATTTATAGCTTCCCAGGTCATTCTCTTTCATCCCTACTAACCGCTTTGTTTGTTTTATTGAGTGACAGAGAGGTGCATAGCACCTCTCTGTCACTCAATACAAAACTTTGGTGATTTTTGTGGATTTTTTCATCTTGCGGCTGTATTTTTTTCAACAAGATGCGTTGCTCGAATTGAACCAAGGAATAGACTGAGGACTCACCAGTCATTCTTCTTTATATTCGTCCAAATTACATGTCAATCGGAGTTCTGTGGCGCTCAAACTTTGTATTTTCAAAGTGGAGCCTACCGTACGCGCGGTAGACTCCCTATCCTACCCCTGGAGACAAAAGGTTAAGCTTTCTGAGGAGCATTCGGCGAACATACTCAGCTCTACTTATTAATAGTAGGGTTCAGCTACATGTTAGGACTCCTACCATGGCAAACGCGGCGCTTAGTACCACAGGGCCTTGTTCCAGAACAAACTCTTGGCGTTCGCCAGGTCGTCGTCTTCAATCGTGAACGTGTCGTTGAACACGATCTGCGTGCCCACACTCGACTCGTTGTACTGCGGCCAGTAGATCTTGTCGTCGGCCCACATGGTGTTGGGGTTGCCGGTGATCACAAATGAGAGCAGGTACTTCTGCATCATGGTGGCCGTCGTCGAGTCCACCGACATCGTGACGGCTCCGACACTAGCAGCTTCGGCCGAAGTCATGGACGACGTCGTCGTGGTTGACGCGCTGTCCAACGAGGTCGACAGCGAGTAGGTGCTGTACCAGTAGTAGTTCTGGTCGTAGCCGTGCGTGGCCTGGCCCAGTGCGACCTCGGCGTTCCAGGTCTGGTTGTTGAGGGCGTGCGTCAACGCGAGGTCCTTGCCGGTCAAGTCGAACGACTGCTTCATGTCGGCGAATCGCAGGCCGGCGCTCTCGTAGTCGCTCTCCGGGTACAGCTCGAGCAGCTCTTCAATGACATCGTCCGTGATCGAGGGGAAGAAGATGCGCAGGTACGTGGAGACGTCTTCCTGAGTGTCAACACCGGAGTATGCTACAGAGTTCGCCTCGTGCAGCTCGTGCGAGATGACGCACGGGCCGGAGAAGTTGAAGTGGCCCTGGTACAGGTTGGCTTCGTACGTGTCCGAGACGATGAAGCCATCCACGCGCGGCTGAAGCTGGTACGTGTACTCGCTAACGAGGTCGTTGGCCGCAGTAGTCAAATTGGTGAAGTCCACCTGGCGCATGCACTCAAGGTGGCCACCGTCGCAGCCCACGGCCGAAGACACGTTCTGCCAGAACTGCTCGCCGTGGTGGTGGCCCGCGCCAGGAACGTAGCCCGGGGACATGACGTACGCCTTGTGGAAGAGCTGTGGCGCGTTGCCGGCGAAGCGCGTCATCTGGAACAGCACCTGCGAGCCACCGGCGGAGAAGCCGACTGCCGTGACGTCGTCCGGGTTGCCGCCGAACTTGCCAATGTACTTCTGCACCCACTCGAAAGCCCGAGTCGAGTCCCAGACACACAGGTTGGCATCGCCGCCCTCGTGCTGGTACGTGGGTCCGGTGGCGAGGCCCGTGAGGCCCAGACGGTAGTTGTAGGCCACGAAGATGAAGTCCGTGGACAGGTCGAAGAGACCCTCGGGCGTGTTCTGAGACTTGGAGCCGCCCGTGAAGCCGCCGCCGTAGGTCCAGACAAGCACCGGCAGGTTGCGGCCGACAGCGTCAGCGGGGGCCCACACATCCAGGTACAGGCAGTCCTCCTCGGACGAGCATGCAACATCGGCAGCGGCCAGGTTCGTGCCGGTGTTGGTCTCCGTCTCGACGTCGGGCCACTCGGGGGCCGCGAAGCGGAGGTCACCGGTCGGCACCTTGGCGAAGCGGATGTTCTGGTACTTGTAGTATCCGACGGTGATGTTGCCTCCGACGGCCTGGACAGTGGTGTAGTCAAGCTCGATTGTGGGCAGCGACGAGGAGGTCGATGAACCGCTGCTAGTGGTGGAGCTAGCGACGGATGTCTGCGCTGTACCGAGCGCGTAGGTGCTGCTGCCAGCTAGAGCGGGAGCTACGACAGCGGCGGCGGCCAGGAGCAGGGCGTAGACGCGCATTGTTGGAGTGAGGTTTGGTTTGAAGTTTCCCGGAGGAGGACGGCGATGTAGAGCTCGAAGTAAATCGAAAAGTGAGAGCTTATAGGCTGGCCGACCTTGCTGAGAGCTGCATGGACCAGGTTACCCCAGGCCCTCGGATAACCGGTGTAGGATTAGCCCGTACGGAGGGGATCAGGCGGCGCTGCCGTCGCGAAAATACCCACAACTGACGAGAAAACCTTAATCGTGAACAACGTTTTCTTAGAAATGAACTGACAACCTTATCAAGCAAACGAAGGGATAGGTGCCATCTGGTAGACCCAGATGTACTTAGGTAGGCCCAGAGAAACGGTGGATGTAATGCTTTTCACAGCTGCTTATATTCACCGTGTTACCACAGGCCGAGTTACCATAACTCGGTAAGGCGGCCGAGTTACCATAACTCGGTAAGGCAGCCGAGTTACCATAACTCGGTGAGGCGGCCAAGATACAACTCGGCCAGGCTTTCGTAGCTCGAAGCTGATCATGCAGAGAAGTCGTTGGTATTGCTCGACCTGCCAAGGATATCTACTGCTGTAGAAGTGGTCTGAGGACGCTACGTTTTAGCGTTGGACTACGTAGTCGCTGAGAATGCGGCGAATGACCCCCAGAAAGCGTCAGATTGGCTTGAAGAGAGAGAAGGTCGGTACCACCGCAGCTTATGGGATGCCTTGCTACTAGAAGACAGGAGCGCGTACTTCGTAGCCCACGAAGACAACACATTTCCGCTGGCTGAAGCCCCTAAAGGAATCTACCGGTACGACGAGCGCAAGAATCGAGTCTGGATGATTACCCGTCGGCGCAGCCGACGGGGAATCTGTCTTTCCGGATCTGCGAGGACGATCTTTACACGCACGGATCAGGAGCCAGTCATTTGGGATCACAACGCAGCGCTGGCCCGAGCAACCGAGCTTCGGGCTCAGTCTTAAATTTTAGTCTAAAGCTACCCTCCACGCCTCGCCCAGGCAATGAGGCAATATACCTCTCATTAGCCCCTCGAGAAGATCCATGGAAACCTACATTTGTCCCAGTGAAATCGCCTCAGTTGGTACACTGCTCGCCAACAGACCGCACCGACGTGGCGGATGGAGCTCTGCTGGGCAGAAAATTGGTCGGTATTAATACAAGGAAGCGACTACGAACTACGTTGCTACTATTCGTACGGGTGAGCTACTGCGCCTCTCGCAAGCATCCAGGTCGTCGGACGAAGCCAAGCAAGCGTTAAGATCGGTCTCAACGATTCTGAGCTGCCTAATAAGCGACGTAGGTTGGCAGGTACCAGGAGACAACCGAAGCTCAATTGTTGGTGCAATTCGAGAGGCAGCTACAGCTATCGAAGTCGCAAGAACCGTTGCCTTGTTGGCATCGGAGGATGAAGAGTCCGACATGATGGCCAAGTGTCGCGACGATGAGTCAAGAGCTTGGCGCAAACTGCACGACGTGATTGCAGCAGGTCGCGAAGACAAAGCTTCTACTTGACGCGGGACTAACATCCCGCTAAAATGCAAACGTTTTCCGCGTTAGGGTGGCTCGATGTGGAGGACGCTATCTCGTACGTATCTGCAAACACGCTGCGTGATGGTAGCGAGGAAGCCGAAGCTGGAGATAGCTCTATCCGCCCGGCCAGATCCAAACGAAAAGGCAAAGCCAAACGGCGTCGAGCCCAGAGTAACTCTAGCAGATAGTTATTCTTTAAACAAATAGGCACCCCATTCGATCTAGCACATAATAGACAAAGCCCTTGGCGTGTTGATGTCGAGTTGAGGACGCTCTAAAGGATGGCCAAGACGGTTCACACACCCGTGGTGCTCATTTGTGCTTAGGCGAGTTTGGAGTAAATCTAGCAGCTAGAGTCCTTTCACTAAAATAGGCACCCCATTTGATCTAACAGATAATAATGAAAACCTCCGGCGTAGCGACATCGAGACGATGATGCTGTAACGAATGGCCAAGACGGTTCACACACCCGTGGTGCTCATTTGGCACAAGGCGAGTTTTCTGTCACTGTCAGCGACTCGCTAAGCAGGGGTAGCTTCTCCCTTCTCTGGCGGTTGGCATGCGGAAGGACTAGGCAACCTGCTCTCCTTCACCCCTTCAGTTCACCACTCAGGCGCTTGTGTTCACCCCCTAGCACTTCATTTCTATTCTCAGGATGTTTGTTCACGGACAAGACTGTTAGTTCAGTTCTAAGGAGTTTTAGTTCAGATCTAAGGCTCTCTCACAACTGACCTGCTACAGGCCGCCCCAAGTTGCTGCCATAAGGCGGTACGCGCGACCCAGCTGAAGCTTTCACGATCGTCATCGTGCTCTCGCAATGGGACACACCTGTTACCTGTACGCACTACGGTACGGTACACTGCACCGGTACATGAAAACGAGTGTGGAAGTTGGCCACTTGTGTGCAACCTCTTACAGTATCCAGTATCGGTTGCCTCATGGAAACTGAATAACAGCCACCCGGACGGCAGACACTTGATACAGTGCAGTATCCGCTTCTGGCTTCCGTCCAAGGCTGCAAGACAAGCGATTTGTACTGCAAATCATATTAATACTTGGCCGATGTGCAACAACGCACCTCGTGAGCCACTCGCTAGTCGAGGCACAGTTGCTGCAGAAAAATCCTGTGCACGAGCATAAAACTCTCGCGTTCATCTTGTTTGTATCGCGTAATGAACAGTGATGATCTGCATTGACTTCGAGAGCGTCACCACGATTATTCCCCACTGGTTAGTCATCCTGAATTTACGGATGTGGACTGAAAGGTGTACATATAGGGATTGGGCTTGCCTATTTGAGGTGCTATCTTTGAGGCAGAATTGATGGCCACAAGCGCCATCTACCACGCTTGCAACGTGCGCCTGAATCTTCTCGGCTTTCCTTGCAATCCTGCGTTATGATTTACTGGCGCTAGGATGGCCTATCCGGCTGCATTACCTGTACACGCATGAGCCATCAGCAGCCCTATTTTTTTTTACAACAGAGGCTTATGGAAGACACAGCGCCTGTCTGCATTTTTACCATACAACATAAATGGAATAGGGGGCCGTGACTTCTTCGCCCACGCTCTCGTTGATTAATGCAACACAGTATTTGGGTTTCGTCTAGTGGTTCACTCTGCTTACGATCTGTGTGTAGCCATGTACAAGGCGTCACCCTTGCTAGAGCGGCGCTTCATCCGACGCACTTGACACCATCAGTGATGCATTACGAAAAAAAAACTTTCCCCGCGTACCGTACTACAAAAACGATACGTAATCCTCAGATTTTATTTCCAACAATCGCAGGTGGGGCAAACTTACTTGTATTCTGCATCTTGAGGGCGAGGTGTGGCGGCACCCCACAAGTAGTGAAGCCGGCGCAGTGAAGCTTGAAGTTGATGTAGACACGGCTTCAGCACATGAGCTTTGAAATATGTGCTGTTCCATCCGCCGTTAGTACCGGGTACTCCTCGAACGAATTCGACAGCCAGCGACCGAGGAGTTTTATAACCAAGCGGTCTGCTCCATTGTTCAGGAGTGCTGTCGCACCACCAAACTCGCACGGAATGGGTTGAAAACTTGTCAGGATTCTGTTCATCTGCCACTGCACCACCTTTGATGATTTTCGTGATCTCTGACGCCGAAATGCCGTGGTTGGGCCCAATACTCAGTGCAGGTTCGTCATCGCGTGTCCGGAGAGCTGTAGCTGCTTTATGAATCCATCGCGCGGCTTTTACTGGGCAAAGTGTAGAATGACCGGACTTATGCTGAAAGCGTCTCTCCTCTCGGCCATATTGATTGTTTTTCGCGCCTGTTAGCAGGATGCCCACCATTGTTGCTTTCCTCGGAATGCAAGGTTGACCGTTCTGCGCGAGAAACGTTATGTTTCCCAATCGAAGACAGAACGTGCTCCATTTTCCATCGATGAGAAGATACTCCGATAGGCGCAATAGGAAAACGTAGGCAAGCAACAGACCACCCCAGAGAAGCTGACCGCGAGGAGAGCTGAGATCGCTGGACTGATGAATGGCAAGTAGAATCCGGGCAGTGAGAGGTTGGCGCTTGGCTACAGGACCCGACTAAAGACTCACTTACAGCATCAACGCGCCACAACCGATCAAGACAGAGCGCCAATGAGTGGTTGGCGGGATTGGAAGTTGCTGATTGCTGGAGAATACAACATCCGGAGGCGCGAGTTTTTACGGGACCCCCGCCACGCAAAAACCGCTTGGACTATTGCCTTATCTCGGAACGATTCATGACGAAATATTTTGATACTTCGAGATACTTTCAAGTACCGCATTCTGGGGACCATCTAGGCCAGAGTGTGATTTTCAACCTTGCGAAACAGGAGAGGGGGAAAGGCTATTGGCGCCTTCCTTCGAAACTACTAGAATGTCCTCTAGTTCAGCAAGCAATACGAACGGAAGCTAAGCTTTTACTTCCCGAAATCAACAACGCTATTAATCCGGGTCTGGTGTGGGAGGGCTGGAAGAGGCGTATCGCAGCCCAGCTCAAATCGCTCCAAAGCGTAAAGCCATGCAGCAAGACCAAGGTCTTCGAGCGGCGGAGAAACACTTGGAATCAGCTATGCGAAGCTATGCGGATAACCCCTCACCGACAACAAAACAATTATATGTCGAAGCAAAAACCTGGTGTGGCGAGTGTAAAGATCACGTATATCGACGACAACAGGATTCTTCTTTTGACTTTCACGCATCCAAGATGGAGAGCTCGTCAGCAGCCTTTTTTAGACCCCCCAAGTCCCTACTGCGGTCCGTAAATGTTTCCTCCGTTAAATTGGATACGGGGGAGCTTTCAACAGATCCAGATCAGATTAAGGAGCAGTTTCGAGCACACTGGGGTACAATTTTCGGAGACCCAGGCTGCCGGCAGGACGGAACTACAACAAACACCGAAAAACGGCAAAAGCTTCTTGACTCGATAACCAAGGTACTGCCAGCCGAAACTAGAGATGCTCTTGAAACCCCTATCACGGCCCATGAACTGAGCGAATCGATTAAGCACATGAAAGGACACTCAGCACCTGGACTGGATGGGCTCACGGCCGCTTTCTATCAGACTGCACCGGAAATATTTGGAGAAATTTTGTGTAAAGTGTTTCAGTACCAGCTCGAACGTGGGATATTACTTCCGTCGCAACGAAAGTCATGTGTCACTCTACTATACAAGAAAGGAGACCGAAGTGATCCAGGCAACTACCGGCCGATTACTCTGATGTCTGTAGACGTCAAGGTTCTCTCTAAATCCCTTACCTTTCGACTTCAAGACGTGCTGCCGGCTCTTATTCATACCGATCAAAAGGGTTTCGTGAAAGGCAGATCTCTTCACCACCAAGTTCGCCTACTGGACGACCTACAACACCAAGCGACGTCTACGAATTCTTCCGCTCTAGCACTATTTCTCGACTTTGAGAAAGCCTACGATCGAGTCATATGGGAATATTTGTTTCTAGTGCTCGCAAGACTAGGCTTTGGAATTTATTTTATCTCGATGATCCGACTGCTGTATAACAAACTGCTGGCCATTTTAATGCTCAATGGATTCCTACTCAGCCCACTGGAAACGACCCGAGGAGTGAAACAAGGGGACCCTCTGTCTTCGCTTTTGTTCCTACTTTGCATTGAGCCTCTCGGTAATCTTATCCGAGAACGACAAGACTTGGGTATTCACATATCCGAATCAACCCAAATTACAGGACTCTATTTCGCTGATGACTCGATGCTGGTGTCCAACTGTATTCGTGGTATTAGGGAACAACTTGAACTCGTCGATATCTATTGTCAAGGGTCTGGAGCAAAGTTGAATCTACGAAAATCAGCGTTGATGCCACTAAACCGAAAGGCAAATTGCCCATTCGTCCCAGAAGTACGGTGTATGAAACCATCCGATACAATTAAGTACCTGGGTATCCCGTTCGGACAGCAAGTGACGAAGGACCATATTCTCTCTGAACTCAACTCTAAATTTTTTCGTAGTTTTGGAGTTTGGGCAAGAAGAGCACGAACCTTCCGTGGACGGCTCCTTCTCGTGCATACCGTTATCTTATCGACTCTCTGGCATTTTACTCCGCACACCTCTATCCCGAAGGACTACATTCATCGCTGGCAACGAATGATTAACAAATTCGTGCTTTCGAGAAAACATGAAGCCGAATCAAGCTTTGTACAACTGGTCCCATCGGCCCTACTGTATCAGTCAAGACGAACTGGGGGTCTTCAGATCCCACACCTAGAAACTCAGCTACGCACGCAGCGTATCATGCTCCTGCAGCAATTTGCGCGAGAGTTAGCGAACCCTGAGCTGCCATGGCCAGCCCTGATGTCATTTACGGTCCGCGAATTGTTCCCACTTATCCCCATACGGGACCCTCTATGTTTTCTTGACATCTCGCCGACCCGCTACAAATGTTTGATCCGAATGGAAGCTTTATCCGAGTGGTGGAGATCCACATGGCTAATGTGGCACAAAACGCAGTGGCTAACTCACGGCAAACATTCCAGCTCAATGAAGACACTATGGGCCGCCCCTATTTGGCTCTCGAAAAACCCTCTACTGCAGTATGAAACGCGTACCGCTAGGAAGCGAAATATTATAGCTGTGGCAGAACCAAGGCGGAGTTACCGACTCCAACTTGCAAATCGGAAGTCCTATGGTAGCCTACGTGATATTTTCCTCACCTTCGGGCATTGGCCAACCCGGGAACAATTTATAGAGGAAGCTCTGGACCCGGTGGATCTGTTGTTCTCCCGAGAACAACAGAAGCGTTGGCTAAAAGGCCTGTACAATGAACTCACCCAAATTTTCGAGCGCATCAAAGAATTGTTGGTCGACACAAACAGCATTACTGTCGACTTGCGCTTTGTTCCGAATGTGGGCATCCGACAAGCTGCTAAAACCAGATTATTTCCATCAATCCCTCGGCCATCACTAAAACAACTTCTTCACCCCCCCGCCGTTGGATCCTGAAATTCATCCCATCCGCCGTGATCTGACCGGGACAACGCATGCAGATGTAAACCGATTCGCCCAATTCAGCAGGGACCACCGCCACTTGCTGCTACCAGTGTATGACGACCTTCAAATGCGGATTGCTCTTCGTCTTCTTCCAGTGCGATCGCGATTTTGGTTTCTAATGCAGCAGATTCCCGACGTACAGCAATGCCCCTACCCAGATTGCACATTAATTGAAACTACGAAGCACCTCTTCTGGGAATGCTCGCATTCGACAAGGACGTGGCAACTCATGTGGGAAGATTGGAGCATCTTCTTCACAAGCAACTTATCGTGGTCGTCACTAATTCTCCCTCACCAGTTACGAGTTAACCCACGCTGGCAGAGTCATCAAGACGCGATTATGGGCCTGCGGAATGTGATTCGTTGCGCTACACTTCACCACCAGTGGACAGAACGGAACCATATCTGCTTCGAAGACGGAGAACCGGACCCGATTCCCACAGCAATTGCAAGTATTCATTCATCGTTTTGCTGTCACTACCGCAGAATACTACGGATTTCAAACCCCAGCACTCGCAAAGAATGCGAACGTGTTCTAAGACAATTACGGCATTCCAAGCACTTAGGCGCGTTCATCCAAAGGAATTGAGCCAACTTTCGCACACGGCATGTACAACTTCGTCTTACATACCGCACCGGAGTGGTGTTCCGCACAGTGATAGATTAGTTTTATTTTTTTCATTTGCTACTACAACTAGTACCAGTGCATAGTATTTGTCCAAATCGAGAAGGACACTAAATCGGTAATCGAACCTTTCATCACAGGATCCGAAAGGCGGTGAATTCCGCGCATCAGCACGGCGTGGCTAGCCGTTAGACCGGGTTCGTAGCCTAGATAATTGCGGTGGTACCAAAACACCGCACTGAGTTTGCCGCGAATAGTAGAGTGATTGTTGCCCTTTTGCTGGTTCATCCCGTACTTCCATAGGTAAACTGCAAATGCGCCGACACACTCAGTATTGCGAACACAGTCTTTCTCTGAAAGCCAGGTCGAATACCCCATAGATTCACACCACGAACACCATTGTGACCACGCGCGAGAATAGCGAGCTTGTGAGCGGTCGGCTAAGGCGGATTGGCGCAGAAGTGCCCCCAAAGCTGCGAGAGATCCCTGCAATTGACTGGGACCGCCACCTGTGTCCAGCCACGAGAGAGATTAGTAAAGTTTTCTGCCATGGTGGAGGACTGCCAGATCCTGCTGCCAGCGTCTGCTATAATGTTGTCGACACCCGCGATATGAGCCGCCGTCGAGTAGAAATCGTATTCAACTTCTTTGAGAGCAAGAAGCCGAAGCAGCAACTGGGCAAATGGATTGCGAGATGCACGACGGTTGTTCCAGGCGACCGCAGCCATGTTGTCGATCCAAAACCGAACATGATGTTGCCGATTGCCAGAAGACGGACTCCAGCGGCTGCCCCAGACGATAGACGCGAAAACAGCGCTCATGAGTTCACGCACGTTAATACATAACGCGGTAGACCCGCGTTCACTCTCCCGAATCAGATCTCGTTCAGCTTGACTGAATTGAATCTGAATAAGTTCTTGAGCAACCGGGAGCAGGACGCACAGACCCAAGTCACTGGCGTCCATATGGACGTGAATAGTAGGTTCTTGCGCAGCAGTAAATCGCTCCAGCGGAATCGAGTGAAGGTGAACAAATTGTAGAACAGCCATGAACCACTTAAGATCGTCCGCGCATCCAGACGAGATTTGGACACTACCAAAGCGAGGGCACTGCGCATGAGGTCGGCAACACGCTGGAAAAGGGAGTCGCCGCGCGCACACATGTAGATACGTGCCGCAAACTTCCTAACAGTTTTTGCAGAGCTGAACGCGTTGTGGAGCTCTTTTGCAGCAGAAGGTTAATACGAGTCCGGGCCTTCAAAATCTTCTCGGGCGGAATGGTCACTGTGACAGCACTAGTATCCCAAAGCAGCCCGAGTGCCTTGCCTCGAGTAAACCACACCGAAAAATTTTCATCATTGCATGCGTCTGGTCCAAGCACGGTTGTCATGGCTGTACGTAGGGACAAATTCGCTTCAGCTAAGCGTGTACCAACATCGAGCTCGACAGCAACGTGATCGTCACACCAGGCTTTGCCGTCAAACGGCTCACTCGCCCACCGTGGTTGTTCAGGCCAGGAGGGTGCGGTGTGAGTGTGGATGTGCTTAATAGCACCACCTGCAACCCAATAACAAGCAGGAGACTCGGTCCAGCCAAACGGACATGCCAGGTCGATAACCAAAATGCCCAGCTCTGGTATAGTTCCCGAAAACCGACCGACGAGTGCGCGTGGATAGGTATGTTCCGAAACGCTCCATTCACGTCCCCGTCATCATCTTTGCGGGTTCCGTCGGGCAATTGCCGACGGACCATCATAAGTCACCTCAATGGCTGCAGTCAGCGCAGTATGGTCGTTCACAGACTCGCCCACAGGGTCTGACAAGTCATGGATGAACCGAGCGTCCACCGATAGATCTGCCTCCCCCTTGGGAACAGCGCCAAATGGACTGCAGGTAATGCCATCTAATTCGCGAGCGAGATCAATGTCCAGCACTAAGTAGCGATTAGCGTCTTGGCCTTTGCGAATGTTCTTAACGAGCACGGTGAGCGCACGACGAGCGGAGCCGTGGTTTTTGGGTAGGTGAGACTGACGATCAAAACGACGAGACCATACTGGTTTAACTCCACCGCGCACAATACGCTCCCATAGTTTGTGATGCTTGTACGAAGACCAACATGGAAGGGTTGACGGTACCTCCAGCGCCTTATTAGGCCGAGGGTCGAGAAGAGTTTCACCGCGCACGAGCCGAACAAAATCAGGTAAAGCCATCTTGGAACGCCGTAAAAATGTGCTGAAAACTTGCTGCTTGCCTCTATCAAGAAGATATTGCGTCTCGAGACCCCAATCATTGCTAAAGGCTGCTGGAGGAGGCATGACCAAATCCACGCGAGACGGTGCATCAGCGAGGGACTGATTAGCAGTTCCAGTATGAAATTGCCACAGTGCGCGTTGGGCGCGTGATGTCACGGCACAACGTCGCGTGAACTGGTCGACGTAACGCTTTGCCGCCATCGTGTTAACCTGGGTCAGCAGCGATGATTGACCTTGAGCTCCACCTCCAGCAATTGCGACTGCGCGGTGAGAGCTCTGCTCGAGACATCCGTGAGCGTGCGCTCGACGGGTAGGACCGCCGCCCGATGGACTTTGGCCAAGACGTCCGTGCGGCTGTGCGCGACGGGTAGAACCGCTGCCCCATGGGCATTGACCAGAACCTCCGGGAGCCTGAGCTCGACGGGTAGAGCCCCACCCGATGGGCTTCGGCCAAAAATCTCAGTAGTCGCCCCGTGTGGAGCAGCTTCTGCAGCATCGCTGGAAAGCATTGCCGGTGTCAGTCATAACTCAGAATACTCCGCCCGCAAACCGCCATAATTCTTCGTGATCCAAGTCTTCACAGCAGTCGGCAGTCGTTCAGGCTTGAAATGTCCACGCTCACTCGTGAAACAGACAGCACCTTTGCTGTGACAGCCAACCCGAGATAGAAAGCGCATACACAGTTGCTTGCCATCCTGAGTCGGGAGCGCGTTGAGAACTGGAAGCGGGGACCGACTTTCGATTTTGAGCACGGGAATTGCCGGTGCGGTTGCTGCCAGTTGGGGATGCTGTAGCGCTTGGTCTAATCGGGCCTCGACCTGGGTATTGACTCGGTGCTCGACCAGATTGAGTAGGCGCTGATGCGACGCGCTGTTGGGCTGGAACTCGAGTAGAACAGCGTTCACTGCCGTCAGGTCGGACGACGCAAAGGCTCCACGCGCTTTTTGAAGACGCTTGTCAATCCAATACACGACCTCCGCTAGTGCTGCGGGGGGAAGAACGCTCACGTCTTCCGACAGCAAGTGGACGCAACTTGTCGCCGCTTGAACGATTTCGCACACCGCCGCCTTGTATACCTTGCCAACAATCTGTGCGAGCATCTCTAGCGCAGCCACCAGGTCAGTGATATCCAGGGGCTCTGCCGGTGCAGGTAACTTGTTCTTGGCAGTGAAATCACCGAAGCCGTACTTGCGTTCCGCTTCACGCCGATCGCGTTGATGCCGGCGCGCAAAGTGCACGAACGATAGGCCATAAGATCCAAACTCCCAGGAGTAAAACCCACGAAGCACGGCAGGATGTGCGATCACTGGCAGGTCCTCCACCTCTGTTTGCGTAGTTTCAAGAAAGAGAAGTGGGCTCAGCATGCAGTACTTACCGTTGACCAGAACCCGGTGAATTGTTTGTTGAAGAACACTGGGGCGAAATGGAGCCTTTGCCACGTCACGGGAATCATGCCAGTTCTCCGACTCAGCGTTGCCCCGCGACCTTGAGCGCTTGAAGGCAAGGAACTCTTCGTACTCGTCTAAGAGGGCAGTGCGGGAGACCGCGCTCCCCGCCGACTGACTTGGATCTCTTGCACCAGCATCGCGGCGACGTTTGGAGCTTGAATTTTCGCCGATATTCCTACCGGAAACTGACCCGGCGTCGGCGTCACTATCAGAGTCACTCAGTGTGGTGGTGTGGGGCACTGCCCCTGCGACTGTGCTGTCTGGTTCCAACCTTGGAAGGGCTGGTGAGTCTGTAGCCGGATTGGCAGGAACTTCTTCTTGACTTGACAGAGTTGGTTCCACGTGTAATGCGGGTGGCTCGTAGTCAAATATCGTGCTGCCGAGATGCATGCCGGACGGGACGGAGCGATTTCCTTCCTTGTAAAACCCAAAGTCCAGAATGTGCTGGATTGGTAACAACACGACTCGACCGGCGGTGAGCTCGTACAGAGGCACGCGTAGAGTCTCATCTAGAGGTCCAGCCTGAACACTCCCACGAATCCGCGTTGAGTCGCGAGTTGCCATGCCGTTCACCCCCACGAAGGCATCATATGCGGCCTGGTTGATCTCTCTCATTTCGCCGGGCATGACGTCAGCGACGGGTCGGCCACTACACGGTCTTAGCGCATACGTTGCCATCGCAATGTCTTGCAACACAGAGCTGTCGAACAGCACCGCGTCCGTCTTGTCACCGAAGTCGACGTGAAGAAGGCTGCTGGGCGCCTCCGGCTTCCACTCGTAGCCGACGACAACCCCATAAGCCCAGGCGCGTGCGGAGTGGTCACTAACGCGCGGGACGCACACACACACAACTTCCAACATATGTTCCAATACCGCTAAAAGCTTCCTGCTCAGACACGACCCGATGCTGGAGCGGCGCCCGGGGCAGAGGCGCCGAGAAGGCAGGCAGCGCTTCCCAACGCCCACTCGCAATGCGGCGAACGCGAACGTTAAGCGAGCGCCCTGTACGAACCTTCGCCTTGCCGTAGGCGAAGCCTGGCGAGTCTAGTAGGCCTTGCTTCACGAAGACGTGGTCCGTAGTGAGTCCGAGAAGTGACCAAATGAGATCTTTCCGAAGGGTCGCGCCGAGGTTGTTGCGATCCGAAGCAAATTTCTAAATGAATAGACTGGCCCTACTCTAGCTGCTACCTGCGATCTGAAAACGACGATTCCCTTCGCTCCACCCTGCGACCGCTGGCAGGAAATCATTCAGGATTACTCGCCTGGCGTAAGATTGAAAACACGACGGTTATTTACTAAAAATGCCAAGCTTGGCGCCGCCCGCGCATCGGGTTCATCAATCTGGACCCCAGCCGCTTGTGCAGCCTTTCACGTGCGGGATCGGGGCCACGCCGATCCGGTGTTAGCCCACCAGCAACAAGAGCACTCAAGTGTGTAAGTACACTATAGCCATGGGCCGCCTGAGTCTGTCCAAGCTGAGGCTGCAATGTAGAGAGCAGTTACTACTGGATCATACCCGCACAAACGATGCTGGCATACAAATACTGGAACACGTTATTACCAGGGCTTCTATAATATTGAATTGGTAAGAGTGCTTGGCAGTAATAATGTTTTAAATATGACGGTCAACAATAATAAATTAGTATACTGATTAAATATTGTAATTCCATGTACTTTGACTGTGCTTTTGTATGCCTTGAAATCTTACGAGCTGATAATATAGATTTCAATATGGTGCCAATTACCATATTTCCTCATATTTATTGACAATTTTCATATTGATTTTTGCTACTGGGATAGGAAGCAACGTTAGAGCATCTCCACCGGTGTTGGTTTTTTTTGGGCAAAGCAAACGGCAAAGCCTATGGGCTTGCTGAAAATTTCTGTACCGTTCCTACACATCTCGACGGCAGCCACACCAGTCACCTACACAACTCCACCAACCAAAACTCCACCAAAATGCCGCCCGGCCCCCGGGACAGCACATATCAAGCGATATTGAGGGCCACACGCCAAACTGTGATGATCAACAACGTTCTTCATGTATATCATAGTCAAGGTGGTAATATCATAGTCAAGGTGGTAAGACACAGCAGCGCTACAGAACTTACGCTACTAAGGTGGTAAGACAC
This sequence comes from Phytophthora melonis, assembly GCA_024211575.1. Lineage (NCBI taxonomy): Eukaryota > Oomycota > Peronosporomycetes > Peronosporales > Peronosporaceae > Phytophthora > Phytophthora melonis. Next base: position 339,753 of record JAMXKT010000073.1, read on the forward strand.
AGCAGCGCTACAGAACTTACGCTACTAAGGTGGTAAGACACAGCAGCGCTACAGAACTTACGCTACTAGGGCGCTATTGCCGCGAACGTGGTCCTCAGCGCCTTCGGCCAGATATCTGAGCGTTGGTGTGTTTGCACACCATTTTGCATAAATGATCCTCGTTGCGCTTTGCCACCAACAAAAAGTCCAGCAATTATGTCGGTGTCTTTGTCCAAATCGGGACTCCAACAAGAATTGCCAACAAATTGCCAAGATTTTGTTGACCCGGTGTGAAGTCTATTGAACCTTTTCTCGCAAATGTTTTGACAAAAATCGTTATTGCCAAAAATTTTGTTGACCGGTGGAGATGCTCTTAGTGCTGCTATTGCAGACCAAATAGGATTACATGTATATCCGTGGTACGTCAAGACCCCTCTTGACATCTAACTGGTACATCTCAATGAAACCGGTACGACTCCGGTGGCGCACTGGGCAGGGATTGCCAGTAAGAGGATTTTCTTCTGGAATACTACGGTAGACCAGCCCTAGTACATGTATTCATACCCTGGTTATTACATGTAATTGCGCAGCCAATGAAAGTGTTGGCCAGCTTTTTAAAGATGGTCATGACTCCCCGCAGTTGAAATCTCAACCATTGTGACCGCAATCGCTGTGTTTGACAGACTGCGTAAACGTAGCCAGATGACCGGATACTCAGCGTTCATCGATCACCTTGGGAGTGATGAACGCGCGCACAGCTGTATTAGGTATACATGTATTTTTGACATATGCCGGACATATGGCAGTACATGCAGCCTGGCACCAAAATCTTGCGTTAGCTTACAGTAACACTTTTAAAGGCTTTCTGAGGAGCATTCGGCGAACATACTCAGCTCTACTTAGTAGGGTTCAGCTACATGTTAGGACTCCTACCATGGCAGACGCGGCGCTTAGTACCACAGGGCCTTGTTCCAGAACAAACTCTTGGCGTTCGCCAGGTCGTCGTCCTCAATCGTGAACGTGTCGTTGAACACGATCTGCGTGCCCACACTCGACTCGTTGTACTGCGGCCAGTAGATCTTGTCGTCGGCCCACATGGTGTTGGGGTTGCCGGTGATCACAAATGAGAGCAGGTACTTCTGCATCATGGTGGCCGTCGTCGAGTCCACCGACATCGTGACGGCTCCGACGCTAGCAGCTTCGGCCGAAGTCATGGACGACGTCGTCGTGGTTGACGCGCTGTCCGACGAGGTCGACAGCGAGTAGGTGCTGTACCAGTAGTAGTTCTGGTCGTAGCCGTGCGTGGCCTGGCCCAGTGCGACCTCGGCGTTCCAGGTCTGGTTGTTGAGGGCGTGCGTCAACGCGAGGTCCTTGCCGGTCAAGTCGAACGACTGCTTCATGTCGGCGAATCGCAGGCCGGCGCTCTCGTAGTCGCTCTCCGGGTACAGCTCGAGCAGCTCTTCAATGACATCGTCCGTGATCGAGGGAAGAAGATGCGCAGGTACGTGGAGACGTCTTCCTGAGTGTCAACACCGGAGTATGCTACAGAGTTCGCCTCGTGCAGCTCGTGCGAGATGACGCACGGGCCGGAGAAGTTGAAGTGGCCCTGGTACAGGTTGGCTTCGTACGTGTCCGAGACGATGAAGCCATCCACGCGCGGCTGAAGCTGGTACGTGTACTCGCTAACGAGGTCGTTGGCCGCAGTAGTCAAATTGGTGAAGTCCACCTGGCGCATGCACTCAAGGTGGCCACCGTCGCAGCCCACGGCCGAAGACACGTTCTGCCAGAACTGCTCGCCGTGGTGGTGGCCCGCGCCAGGAACGTAGCCCGGGGACATGACGTACGCCTTGTGGAAGAGCTGTGGCGCGTTGCCGGCGAAGCGCGTCATCTGGAACAGCACCTGCGAGCCACCGGCGGAGAAGCCGACTGCCGTGACGTCGTCCGGGTTGCCGCCGAACTTGCCAATGTACTTCTGCACCCACTCGAAAGCCCGAGTCGAGTCCCAGACACACAGGTTGGCATCGCCGCCCTCGTGCTGGTACGTGGGTCCGGTGGCGAGGCCCGTGAGGCCCAGACGGTAGTTGTAGGCCACGAAGATGAAGTCCGTGGACAGGTCGAAGAGACCCTCGGGCGTGTTCTGAGACTTGGAGCCGCCCGTGAAGCCGCCGCCGTAGGTCCAGACAAGCACCGGCAGCTTGCGGCCGACCGCGTCAGCGGGGGCCCACACATCCAGGTACAGGCAGTCCTCCTCGGACGAGCATGCAACATCGGCAGCGGCCAGGTTCGTGCCGGTGTTGGTCTCCGTCTCGACGTCGGGCCACTCGGGGCCGCGAAGCGGAGGTCACCGGTCGGCACCTTGGCGAAGCGGATGTTCTGGTACTTGTAGTATCCGACGGTGGTGTTGCCTCCGACGGCCTGGACAGTGGTGTAGTCAAGCTCGATTGTGGGCAGCGACGAGGAGGTCGATGAACCGCTGCTAGTGGTGGAGCTAGCGACGGATGTCTGCGCTGTACCGAGCGCGTAGGTGCTGCTGCCAGCTAGAGCGGGAGCTACGACAGCGGCGGCGGCCAGGAGCAGGGCGTAGACGCGCATTGTTGGAGTGAGGTTTGGTTTGGAGTTTCCCGGAGGAGGACGGCGATGTAGAGCTCGAAGTAAATCGAAAAGTGAGAGCTTATAGGCTGGCCGACCTTGCTGAGAGCTGCATGGGCCAGGTTACCCCAGGCCCTCGGATAACCGGTGTAGGATTAGCCCGTACGGAGGGGATCAGGCGGCGCTGCCGTCGCGAAAATACCCACAACTGACCTGCTACGGGCCGCCCCAAGTTGCTGCCATAAGGCGGTACGCGCGACCCAGCTGAAGCTTTCACGATCGTCATCGTGCTCTCGCAATGGGACACACCTGTTACCTGTACGCACTACGGTACGGTACACTGCACCGGTACATGAAAACGAGTGTGGAAGTTGGCCACTTGTGTGCAACCTCTTACAGTATCCAGTATCGGTTGCCTCATGGAAACTGAATAACAGCCACCCGGACGGCAGACACTTGATACAGTGCAGTATCCGCTTCTGGCTTCCGTCCAAGGCTGCAAGACAAGCGATTTGTACTGCAAATCATATTAATACTTGGCCGATGTGCAACAACGCTCCTCGTGAGCCACTCGCTAGTCGAGGCACAGTTGCTGCAGAAAAATCCTGTGCACGAGCATAAAACTCTCGCGTTCATCTTGTTTGTATCGCGTAATGAACAGTGATGATCTGCATTGACTTCGAGAGCGTCACCACGATTATTCCCCACTGGTTAGTCATCCTGAATTTACGGATGTGGACTGAAAGGTGTGCATATAGGGATTGGGCTTGCCTATTTGAGGTGCTATCTTTGAGGCAGAATTGATGGCCACAAGCGCCATCTACCACGCTTGCAACGTGCGCCTGAATCTTCTCGGCTTTCCTTGCAATCCTGCGTTATGATTTACTGGCGCTAGCATGGCCTATCCGGCTGCATTACCTGTACACGCATGAGCCATCAGCAGCCCTATTTTTTTTTACAACAGAGGCTTATGGAAGACACAGCGCCTGTCTGCATTTTTACCATACAACATAAATGGAATAGGGGGCCGTGACTTCTTCGCCCACGCTCTCGTTGATTAATGCAACACAGTATTTGGGTTTCGTCTAGTGATTCACTCTGCTTACGATCTGTGTGTAGCCATGTACAAGGCGTCACCCTTGCTAGAGCGGCGCTTCCTCCGACGCACTTGACACCATCAGTGATGCATTACGAAAAAAAAACTTTCCCCGCGTACCGTACTACAAAAACGATACGTAATCCTCAGATTTTATTTCCAACAATCGCAGGTGGGGCAAACTTACTTGTATTCTGCATCTTGAGGGCGAGGTGTGGCGGCACCCCACAAGTAGTGAAGCCGGCGCAGTGAAGCTTGAAGTTGATGTAGACACGGCTTCAGCACATGAGCTTTGAAATATGTGCTGTTCCATCCGCCGTTAGTACCGGGTACTCCTCGAACGAATTCGACAGCCAGCGACCGAGGAGTTTTATAACCAAGCGGTCTGCTCCATTGTTCAGGAGTGCTGTCGCACCACCAAACTCGCACGGAATGGGTTGAAAACTTGTCAGGATTCTGTTCATCTGCCACTGCACCACCTTTGATGATTTTCGTGATCTCTGACGCCGAAATGCCGTGGTTGGGCCCAATACTCAGTGCAGGTTCGTCATCGCGTGTCCGGAGAGCTGTAGCTGCTTTATGAATCCATCGCGCGGCTTTTACTGGGCAAAGTGTAGAATGACCGGACTTATGCTGAAAGCGTCTCTCCTCTCGGCCATATTGATTGTTTTTCGCGCCTGTTAGCAGGATGCCCACCATTGTTGCTTTCCTCGGAATGCAAGGTTGACCGTTCTGCGCGAGAAACGTTATGTTTCCCAATCGAAGACAGAACGTGCTCCATTTTCCATCGATGAGAAGATACTCCGATAGGCGCAATAGGAAAACGTAGGCAAGCAACAGACCACCCCAGAGAAGCTGACCGCGAGGAGAGCTGAGATCGCTGGACTGATGAATGGCAAGTAGAATCCGGGCAGTGAGAGGTTGGCGCTTGGCTACAGGACCCGACTAAAGACTCACTTACAGCATCAACGCGCCACAACCGATCAAGACAGAGCGCCAATGAGTGGTTGGCGGGATTGGAAGTTGCTGATTGCTGGAGAATACAACATCCGGAGGCGCGAGTTTTTACGGGACCCCCGCCACGCAAAAACCGCTTGGACTATTGCCTTATCTCGGAACGATTCATGACGAAATATTTTGATACTTCGAGATACTTTCAAGTACCGCATTCTGGGGACCATCTAGGCCAGAGTGTGATTTTCAACCATGCGAAACAGGAGAGGGGGAAAGGCTATTGGCGCCTTCCTTCGAAACTACTAGAATGTCCTCTAGTTCAGCAAGCAATACGAACGGAAGCTAAGCTTTTACTTCCCGAAATCAACAACGCTATTAATCCGGGTCTGGTGTGGGAGGGCTGGAAGAGGCGTATCGCAGCCCAGCTCAAATCGCTCCAAAGCGTAAAAGCCATGCAGCAAGACCAAGGTCTTCGAGCGGCGGAGAAACACTTGGAATCAGCTATGCGAAGCTATGCGGATAACCCCTCACCGACAACAAAACAATTATATGTCGAAGCAAAAACCTGGTGTGGCGAGTGTAAAGATCACGTATATCGACGACAACAGGATTCTTCTTTGACTTTCACGCATCCAAGATGGAGAGCTCGTCAGCAGCCTTTTTTAGACCCCCCAAGTCCCTACTGCGGTCCGTAAATGTTTCCTCCGTTAAATTGGATACGGGGGAGCTTTCAACAGATCCAGATCAGATTAAGGAGCAGTTTCGAGCACACTGGGGTACAATTTTCGGAGACCCAGGCTGCCGGCAAGACGGAACTACAACAAACACCGAAAAACGGCAAAAGCTTCTTGACTCGATAACCAAGGTACTGCCAGCCGAAACTAGAGATGCTCTTGAAACCCCTATCACGGCCCATGAACTGAGCGAATCGATTAAGCACATGAAAGGACACTCAGCACCTGGACTGGATGGGCTCACGGCCGCTTTCTATCAGACTGCACCGGAAATATTTGGAGAAATTTTGTGTAAAGTGTTTCAGTACCAGCTCGAACGTGGGATATTACTTCCGTCGCAACGAAAGTCATGTGGCACTCTACTATACAAGAAAGGAGACCGAAGTGATCCAGGCAACTACCGGCCGATTACTCTGATGTCTGTAGACGTCAAGGTTCTCTCTAAATCCCTTACCTTTCGACTTCAAGACGTGCTGCCGGCTCTTATTCATACCGATCAAAAGGGTTTCGTGAAAGGCAGATCTCTTCACCACCAAGTTCGCCTACTGGACGACCTACAACACCAAGCGACGTCTACGAATTCTTCCGCTCTAGCACTATTTCTCGACTTTGAGAAAGCCTACGATCGAGTCATATGGGAATATTTGTTTCTAGTGCTCGCAAGACTAGGCTTTGGAATTTATTTTATCTCGATGATCCGACTGCTGTATAACAAACCGCTGGCCATTTTAATGCTCAATGGATTCCTACTCAGCCCACTGGAAACGACCAGAGGAGTGAAACAAGGGGACCCTCTGTCTTCGCTTTTGTTCCTACTTTGCATTGAGCCTCTCGGTAATCTTATCCGAGAACGACAAGACTTGGGTATTCACATATCCGAATCAACCCAAATTACAGGACTCTATTTCGCTGATGACTCGATGCTGGTGTCCAACTGTATTCGTGGTATTAGGGAACAACTTGAACTCGTCGATATCTATTGTCAAGGGTCTGGAGCAAAGTTGAATCTACGAAAATCAGCGTTGATGCCACTAAACCGAAAGGCAAATTGCCCGTTCGTCCCAGAAGTACGGTGTATGAAACCATCCGATACAATTAAGTACCTGGGTATCCCGTTCGGACAGCAAGTGACGAAGGACCATATTCTCTCTGAACTCAACTCTAAATTTTTCGTAGTTTTGGAGTTTGGGCAAGAAGAGCACGAACCTTCCGTGGACGGCTCCTTCTCGTGCATACCGTTATCTTATCGACTCTCTGGCATTTTACTCCGCACACCTCTATCCCGAAGGACTACATTCATCGCTGGCAACGAATGATTAACAAATTCGTGCTTTCGAGAAAACATGAAGCCGAATCAAGCTTTGTACAACTGGTCCCATCGGCCCTACTGTATCAGTCAAGACGAACTGGGGTCTTCAGATCCCACACCTAGAAACTCAGCTACGCACGCAGCGTATCATGCTCCTGCAGCAATTTGCGCGAGAGGTGTTAGCGAACCCTGAGCTGCCATGGCCAGCCCTGATGTCATTTACGGTCCGCGAATTGTTCCCACTTATCCCCATACGGGACCCTCTATGTTTTCTTGACATCTCGCCGACCCGCTACAAATGTTTGATCCGAATGGAAGCTTTATCCGAGTGGTGGAGATCCACATGGCTAATGTGGCACAAAACGCAGTGGCTAACTCACGGCAAACATTCCAGCTCAATGAAGACACTATGGGCCGCCCCTATTTGGCTCTCGAAAAACCCTCTACTGCAGTATAAAACGCGTACCGCTAGGAAGCGAAATATTATAGCTGTGGCAGAACCAAGGCGGAGTTACCGACTCCAACTTGCAAATCGGAAGTCCTATGGTAGCCTACGTGATATTTTCCTCACCTTCGGGCATTGGCCAACCCGGGAACAATTTATAGAGGAAGCTCTGGGCCCGGTGGATCTGTTGTTCTCCCGAGAACAACAGAAGCGTTGGCTAAAAGGCCTGTACAATGAACTCACCCAAATTTTCGAGCGCATCAAAGAATTGTTGGTCGACACAAACAGCATTACTGTCGACTTGCGCTTTGTTCCGAATGTGGGCATCCGACAAGCTGCTAAAACCAGATTATTTCCATCAATCCCTCGGCCATCACTAAAACAACTTCTTCACCCCCGCCGTTGGATCCTGAAATTCATCCCATCCGCCGTGATCTGACCGGGACAACGCACGCAGATGTAAACTGATTCGCCCAATTCAGCAGGGACCACCGCCACTTGCTGCTACCAGTGTATGACGACCTTCAAATGCGGATTGCTCTTCGTCTTCTTCCAGTGCGATCGCGATTTTGGTTTCTAATGCAGCAGATTCCCGACGTACAGCAATGCCCCTACCCAGATTGCATATTAATTGAAACTACGAAGCACCTCTTCTGGGAATGCTCGCATTCGACAAGGACGTGGCAACTCATGTGGGAAGATTGGAGCATCTTCTTCACAAGCAACTTATCGTGGTCGTCACTAATTTCTTCAAGTCGTTCTGGGGGATCGGCCACACAGTGGCCTGAGGAAAACTTGATTAGCAGCGCCTCGCTGCCAGGGAGTGGCGTGGAGGGTTAAAAGCTTCTCGGCGAGACGACGAATTGAGGAATGAGCCTCTTCGTCGCCCAGACGTCGCTCCTACGTGGGTGGTTTCACTCCTACGACTGTGCTACGAGTTTAGACGAAGGGAAACTTCCCACGCCTTGTAGAAAAACTATTTTAATCTGCGTCTGCATCTCACAAATCCCCATTTCTTCAAGTCGTTCTGGGGGATCGGCCACACAGTGGCCTGAGGAAAACTTGATTAGCAGCGCCTCGCTGCCAGGGAGTGGCGTGGAGGTTGCCCTGTAGAATACGTTGCTAAGCATGGTTGCCCAGCATACTTCGCGAGAGAAGCTGTCAGATCGTCCTTGATCACCGTGTATCTCTCAACGGCGTCTGATTTCCATCGGCCGAACATCTTGACGGCCAGGCTGTCGATGCCCGCGTTGAACAGTGCAGTCGCACCACCGCTGCGTAGTGAGTGGGAGCCGAAGTGAGAGGGGTCTTCTCCAATAGATGCCGCCGCGTTCTTAAGAGCCGATGTCACGTGAGAAACCTGGAGCTTTTCGCCGAGGGATACTTGACATAACAGCGTGCTGGCGAGTGCGCCGGTGGCTTCGTGGTGCTTCGTCAGGAACCATGCTGCTTGAACAGGACAGCACCACCCTGCCCCCGATCGCCGTAGTGTCCGTGTTGTTCCTTCGCCAAATTGGTCTGTTTTACTGCCGCGAAAGCGAATCTTGACCTTCGTAGCCTGGGCTAGCGTCTTGCACTGCTTGCCGGAGTCGTCTAGCACTGCGACGTCTTCCCTTGTGATGGCGAAAGGCTGTGATTTTCTGCCATTGGCAAGATACTCGGATCTTCGCAGCAAATAGAAGTAACCCAGGACCGTAGCGCCCCACAGAACCCGGTCGTGGGGGACGGAGAAATTGAGGCGGCGGTGGACTGCGCGCAGGATCTGAACTGTGACGGGGTGTTTTCTTGCGGACGACCTGTCGAGACGTCGCATCCCGGTGATTGCCAGTTTGTGCCCGGGCAAGAGCCCGACACTAAACCCGCGTTGGTACTGATGATTCCAAGAGATGTGGCTGATCTTGGAGAGGATGGTTGAAGCTGAGTTCCCTTGATCTTGTCGGCCGAATCCGTAGCGCCAGCAGAAGACTGCGAAGAGGGCGAGTTGGTACGATTGCTGGGCTCTGTCGTTGGGGAGCCATGGTGAAAACTGCATGAATTTGCACCACTCAGTCCATTGGGTCCAGGTCCTGGCGTATTTGGCTGCTGACGAGTCGGCCAGAGACTTGGACTGAAGCTCGATGAGAATGTTTTGTAAACCTTTCTCAAACTGGGCTGGATTGGAACCTGTAACCACGACATAGAGAAATTAGTCCAGGTGGACGCGTGTGGCTCTTCCCAGGCTCTCGAGGCTGCGTCTGCCATTCGGTTCGTAGTTCCAGGCAGATGTGCAGCAGATACTCGAACGTTGAAGACGGCTTCTCCAAGGCCAATCGCTCGGTTAATCTCTTGAGACTCGAAGCAATCGCTAGTCAGCCGATTCGTCCACGCAACCGCAGAGGCATTGTCGCTCCAACAGCGTATATGTGCAATACTAGAGGATGCCGCAGCCGCCCACCGCTCCCCCCAGGTCCAAATAGCTAGAGCGATGCACAGTTGCTCCCGCACGTTGATCGACAGCGATCCGGAGGTGATGCATTTGATTTCTGCACTGTCGAAGCGGATTTGGATGTACTCCTTGAAGGCGGGGTTGAGCACAGCGAGCCCCAGGTCTGAAGCATCCATGTATACATGAATCAACGGCGTGGGGAGAGATCCGAACATACTTAGGGGCAGTTCCGAAAGATGACCGTGCCGCAAGATGTGATCGAACCACCGGAGATCTGAGAGAGCTGACTCGGGCAAGCGAATGTCGCCAAAACGAGGCCAGCGTCGGACTGCCGCTTGCAGATTCTGGAAGAAAGGTTTGGCCGTTCTAATGCACGTCGAGATGTAGCGCAGGCTGCCCATTATCTTCTGCAGCTCGAGACGAGTGGCCTTCCCTTTTCCGAGCAGGTGGTTGATGCGATCAATCCCTTTGTCGATTTTGTCATGCGGAATTGACAACGTGCGCTCCTTGGTGTCCCATGTTAGCCCCAGTACGGTAAGGCGAGTCTCCCACTTGGAGAACTTGGTCTCGTTGATGGATCGGGGCCCGAGAACCGCGAGCATTGCGTGGCGTAGTGTGGCTTCGGCAAGCTGTAGCCTCTTGTCGCAGTCTATCTCAATCATCACGTGGTCATCCACCCATTCATACCCGAAGAATGGCACTCGATCCGACGACTCAGCTACAGATGCGGGCGAATTGTTTGAGACTAACCAAGAGATCGCGCGGCCAAAAGCGCCGTAGTACTGCGGTGAGCCTGACCAGCCGAAAGGAGCGGCGAGATCGATGACGAGTGCGTTCAATTCCGGTATTAAACCCGCCATGCGATGCACGTGAAGCGCGTGGGTCATCAAGTGCCGATAAGCGCCTTTGACATCACCTTTGAGCAGCTTGATGGTGTAACCGGGGTATTCACGCGCGAGAAACTCGATTCTTGCCGCCAGTACTGTCACGTAGGTATATACGACGTCAGGCAGACACGATTTATCGAGTAGGTCGTTCGTGGATGCTCCTTTTGGAAAAGACAGATCGTGAATTAATCTGACCTCAATGCGCGGATCTGCGTCGCTCTTTTCTACAGCTCCGAATGGACTGCAGTGAACTGTGTCCCACCAATCCAGTATATCCGCGTCAACGACGAGAAACCTCCCGGTGTCTTGACCCTTACGGATGCTCCGTAGAGCAGCATTGAGGTGGCGAGTAAACGACAGGTGATTTTTCGGGGCACGACATGCACGCTGCTGGTCCGAGGTCCATACTGGAGTTATTCCATGGGACGCGATCTCGATGATAGTCGACAGGTGGGGATACCCTGCTAGAAGAAACCTGAGTCTTTCAGGGTCGAGAGCTTTGTTCGGCCGGCAGTCAGTGCTAGTTTCATGTCGATACAGGCGTACAATGTCAGCGAGGTCGAGGTGCTGGGCTCGTATAATCGCTGAGATCGACCTTTTCGCGACCATGTCGAGACCGACGGGCTCTGCGGGCGCGCTGGGTGTTCTTCGTATGCCAAGCTTGCGATGTTCGACAGATTGGCGAGCTTCCTCGCGTAGCAAATTTTCTTCGAGTTGCGATGCCACGCGCGCGGCCGAGTGCAACGAGAGAGACGTGAGGCGAGACTTCTGCATATCCACCATAGAGATTGGTGAATCGATTGCAGGATGGTCCATAGTGGAGGAAGCGCCGAAATCGCTCGGAGATGACGTCGAGCCGGCATTTTGCTCCAGACCAACCTGCTGAGAAAATCCGTCGCGAGCCGAAATAGTCGCGAGCTCTGCATCCGAGGCGCGGCTTTCACATGCATGCACTACTGCGTTCTTCGCGCCGTCACGTAAAACTGGACAACGAACAGGAGACGCCGAGAGCTCGAAGTCGATATTACAGACAGTGAAATGGCGTCATAATGAAGCGTGCTCAGGCTTCAGGCCACCAAAACGTTCCACTATTAAGTCCTTGACCGGAGAGGTGAGGGAGTTGGGAACAAAATGAGCTCGTTTGGCGGACAGACACGACTTTCCGTTGTTGGCTCGACAACCCGCATTTGACAGGAAGCGGAGACAGAGTCGTTTCCGTCTTGGACGGGAAGTTGAGCGTAGACGTCGGCTGGAATCGATTGTTCCGACTTCCCCACACGCAGTACACGGCGCTGGCCACTATCACTCGGTTGTGATGTTAACGCCGGCTTCGATGCGCTTGGGAGCCGTTTGTTGTGCGGGTTGCTGAGTGCAGCTTGCAGGTCGCGAATCTGGCGTTGCTGGATGTGGATTAGGATCTGGCGAAAATCAGCATCTTCTTCGGTGCAGCGAAGTTTTATACGCGAACCATCGCTTGTTTGGGCCTCCAACTCAATACGAAAGCTCTCCAAGATGGAATTGATCCAGTACACCAGCAAAACGAGATCAGCTTGGTCCCACTTCATCAGCCGCAGACGACGTTTGGCAAGCGTAACCAAAGTGTCAATTAAGTCCTGTAGCACCGGTGAGAAATACTCCGACGCGTATGTGGCGAGTGACTGGAGGGCGTCGATAATGTCGTCGATGCTTTCAGCAGCAGGGGCGACTGGTAGAGGCACCGCCGCTGAAAAATTTTGCATGTTGACGCCACTTGTCGCGATCCATACTGCCTTGTCACTGATGCCTGTGAAAGGCATGAAGTGCATGAACGAAAGACCTCGAATTCCGAACTCGATGGCAAACGCACGCCCCAGAACGCTTGGGAAAGGCTTGAAAAGCACAAAACCAGAGTTGATCAGCGCTTCGAGAAAACTGACACGCTCTTACCTTGGTGGCGTAGAGCGGTGATCAGTGCATGAATGCGTCGTTGCGTGACCGAGGGTACAAACGAGTACTTGGACCGATGCTTGTTTTCCTGCTGCTCTAGGTTCGTGCTCTGGGTGTCGTTAACGCACTCTCCCTGTCCTTGTTGTACGGGAACCATGGTCGGCTGCATACCGGAATGCGTCTCACCGAGTGAAGCCCCGTGCTCGCGGCCGCTTTGCACCGCCGCGTCAGAACGAAGCTGTAGAAAACGCTCGGCCAGACCCGGACGCTCGACGAGCAGCCGCGCGATCTAGGCGTCCTTCTCGGCGTCCGTCTCTGGTTGCTGGAGCACGACACGCTGCTTAGTTGATGGTCGGTTGGCTGCCGTGGTTCGTGCCGCTCGCTTACGGGAAGCCGTTTCCGCTTGATTGGATGAGACTTCGCTGAAAGCGTCGTCATCATCATCCACGATGGGGTCGAAAATAGCGAGGTGGTCGTTAGAGCTAGGTGGGCTCTGTCCTGGCGCTGGATTGGTGGGTTGTCTCCGGGCCCGAGTTGACGGAGGCTTGCAGAACGAGGTGCCGACTGATGCTGGCACGGGTCGGACCCCTCCATCGACGTAATACACGTAGTCAATGGCATGTTTCAGCGTAAAGTTCGCCGCCGCGCCCGTCTTAGGATCGATCCAGGTACAATTGCCGTTCACATCTGGGAAGGATGATGGATCTACTAGGTCAGCTAAGATAGCGGAGACGTCGTTGGAACCGTCGTTGCTGCTGGTGCCACAGATCCGATCTAGGATCGTATGATGGAGCTCGACCATATCGTCGACCGACCAGTCTGAGGTCCCAAAGCGAAAGTGCTTCAAGCAGCAGAGCGACGATTGGTGCGACTGGGGTTGCGTCGTCAGCCGAGGTTGACACCGTGCCGTCCAGTAGTCGGATGGAGACTTGGCTTCCCAGTGCCGCGACGATCTGGCCGTGGTGGAAAGCGTCCTCATGCTCGATCATGGCTGCCTGGCGTAGCAAGGGACCCGACGTATTGGAGCGAGCTTCGGATGCGGACACGGTGCAGCGAGACGCGTCCGAGCGCTTGATCGACCACGTGTGTCCGGCCGCATCGTGAAGGCCTTCGATGCGAACGACCCGAGGGCCTAGCTTCGTGACTTTGCAATAGCAAGGAGCCTCCCAGCCAAAGTCGATGAGGTCGGGTGTCACCAACAGATGCGCGCGTGAGGTAAGCGGTGGCGCCATCTTGAGGGGGCTTGGCTTGGCGAGACTCCGAAGGACTTGAGATCTTAAAAGCTTCTCGGCGAGACGACGAATTGAGGAATGAGCCTCTTCGTCGCCCAGACGTCGCTCCTACGTGGGTGGTTTCACTCCTACGACTGTGCTACGAGTTTAGACGAAGGGAAACTTCCCACGCCTTGTAGAAAAACTATTTTAATCTGCGTCTGCATCTCACAAATCCCCATTCTCCCTCACCAGTTACGAGTTAACCCACGCTGGCAGAGTCATCAAGACGCGATTATGGGCCTGCGGAATGTGATTCGTTGCGCTACACTTCACCACCAGTGGACAGAACGGAACCATATCTGCTTCGAAGACGGAGAACCGGACCCGATTCCCACAGCAATTGCAAGTATTCATTCATCGTTTTGCTGTCACTACCGCAGAATACTACGGATTTCAAACCCCAGCACTCGCAAAGAATGCGAACGTGTTCTAAGACAATTACGGCATTCCAAGCACTTAGGCGCGTTCATCCAAAGGAATGGAGCCAACTTTCGCACACGACATGTACAACTTCGTCTTACATACCGCACCGGAGTGGTGTTCCGCACAGTGATAGATTAGTTTTATTTTTTTCATTTGCTACTACAACTAGTACCAGTGCATAGTATTTGTCCAAATCGAGAAGGACACTAAATCGGTAATCGAGCCTTTCATCACAGGATCCGAAAGGCGGTGAATTCCGCGCATCAGCACGGCGTGGCTAGCCGTTAGACCGGGTTCGTAGCCTAGATAATTGCGGTGGTACCAAAACACCGCACTGAGTTTGCCGCGAATAGTAGAGTGATTGTTGCCCTTTGCTGCTGGTTCATCCCGTACTTCCATAGGTAAACTGCAAATGCGCCGACACACTCTCAGTATTGCGAACACAGTCTTTCTCTGAAAGCCAGGTCGAATACCCCATAGATTCACACCACGAACACCATTGTGACCACGCGCGAGAATAGCGAGCTTGTGAGCGGTCGGCTAAGGCGGATTGGCGCAGAAGTGCCCCCAAAGCTGCGAGAGATCCCTGCAATTGACTGGGACCGCCACCTGTGTCCAGCCACGAGAGAGATTAGTAAAGTTTTCTGCCATGGTGGAGGACTGCCAGATCCTGCTGCCAGCGTCTGCTATATGTTGTCGACACCCGCGATATGAGCCGCCGTCGAGTAGAAATCGTATTCAACTTCTTTGAGAAGCAAGAAGCCGAAGCAGCAACTGGGCAAATGGATTGCGAGATGCACGACGGTTGTTCCAGGCGACCGCAGCCATGTTGTCGATCCAAAACCGAACATGATGTTGCCGATTGCCAGAAGACGGACTCCAGCGGCTGCCCCAGACGATAGACGCGAAAACAGCGCTCATGAGTTCACGCACGTTAATACATAACGCGGTAGACCCGCGTTCACTCTCCCGAATCAGATCTCGTTCAGCTTGACTGAATTGAATCTGAATAAGTTCTTGAGCAACCGGGAGCAGGACGCACAGACCCAAGTCACTGGCGTCCATATGGACGTGAATAGTAGGTTCTTGCGCAGCAGTAAATCGCTCCAGCGGAATCGAGTGAAGGTGAACAAATTGTAGAACAGCCATGAACCACTTAAGATCGTCCGCGCATCCAGACGAGATTTGGACACTACCAAAGCGAGGGGCACTGCGCATGAGGTCGGCAACACGCTGGAAAAAGGGAGTCGCCGCGCGCACACATGTAGATACGTGCCGCAAACTTCCTAACAGTTTTTGCAGAGCTGAACGCGTTGTGGAGCTCTTTTGCAGCAGAAGGTTAATACGAGTCCGGGCCTTCAAAATCTTCTCGGGCGGAATGGTCACTGTGACAGCACTAGTATCCCAAAGCAGCCCGGAGTGCCGTGCCTCGAGTAAACCACACCGAAAAATTTTCATCATTGCATGCGTCTGGTCCAAGCACGGTTGTCATGGCTGTACGTAGGGACAAATTCGCTTCAGCTAAGCGTGTACCAACATCGAGCTCGACAGCAACGTGATCGTCACACCAGGCTTTGCCGTCAAACGGCTCACTCGCCCACCGTGGTTGTTCAGGCCAGGAGGGTGCGGTGTGAGTGTGGATGTGCTTAATAGCACCACCTGCAACCCAATAACAAGCAGGAGACTCGGTCCAGCCAAACGGACATGCCAGGTCGATAACCAAAATGCCCAGCTCTGGTATAGTTCCCGAAAACCGACCGACGAGTGCGCGTGGATAGGTATGTTCCGAAACGCTCCATTCACGTCCCCGTCATCATCTTTGCGGGTTCCGTCGGGCAATTGCCGACGGACCATCATAAGTCACCTCAATGGCTGCAGTCAGCGCAGTATGGTCGTTCACAGACTCGCCCACAGGGTCTGACAAGTCATGGATGAACCGAGCGTCCACCGATAGATCTGCCTCCCCCTTGGGAACAGCGCCAAATGGACTGCAGGTAATGCCATCTAATTCGCGAGCGAGATCAATGTCCAGCACTAAGTAGCGATTAGCGTCTTGGCCTTTGCGAATGTTCTTAACGAGCACGGTGAGCGCACGACGAGCGGAGCCGTGGTTTTTGGGTAGGTGAGACTGACGATCAAAACGACGAGACCATACTGGTTTAACTCCACCGCGCACAATACGCTCCCATAGTTTGTGATGCTTGTACGAAGACCAACATGGAAGGGTTGACGGTACCTCCAGCGCCATATTAGGCCGAGGGTCGAGAAGAGTTTCACCGCGCACGAGCCGAACAAAATCAGGTAAAGCCATCTTGGAACGCCGTAAAAATGTGCTGAAAACTTGCTGCTTGCCTCTATCAAGAAGATATTGCGTCTCGAGACCCCAATCATTGCTAAAGGCTGCTGGAGGAGGCATGACCAAATCCACGCGAGACAGTGCATCAGCGAGGGACTGATTAGCAGTTCCAGTATGAAATTGCCACAGTGCGCGTTGGGCGCGTGATGTCACGGCACAACGTCGCGTGAACTGGTCGACGTAACGCTTTGCCGCCATCGTGTTAACCTGGGTCAGCAGCGATGATTGACCTTGAGCTCCACCTCCAGCAATTGCGACTGCGCGGTGAGAGCTCTGCTCGAGACATCCGTGAGCGTGCGCTCGACGGGTAGGACCGCCGCCCGATGGACTTTGGCCAAGACGTCCGTGCGGCTGTGCGCGACGGGTAGAACCGCTGCCCCATGGGCATTGGCCAGAACCTCCGGGAGCCTGAGCTCGACGGGTAGAGCCCCCACCCGATGGGCTTTGGCCAAAACTCTCAGTAGTCGCCCCGTGTGGAGCAGCTTCTGCAGCATCGCTGGAAAGCATTGCCGGTGTCAGTCATAACTCAGAATACTCCGCCCGCAAACCGCCATAATTCTTCGTGATCCAAGTCTTCACAGCAGTCGGCAGCGGTTCAGGCTTGAAATGTCCGCGCTCACTCGTGAAACAGCACCTTTGCTGTGACAGCCAACCCGAGATAGAAAGCGCATACACAGTTGCTTGCCATCCTGAGTCGGGAGCGCGTTGAGAACTGAAGCGGGGACCGACTTTCGATTTTGAGCACGGGAATTGCCGGTGCCGGCGGAGGGGTTGCTGCCAGTTGGGGATGCTGTAGTGCTTGGTCTAATCGGGCCTCGACCTGGGTATTGACTCGGTGCTCGACCAGATTGAGTAGGCGCTGATGCGACGCGCTGTTGGGCTGGAACTCGAGTAGAACAGCGTTCACTGCCGTCAGGTCGGACGACGCAAAGGCTCCACGCGCTTTTTGAAGACGCTTGTCAATCCAATACACGACCTCCGCTAGTGCTGCGGGGGGAAGAACGCTCACGTCTTCCGATAGCAAGTGGACGCAACTTGTCGCCGCTTGAACGATTTCGCACACCGCCGCCTTGTATACCTTGCCAACAATCTGTGCGAGCATCTCTAGCGCAGCCACCAGGTCAGTGATATCCAGGCTCTGCCGGTGCAGGTAACTTGTTCTTGGCAGTGAAATCACCGAAGCCGTACTTGCGTTCCGCTTCAAGCCGATCGCGTTGATGCCGGCGCGCAAAGTGCATGAACGATAGGCCATAAGATCCAAACTCCCAGGAGTAAAACCCACGAAGCACGGCAGGATGTGCGATCACTGGCAGGTCCTCCACCTCTGTTTGCGTAGTTTCAAGAAAGAGAAGTGGGCTCAGGATGCAGTACTTACCGTTGACCAGAACCCGGTGAATTGTTTGTTGAAGAACACTGGGGCGAAATGGAGCCTTTGCCACGTCACGGGAATCATGCCAGTTCTCCGACTCAGCGTTGCCCCGCGACCTTGAGCGCTTGAAGGCAAGGAACTCTTCGTACTCGTCTAAGAGGGCAGTGCGGGAGACCGCGCTCCCCGCCGACTGACTTGGATCTCTTGCACCAGCATCGCGGCGACGTTTGGAGCTTGAATTTTCGCCGATATTCCTACCGGAAACTGACCCGGCGTCGGCGTCACTATCAGAGTCACTCAGTGTGGTGGTGTGGGGCACTGCCCCTGCGACTGTGCTGTCTGGTTCCAACCTTGGAAGGGCTGGTGAGTCTGTAGCCGGATTGGCAGGAACTTCTTCTTGACTTGACAGAGTTGGTTCCACGTGTAATGCGGGTGGCTCGTAGTCAAATATCGTGCTGCCGAGATGCATGCCGGACGGGACGGAGCGATTTCCTTCCTTGTAAAACCCAAAGTCCAGAATGTGCTGGATTGGCAACAACACGACTCGACCGGCGGTGAGCTCGTACAGAGGCACGCGTAGAGTCTCATCTAGAGGTCCAGCCTGAACACTCCCACGAATCCGCGTTGAGTCGCGAGTTGCCATGCCGTTCACCCCCACGAAGGCATCATATGCGGCCTGGTTGATCTCTCTCATTTCGCCGGGCATGACGTCAGCGACGGGTCGGCCACTACACGGTCTTAGCGCATACGTTGCCATCGCAATGTCTTGCAACACAGAGCTGTCGAACAGCACCGCGTCCGTCTTGTCACCGAAGTCGACGTGAAGAAGGCTGCTGGGCGCCTCCGGCTTCCACTCGTAGCCGACGACAACCCCATAAGCCCAGGCGCGTGCGGAGTGGTCACTAACGCGCGGGACGCACACACACACACAACTTCCAACATATGTTCCAATACCGCTAAAAGCTTCCTGCTCAGACACGACCCGATGCTGGAGCGGCGCCCGGGGCAGAGGCGCCGAGAAGGCAGGGAGCGCTTCCCAACGCCCACTCGCAATGCGGCGAACGCGAACGTTAAGCGAGCGCCCTGTACGAACCTTCGCCTTGCCGTAGGCGAAGCCTGGCGAGTCTAGTAGGCCTTGCTTCACGAAGACGTGGTCCGTAGTGAGTCCGAGAAGTGACCAAATGAGATCTTTCCGAAGGGTCGCGCCGAGGTTGTTGCGATCCGAAGCAAATTTCTAAATGAATAGACTGGCCCTACTCTAGCTGCTACCTGCGATCTGAAAACGACGATTCCCTTCGCTCCACCCTGCGACCGCTGGCAGGAAATCATTCAGGATTACTCGCCTGGCGTAAGATTGAAAACACGACGGTTATTTACTAAAAATGCCAAGCTTGGCGCCGCCCGCGCATCGGGTTCATCAATCTGGACCCCAGCCGCTTGTTCAGCCTTTCACGTGCGGGATCGGGGCCACGCCGATCCGGTGTTGGCCCACCAGCAACAAGAGCACTCAAGTGTGTAAGTACACTATAGCCATGGGCCGCCTGAGTCTGTCCAAGCTGAGGCTGGAATGTAGAGAGCAGTTACTACTGGATCATACCCGCACAAACGATGCTGGCATACAAATACTGGAACACACGTTATTACCAGGGCTTCTATAATATTGAGTTGGTAAGAGTGCTTGGCAGTAATAATGTTTTAAATATGACGGTCAACAATAATAAATTAGTATACTGATTAAATATTGTAATTCCATGTACTTTGACTGTGCTTTTGTATGCCTTGAAATGGTACGAGCCGATAATATAAATTTCAATATGGTGCCAATTACCATATTTCCTCATATTGACAATTTTCATATTGATTTTTGCTACTGGGATAGGAAGCAACGTTAGAGCATCTCCACCGGTGTTGTTTTTTTTTGGGCAAAGCAAACGGCAAAGCCTATGGGCTTGCTGAAAATTTCTGTACCGTTCCTACACATTTCGACGGCAGCCACACCAGTCACCTACACAACTCCACCAACCAAAACTCCACCAAAATGCCGCCCGGCCCCCGGGACAGCACATATCAAGCGATATTGAGGGCCACACGCCAAACTGTGATGATCAACAACGTTCTTCATGTACTACCTCTGTTCGGAAATGATGGAAGGAATGCAATATGACGGTTGGATAGGTTCGAATTTGCATGCCCAATCTGATTTAGGTACACATATTTTATTAGACGGGTATTAACCGGACGTCGTTTGTTGAAAGAAAAGGAGGCTTGGTCTATTGGCCTCCTTTAGAATGTTGATGGCGTTTTCGTACGCTGCTCGGTCACTTTCTGGAAGCTTGCCTTCTCGCCTGAGTTTCGCTTTGCCCATGTGAGGAAGTGGATACTGGTTGGAGCCTCCTACCCGAAGTACAGACTCCATGCATTTCTGCAGCGTGAGAAACACGTTGTCCAATTTGATGTCGTCCAACTCATCATAGGCCGCTTCCACCGAATCGATGCGCTCCTCGATGCCGTGCACGATTTGTTGGTGTTGCGTTGCCTGAAGAGAAGCGTAGAGTCCCAAATCTAAGCAGTTCATGTCGGGTGAGTTTGCAGGCTGGTAAATGAGGTGAATCTTCCAACCTCCTTCCGTGCCTGCTGCTAGGATATCGGGATCGAAAGGTGACACATGGGGTTTAGCATTATCCTGCTGTACCAGAATATTCTTACCCCTTTCTCGCCATGGCCACTTTTCTTTGATGGCAGGAAACACGAAGTCCAGTAGAAACCCTTTGTACACGTCCCGCGTGATAGACTCAATATTCCGGATGCAAACCTCTCCTCTCGCCCGATACAAGCTACGCCGTTGAGCAATATATTCTTCCGTAAATGGCCAAAGTCCTATTTTCCCGTCAAAGATGACTTGACCGTTCCTCCCATACCTACAAAACATAATCACAACATAAAAAATCTTAATAAGTGGCAGCTCACAGGATATAAATTTAAAAAGGTATTACCTTGGTCGAGCAACGGCAGTGAGGAACATGGTCTTCGGCATGAAGTGCTTGCTTCGGCGGGCTCGGTACGGGACTGTTTCGCCTTCAAACGCGATGTACGAACGCTTATCGACGTCGTCGTAGAACCATTTCTCATCGATGTGAACTACGTCGAACATGGACTCGAACTGAAGGCTGTCTTGATCGATGAAGGCGAGGACATATTCGAGCCGCTGCAGCTTGTTTTCTTGCGTTAAGGCAGGTTTGATGCGCCCAGACTTGCGTTTGAGGATGCCCTCCTTCAACATAGAGAGGATCAGGTGAGCGGAAATGCCCGAGGCTTCTACGAGCCACCAGATCGGCCTGCGTTCCTCGATTGGAACCGCCCGAATGCGCTCGCGCGCTTCATCTCGATCGGCACGTTTTCGACCCGACTTCGCAGCAATACGGCTTTTCCATTCACCACACCCCGTCGACGCTTCAGGTGCACAGTAGCGAGACCAGATCTTGTGGATGGCGGAGTCCGTTCGCCCCACTTTCTTCGCCATCTCCGCAAACGCCCCGCGGGGCAAAAATCCATCCACACGGCAGCGTAGAAGGTCGTCGATGATGCGGCGGCGCTGGTCGTCCGTTAGGTTTGGCATGGTAGGCTTCCGGGGCGTGTCGTTGAGCGGTTTGCGTGCTGCGCAGCAAAATAGGAAATGCCGTTTTGGTATGGTGGCTTTGAACGAGCACTGCTTGGGCTCCACGTGTCCGAATTCAATGCGAAGACCACCGTTCGAAAGCGGAGATGGCATAGTTTCGTTTTGTCCAATCAGAATGTAGTTTTGGCTATTTTTGACGAATCTACGGTCAGTTGAAGTCCAATCCTTCCATCATTTCCGAACAGAGGTAGTATATCATAGTCAAGGTGGTAATATCATAGTCAAGGTGGTAAGACACAGCAGCGCTACAGAACTTACGCTACTAAGGTGGTAAGACACAGCAGCGCTACAGAACTTACGCTACTAGGGCGCTATTGCCGCGAACGTGGTCCTCAGCGCCTTCGGCCAGATATCTGAGCGTTGGTGTGTTTGCACACCATTTTGCATAAATGATCCTCGTTGCGCTTTGCCACCAACAAAAAGTCCAGCAATTATGTCGGTGTCTTTGTCCAAATCGGGACTCCAACAAGAATTGCCAACAAATTGCCAAGATTTTGTTGACCCGGTGTGAAGTCTATTGAACCTTTTCTCGCAAATGTTTTGACAAAAATCGTTATTGCCAAAAATTTTGTTGACCGGTGGAGATGCTCTTAGTGCTGCTATTGCAGACCAAATAGGATTACATGTATATCCGTGGTACGTCAAGACCCCTCTTGACATCTAACTGGTACATCTCAATGAAACCGGTACGACTCCGGTGGCGCACTGGGCAGGGATTGCCAGTAAGAGGATTTTCTTCTGGAATACTATGGTAGACCAGCCCTAGTACATGTATTCATACCCTGGTTATTACATGTAATTGCGCAGCCAATGAAAGTGTTGGCCAGCTTTTTAAAGATGGTCATGACTCCCCGCAGTTGAAATCTCAACCATTGTGACCGCAATCGCTGTGTTTGACAGACTGCGTAAACGTAGCCAGATGACCGGATACTCAGCGTTCATCGATCACCTTGGGAGTGATGAACGCGCGCACAGCTGTATTAGGTATACATGTATTTTTGACATATGCCGGACATATGGCAGTACATGCAGCCTGGCACCAAAATCTTGCGTTAGCTTACAGTAACACTTTTTAAAGGCTTTCTGAGGAGCATTCGGCGAACATACTCAGCTCTACTTAGTAGGGTTCAGCTACATGTAAGGACTCCTACCATGGCAGACGCGGCGCTTAGTACCACAGGGCCTTGTTCCAGAACAAACTCTTGGCGTTCGCCAGGTCGTCGTCCTCAATCGTGAACGTGTCGTTGAACACGATCTGCGTGCCCACACTCGACTCGTTGTACTGCGGCCAGTAGATCTTGTCGTCGGCCCACATGGTGTTGGGGTTGCCGGTGATCACAAATGAGAGCAGGTACTTCTGCATCATGGTGGCCGTCGTCGAGTCCACCGACATCGTGACGGCTCCGACGCTAGCAGCTTCGGCCGAAGTCATGGACGACGTCGTCGTGGTTGACGCGCTGTCCGACGAGGTCGACAGCGAGTAGGTGCTGTACCAGTAGTAGTTCTGGTCGTAGCCGTGCGTGGCCTGGCCCAGTGCGACCTCGGCGTTCCAGGTCTGGTTGTTGAGGGCGTGCGTCAACGCGAGGTCCTTGCCGGTCAAGTCGAACGACTGCTTCATGTCGGCGAATCGCAGGCCGGCGCTCTCGTAGTCGCTCTCCGGGTACAGCTCGAGCAGCTCTTCAATGACATCGTCCGTGATCGAGGGGAAGAAGATGCGCAGGTACGTGGAGACGTCTTCCTGAGTGTCAACACCGGGTATGCTACAGAGTTCGCCTCGTGCAGCTCGTGCGAGATGACGCACGGGCCGGAGAAGTTGAAGTGGCCCTGGTACAGGTTGGCTTCGTACGTGTCCGAGACGATGAAGCCATCCACGCGCGGCTGAAGCTGGTACGTGTACTCGCTAACGAGGTCGTTGGCCGCAGTAGTCAAATTGGTGAAGTCCACCTGGCGCATGCACTCAAGGTGGCCACCGTCGCAGCCCACGGCCGAAGACACGTTCTGCCAGAACTGCTCGCCGTGGTGGTGGCCCGCGCCAGGAACGTAGCCCGGGGACATGACGTACGCCTTGTGGAAGAGCTGTGGCGCGTTGCCGGCGAAGCGCGTCATCTGGAACAGCACCTGCGAGCCACCGGCGGAGAAGCCGACTGCCGTGACGTCGTCCGGGTTGCCGCCGAACTTGCCAATGTACTTCTGCACCCACTCGAAAGCCCGAGTCGAGTCCCAGACACACAGGTTGGCATCGCCGCCCTCGTGCTGGTACGTGGGTCCGGTGGCGAGGCCCGTGAGGCCCAGACGGTAGTTGTAGGCCACGAAGATGAAGTCCGTGGACAGGTCGAAGAGACCCTCGGGCGTGTTCTGAGACTTGGAGCCGCCCGTGAAGCCGCCGCCGTAGGTCCAGACAAGCACCGGCAGCTTGCGGCCGACCGCGTCAGCGGGGCCCACACATCCAGGTACAGGCAGTCCTCCTCGGACGAGCATGCAACATCGGCAGCGGCCAGGTTCGTGCCGGTGTTGGTCTCCGTCTCGACGTCGGGCCACTCGGGGCCGCGAAGCGGAGGTCACCGGTCGGCACCTTGGCGAAGCGGATGTTCTGGTACTTGTAGTATCCGACGGTGGTGTTGCCTCCGACGGCCTGGACAGTGGTGTAGTCAAGCTCGATTGTGGGCAGCGACGAGGAGGTCGATGAACCGCTGCTAGTGGTGGAGCTAGCGACGGATGTCTGCGCTGTACCGAGCGCGTAGGTGCTGCTGCCAGCTAGAGCGGGAGCTACGACAGCGGCGGCGGCCAGGAGCAGGGCGTAGACGCGCATTGTTGGAGTGAGGTTTGGTTTGGAGTTTCCCGGAGGAGGACGGCGATGTAGAGCTCGAAGTAAATCGAAAAGTGAGAGCTTATAGGCTGGCCGACCTTGCTGAGAGCTGCATGGGCCAGGTTACCCCAGGCCCTCGGATAACCGGTGTAGGATTAGCCCGTACGGAGGGATCAGGCGGCGCTGCCGTCGCGAAAATACCCACAACTGACCTGCTACGGGCCGCCCCAAGTTGCTGCCATAAGGCGGTACGCGCGACCCAGCTGAAGCTTTCACGATCGTCATCGTGCTCTCGCAATGGGACACACCTGTTACCTGTACGCACTACGGTACGGTACACTGCACCGGTACATGAAAACGAGTGTGGAAGTTGGCCACTTGTGTGCAACCTCTTACAGTATCCAGTATCGGTTGCCTCATGGAAACTGAATAACAGCCACCCGGACGGCAGACACTTGATACAGTGCAGTATCCGCTTCTGGCTTCCGTCCAAGGCTGCAAGACAAGCGATTTGTACTGCAAATCATATTAATACTTGGCCGATGTGCAACAACGCTCCTCGTGAGCCACTCGCTAGTCGCGGCACAGTTGCTGCAGAAAAATCCTGTGCACGAGCATAAAACTCTCGCGTTCATCTTGTTTGTATCGCGTAATGAACAGTGATGATCTGCATTGACTTCGAGAGCGTCACCACGATTATTCCCCACTGGTTAGTCATCCTGAATTTACGGATGTGGACTGAAAGGTGTACATATAGGGATTGGGCTTGCCTATTTGAGGTGCTATCTTTGAGGCAGAATTGATGGCCACAAGCGCCATCTACCACGCTTGCAACGTGCGCCTGAATCTTCTCGGCTTTCCTTGCAATCCTGCGTTATGATTTACTGGCGCTAGCATGGCCTATCCGGCTGCATTACAGATCTCCCCGCCTTAGCCACAAAGGTGGGACCAATAAATCTTGCGAGGTTAAGAAAATTGCGAAGGAGGCTAAGAGTACTAATTTATTACAATTTTACCGTCTAATTGCAAAGAATGCGGCGCATAGCCCTTCCCGCGGTCGACACTTTCCCTCCCACGTTCCGTTAAATCAGTACGTGGTGAGTTTATGCACGGATGGGCATGGTTGCTGACTTCAGTGATTTGCACTACCTGCGCGAGGTACCAAACTTTATGCAGGCGAGGGTAAGCAGGAGTTCTGTACCTGTACACGCATGAGCCATCAGCAGCCCTATTTTTTTTTTACAACAGAGGCTTATGGAAGACACAGCGCCTGTCTGCATTTTTACCATACAACATAAATGGAATAGGGGGCCGTGACTTCTTCGCCCACGCTCTCGTTGATTAATGCAACACAGTATTTGGGTTTCGTCTAGTGATTCACTCTGCTTACGATCTGTGTGTAGCCATGTACAAGGCGTCACCCTTGCTAGAGCGGCGCTTCCTCCGACGCACTTGACACCATCAGTGATGCATTACGAAAAAAAAAACTTTCCCCGCGTACCGTACTACAACAACGATACGTAATCCTCAGATTTTAGGATTACTCGCCTGGTGCAAGATTGAAAACGCGAAGGTTATGTACTAAAAACGCCAAGCTTGGCGCCGCCCGCGCATCAGGTTCATCAATCTGGACCCCAGCCGCTTGTTCAGCCTTTCACGTGCGGGATTGGAGCCACGCCGATCCGGTGTTAGCCCACCAGCAACAAGAGAGTTTAAAAATGTGCAAGTACCCTCTGGCTATGAGCCTGTTTAGGTCGACCAAGCTAAGGCCCAGTCTTGTATCTAGCGGGATGCGGGATGGGACCAATCAGAGCTCTTGGTTGCGGGTCGTAGCGGGATGCTTTGGGGACGACACCCCCTCTTGTCTCGCTGGGACGTTGTGTGGCGCGGGTCATCAAATTGAAAGGCAAATGTATCGGGCTGCATCTCTAACACACTACCAGGCTGCCGGAGGTCCTGGCAATGACCGAGCTCGTCCCAATTTCGTCCCGCGGTTGCGGGGAAATATAAGACTGGGCCTAAGGCTGCAATGTAGAAAACAGATACTATTGTAGATTGGGTCATCTGGCAGCCTGTCACACTCGGTGATTGTGGATGATCGGAGTCTAAAAAAGCTGGCCAGGACTTCTCGTTAGTTTAGCTGGGTAGTAAATAACGTTTTCCAGTTTTGTATCCTACCTAATACATGTAGCATCGTCTGTACGGGTATATCATCCATGACCTCGAGAGTGATGAACGTCCGCACGGCTGTGGTTATTTTGGGCATATGTCCCCACCGATATCGATCCGAGCAAAGCGGTCAGCTGACTAAACATGAGTGAGGACTCCTATTTCAGTATAACATGGCAAACACGGTGCTCCGAGCCTTGTTCCAGAACAGCCCTTGGTGTTGGCCAGGTCGTCGTCCTCAATCCTAAAAACACGATCTACTCGACGTGTCCTCATGGACCTGCTGTATAGATCTACGCGGGGTTCATGTCTTGCATGCAATTGCGAGAAAAGGAAGTTTTGGGGCAGCATCAGCCAGCAGCAATTACCGTAAGCTCATTACGAGACGAAAGTTTTGCAAAATTGTCCACGTACGACACCATACTGCACAATACCCATGTTTTTTGTAAGACAACAATACTGAAGGGGGTGTACGCTATGGCGCAATATCTTAGTGCGTTTCACTATCAAAATACCGGCCGCCTTTCGTTGGTACAACTGGCTGCTGTATTAGCGTTTGACTCTGTAGCCTGAGATTTAACACCTCTCATGCGGAGCACGCTGTGGCGTGGTAATATACGTTGCGCCAATCCCCACCATCAGCGACCATTCCTGCTCTGCTCCCAGCGTTAAATGAACACAATATAACTCACCTGCAAAATGAAAATGACCATTCCTGCTCTGATACACCGTCGAGGAAATGGCCCGCTAGCTGACTGTATGTGGTGGGCGTTGATGTGATGGGACGGAAACCATGCAACGAAAGGCTCGGCGTCCACAGACACGGCCCCACCGCGATGAAGTGACGGCGCTTTTACTGCGCAAGGACGACGTTCTTGAAGCCGAATTTCGCGAGCTGTTTCGGGTTTTCGTCATACAATCGCAGCACCGTAACGCAACCTCTCACCGAGTTGAATATTCTGGGATATCTTCTCTTCCACATGTCTGGGCGCGAGGCGGCTCGCGATGGCAAGCGTTTAGTCCCGACGCTTTGCCTCTCCACCGCGAGGTTGACACTCCACGCGGCTGGAACCGGAGATGGTTCCTCGATCCGACGTTGCTCTCACTGGCCCGTTCTCCCTCGGCTGCGAGAAATTTCAGTGCGTCTCTGCTATCGACGCTGGTCTTGATCCGCATGCTGGCGAGCGTCGATGCAGTGCTGGAAGGTACGCGACTGGCCATTGAAGCGGCGTTGTCTGAGACTACGCTGCAGCTCCCTGTGTTATCGGGGACAGTTCTGGAGCTGAATGGTCAGACGCAGGGATCGGAAAATAAAAATTGATATTGTAAAATTGCAATATTGTTGACCACCAATATTGTATTGTACGGGGGTCATCAATATCCACTATTTATTGTCAATATTGTTCAGGAAGAAAAACTGCCTCCTAGCTTCTTTAGAGCACCATAAGCTGTTTGCACTCTTCTTCCGCGTGGATGCGGCCTACCGAACACTTCCGACAACCTTAATAGCACTTCCCTGGTCATAACATCCCATTCAACCTTCAGCACTTAACCGATTCTCAGGTTTTCGGCGCTCCTTACGTTTCACTGATAGTCGAGAGGTCGATGGCGCTCACCAGCCGAGTTGAAGTATATGTAGACTTGCTTTCTTATTGAGCTTTGATTTGGCGAGGTCTGCAGGGTGCGTTTCTGTTTTCCTTACAGCCAAGTTATGGTGTCAACATGTATACGTCAGAAATTTGAGCAGAGACTGCGACTACGTGCGAAAGGATGTCCTATGCGTAGGAGGAGGCGCTTAGACTTCAGAGCTGCATCGAATACCTATCTTACTACGGTACTTACGTCGACGATAATACCTTGGGCTTAAGCGACAGATGCCATGAAAGAGGACCAATCGAGTCTCCAGCATTGACTTCTGTGCGGTCACTTCATTTTGACGCTTAGCAGACCGAGGTCAGACATGTTCGAACAGGTAATAAAGTTAGGGCTAAAGCTTCGCTAACCATTGGAAATATGTGATGACGATTCATGCTAACATACTCAACGTACTCATATACTCAAGTACAGTACAATATATCGGCATACTAAGTGCAAGTATGACAATATATTGAGGCAAATATTGATATTGGTACAATATTGATTGTGATGACTGTCTCGCCGACAATCAATATCCAATATATATTGTCCGATCCCTGTTAAGCCATTACACTATAGTACAAACTAGTGTACTCCGCAAAACATGTTGGTGATTTTACAACACACTTACTTACAGTTAGTGCTATTTGCAACGCGTTTGTATGTTTGCTCCTCCATCGCTAGCAGATCAAATTTATGGCTACTGTCACCCGTTGTCGGGGCATTATCCTCACTTTTGAGTAGTAAGATATCATGGTTGTGTAAAGAAGGAGACCTTCAGCGCGTGCAAGTCAGCTTCCTTCAAGTGAAAACAGCTTCAAGGTGATCCCAACACGCAATGTGGACATTTCCACAAGATGACTGTGGACATTTTTGACGAGTTTACGCACCTGCTCGTAACGCCTCTCGACGGGAAGGCCCCACGATGCGGACACACATCCGTTACTGCGCTTGTGGACGATATCCCCACGCTGGTTTACTTCGAGCCCAATCTGTCTTCGGAGTACGATTGCTTCCTCGCGAACGTGCCTTTGCCAGCGTCGTCAAGGAAATCTGTAGCGTCCGCAACAACCCCCTACGCCCAATAAACCACCGAACACCACCGCACCTGCAGCCAACAGGAGACCGCTTGGTAAGGCCTCGAATGCATGCGTCTGACCCAGGGATCGGACAATATATATTGGATATTGATTGTCGGCGAGACAGTCATCACAATCAATATTGTACCAATATCAATATTTGCCTCAATATATTGTCATACTTGCACTTAGTATGCCGATATATTGTACTGTACTTGAGTATATGAGTACGTTGAGTATGTTAGCATGAATCGTCATCACATATTTCCAATGGTTAGCGAAGCTTTAGCCCTAACTTTATTACCTGTTCGAACATGTCTGACCTCGGTCTGCTAAGCGTCAAAATGAAGTGACCGCACAGAAGTCAATGCTGGAGACTCGATTGGTCCTCTTTCATGGCATCTGTCGCTTAAGCCCAAGGTATTATCGTCGACGTAAGTACCGTAGTAAGATAGGTATTCGATGCAGCTCTGAAGTCTAAGCGCCTCCCCTCCTACGCATAGGACATCCTTTCGCACGTAGTCGCAGTCTCTGCTCAAATTTCTGACGTATACATGTTGACACCATAACTTGGCTGTAAGGAAAACAGAAACGCACCCCTGCAGACCTCGCCAAATCAAAGCTCAATAAGAAAGCAAGTCTACATATACTTCAACTCGGCTGGTGAGCGCCATCGACCTCTCGACTATCAGTGAAACGTAAGGAGCGCCGAAAAACCTGAGAATCGGTTAAGTGCTGAAGGTTGAATGGGATGTTATGACCAGGGAAGTGCTATTAAGGTTGTCGGAAGTGTTCGGTAGGCCGCATCCACGCGGAAGAAGAGTGCAAACAGCTTATGGTGCTCTAAAGAAGCTAGAGGCAGTTTTTCTTCTGAACAATATTGACAATAAATAGTGGATATTGATGACCCCGTACAATACAATATTGGTGGTCAACAATATTGCAATTTTACAATATCAATTTTTATTTTCCGATCCCTGCTCTACGAACTCACCCGGTCGACCAATAATAGTATTCCCGGAGCACTACTGTACCGATGTGATGCTGCCATTCTATCGAGGTGCGCGCCCGACGAAGATTAGTCGAAGACACGGCGTTATGGGTGGGAATGTGCTAACGTTTTCATGAAAAGTATCCCGAGCATCTTCAGATTTGAAGGAGACTCTTGGATCCGACGGCAAGCAGCGCGACGAGCGCTGGGAAACGCATCGTTAGAATGCTTCGTAGTACGCTCTAACGTCGAATCAAATTTGATTAATTAAAAAAAACGGACCACTTTATATTTGTACGTCACATCAAAGAAAACTGTAAACTATACTGGTAGAGATCAGAGTACAGTATACTGCCAAGACATTATCGTAGGTACTCCTAATTGATCAACTTCGTACGAATCACCGTGAAATACGTTGGTGGTTCACAACCGGTCGTTCGTGCTCGAGAAAAGGTCGCAAACTTTGCTGATGCGCCGAAACTCCACAGCTTAGAACCACAGGGCCTTGTTCCAGAAGGAACTCTTCGCGTTAGCCAGACTGTCGTCTGCAACAGAGAAAGAATCATTCATCACGATCTGCGCCCGCAACAGATTCATTGTACCGCGGCCAGTACAGTTTGTCGCCGGGCCAGACCGAGTTAGGGTTCCCGGTGAGTACAAACGAGAGGAGGTATTTCTGCATTTGCCTCGCGATCGTCGCATTCACAGGAGAAGTGATAGCTCCAACAAGTGCCGCCTCCGCCGCATTGAATGTGGTGGTCGTACTCGTATCATTCAAAGAGGTCGAGAACTTGTGCGTGCTGTAAAAGTAGTAGCTCTGGTCGGTGCCGTGCTTGGCGGGACTGATGCCTACCTCCCATTCCAGGTTTGGTTATTCAAGGCCTTCGTCAGGACGTGGTTCTTCGCCGTTATTTCAAACGACTGTCGGATATCGCTGAAGCGTAGACCGGCATTCGCGTAGTTCTCCGCCGGGTACAGCTTCAGTGCGGCTTCAATCGCATCGTCGGTGATCCTCGGCAACAATAGGTGGAAGGCCGCAAACGCGTCCTCTTCAGTCTCGACGCCGTCATAGGCAACGCTGTTAAACTCGTGCTGCTCGTGGGTGAGTACGCACGGGCCGGAGAAGTTGAAGTGACCCTGGTACACACTGGCCTCGTACGTGTTCGGGAGGATGAAGCCATCCGCACGAGGCTGCAGCGATGTACGAATACGCGTTCACGATCTCCGTCGTAGCGTTTGCTAGCGTATTAAACGGAATCTTTCGCATGCAGGCCAAGTGGGCTCCCTCACAGCCGACAGCACTCGATACATTCTGCCAGAACTGCTCCGCTTGGTGGTGGCCCGCACTCGGGAGATAACCAGGAGACATGATGTACGCCTTCTGGAACAGCTGAGGTGCGTTGCCGCCGAAGCGCGTCATCTGGAATCCGATCTGAGAGCCGCCAGCTGAAAATCCCACCGCCGTGACGTCGCTCGGGTTGCCGCCAAAGTTTTAATGTACTTCTGCACCCACTCAAAGGCGTGTGTGGCATCCCAGACAGCCAGGTTCGAGACACCGCCCTCATGCTGGTACGTTGGACCCGTGGCCACGCCCGTGAGCCCAAGCGGTAGTTGTAGGCCACGTAGATGAAGTCCGTCGACAGCTCGAACAGCCCCTCGGGCGTGTTCACCGACTTGGATCCGAGCTTGAACCGACCGCCGTAGTTGTACACGAGCACGGGAGGTTCCCCACGGCGTCAACAGGGGCCCACACGTCCAGGAACAGACAGTCCTCCGATGACGCGCAGTCGACGTCAGTATCAGCGAGGTTTCCAGTGTTGATGTCGGCTTCAACGTCGGGCCATTGCGGTGCAGCGAAGCGCAGATCACCGACGGGAGCTTTGGCGTAGCGGATGTTCTGGAACTTGTAGTACCCGACGGTGGCGTTGCCTCCTACGGCCTGGATCGTGGAGTAGTCGAGCGTTACGGTGGGTAGCGATGAGTCGGCGAGAACGGAGATGACGAGTGCTGACACCGAGGCTACAAGGAAAGACGCGCATTTTCTTGTGGAGGAGAAGACCTTCAACGGAGCTGGAGCTGTCGGATGTGTCAATTCAAAAGTGATCGCATTGCGCTCGGAGGTTGGAGTTACTGTACACACACGACCAGTTGATTCAAACTTGGCAGGGAACGGGCAACGCGATGAGCAATTAAGCTATTCAAGTAGGTTACCCCTGATTTGTTCCAACGTAAGTAGGTTTGTGTTACTACTTATAAGTAGGTTAGGGCCGAACCTACTTTTCCGTTTCTACACGTTATATACGTTTTTATGATTAACTTTTGGCGCCGTTTTAAGAATTGCCGACTTGGTGCAAGTGTAAGTAACATGTATTTCCTTGACGGTAATAAAATTTTATTTTCACTTTTGGGTTGACGCCGATTGCGCTCAGGGTGAGCTCGACTTCAACCCCACATATCGACGATAATGGGAAAGAATCCTATCACCTAGCATGTACTTACCTTTGAATCTGGAACTTCAACTATGAAAAACATTGCTAAAGCGTCGGTAAGGCGCTGGATGGCGGTACTACGACACTCCCCCACAGAGTGATTCATGGTCAAATGACTAGCAGAATTCCGAGCTCACCTGTGCGGACAAGAACACCAGCATCGATAAAGGTACTCAGTGCCTCGTGTTTTCATTAGTGTTCGCATAAATGTTCACTGTATAGCTAACACTACCGCACTGTAGCGGTTACAAACGGTTTGTTAGTGTGTAGTTCGCAGCTCTAAGAACTGCCGTTAGGCGGTACAGGCAATTTTGTCATCGATCAACATTCTTGGAACAGCCGCGCGACATTATTAAGGCACTGCATCCGCAGTTTCACTCCGAAAGGACTGTAATATAACAGCAAAATCTACTTACTGAATTATCGGCCTAGTTCATTTATAATATAAATATTGAGATCTTATCTCATGTCATTGAGGCCCGTGGACGAGCTACAATGGCCCAGGCGCAGGATTTAAGCTGCAGATTGTTTTGTGAAGAGGAGTAATTTTATTCTTCTCTGCGATTAACCATGCTTTGAGGCGCAATATAGGGCAGATGCTATGGCTGTGAAGCAGGCGCAGGGAGATGGCTGTAGATATCTTACTGATAGTTAAGAATATAGTTTCCTGGTCAAAATATATAGTAACAGATAATCATAAAAACGTTAGAAACGGATAAGTAGGTCCGGCCTAACCTACTTATAAGTAGTAACACAAACCTACTTACGTTGCAACAAATCAGGGGTAATCTACTTGAATAGCTTAATTTCTCGCAACGCGATGCTGATTAAACGAACGGTTTGGCACGTGTACAAGTACTGTACTATTAATGCCGTGCGATGTTAAAGCAGCACAATCGCATGATAAAGTAGGCATTGGCGAATCTGGTGCTGCCCGGTTATGTAGGGTCTACACCATTGCCCGGGCAAGTTGAGACAAAACGCCGAGCAATGTAAGACAGATTTAGTTTGGGCACAATAAAAAATTATGTTGGGTACCACACAAAAACGAAATCCCATGCAAAGTGATAAAACACGCGAGCAAAGTGAGACTCTGAATTAAGCTTACTTTCCGTACTGCATGTTCTCTCCTTCCTTCGCCGCGTTAACAGCGTTGCGGCGGTGGAGTTCCATCGAAACCACTAACTGCGGCGTGATGCAGCTCATGCAGTCGTTCGCGGCGCGCTCCAGCAGCTCCATTTGGTGTCCAGCAATGAGTGAGGCGGTTACCGTTAGCGTCCTTCCCGAAGGGCGAAAGTTCACTGCGCTCCTCTCGAGAGCAAGGTGGTTCTTGATGTGAGACTTCAGCACGCTGAAGCACCCCTCTATGGGGTTACACATGGGTGAGTAGGGCGCTAGACGTAGCAGCTCCATGTCATGGTGCTCGACAACTCGGGTCTCCGTCTGGCAGTGACACGGCGCATTGTCGAACACAATGACAATCTTCTTTGCCGCTGTAGTTCGTGTGGTAGGTAGGCGAAGCTTTGACTGCCTGGTAGATCTCCTCAACAAACTCCGCGTTGGAGTCCATCTGGATACTTCCCCGCTGCAAGCGGTGCAGCATAACCCCATGGTCGCGTTGACGGCGCACTGTATCTGCAGGTTGGCTCGCTTGAGATGGAGGTAGGACTGCGATCGCACGCTCCCCACGCTTCGAACGGCCCCGCTCACGCTTGCAATACACATTGAAATTAGTTTCATCGTAGTAAACGATGCAATTACCTGCCTCTTGGTGAGCTAACAGCTTCTCAGCAAACTCAGCGCGCTTCTTTTTGTTCTTGTCGTTATTGCAAGTGTTGGGTTCAATCCTGGTCTGTAACGAGCAGCATATCATGTTAGACCGTCTCTAAGCGCTTCCTTCCAAAGGGTTAACCCACCTGTAACCGTGTACGTCATCCCCAGGAGGTGGTGGCTGATAGTCGACGTAGACAGCTCAACATGGAAGTCCGCAAAGACCATGCTCTTCATGTAGCTGAGCGTGTACTGGCAGTTCTCGTCCAAGTACCGCTCAGCGCAGCCTTGACCAGTCTCAGGGGTCACCTTGGTCGATGCCTCGCGGAGCACCACCTCGGGGCAGCTCTTGGTCACGGTCTTCTTTAGCCCAGCGGTAGGCGGTGGGGCGGGATACACCGTTGTGCTCAGCAACGGTGAGCCAGTCGCTACGCTGGGCTCGGAAGGCCGCGAGAACGCGTTGGCGCTCTGCGGCCGTGTGCTTCTTGATACTGCGAGGGCTGCGCATTGCGCGGTGGCGCGCAAAGACCGAGTGAGCGACTGGATGGCGTGTGGTTCAGGAGTGCAGGGATCAATTTTCGCGCGCGCGCGAAGTCTCCACTTTGCTCGCGTGTTTTATCACTTTGCATGGGATTTCGTTTTTGTGTGGTACCCAACATAATTTTTATTGTGCCCAAACTAAATCTGTCTTACATTTGCTCGGCGTTTTGTCTCAACTTGCCCGGGCAATGGTGTAGATAAACAAATCTGTGAATGCTGTACTGCTCCAAAGAGAAATCGCTTGCTCTCCATAGCGCTTTGGGTTCATGAAACTCTTGCTGGCCCCGACCAAGTACGAAGCGGGACCTTGGCGCGTGAATGTACAAATTCTTCCAGACGTACTGTTTAACAAACTGCAGTCTGCGCACAGAGTACCGCGGTATCACTTCAACGAAGATTTGTAGAGCTCATCGCCCTTGCCCGCTGGAAAACATAATCTTTGGCCGATGTTGGTCTTTTATGCTTGACAAGACTGGCTCACGTGAACATGGCGAGCCACGACTTCCAAGCGAAATATTGTTTACCTGAAGGGTTTCTTGCCTCTACTGGCCGATTATGGGGGCTCTCGTGGTGTGACAGCTTCCAGGCTAGACCAAACCGAAACACACAAGCCATCAACCAACGGTTGACCTTATTTTGCGCCGGAGCAGAGCTACTGTTTATGCTGGGCCCTCGTTGAAGTAGCATACGGCAACGTCGTTGCTGCAACGATTAAGAAGAGTGAAGTTGTCGTACTTACGCATTGACGGAGCCTTATCTGTACCAAGTTCCTATTTTCTTAATACCACAACGCCTTGTTCCAGAACAGACTCTTCGCGTTGGCCAGATCATCATCTGCGACCGTGAATGTGTCGTTGAACACGATCTGCGTGCCCACGCTGGACTCGTTGTACAGCGGCCAGTAGGTCTTGTCCTCAGCCCACTTGGTGTTGGGGTTGCCCGTGAGCACGAAAGACATGAGGTACTTCTGCATCTTGACGGCGATCGTCGCGTCCACTGTCGTCGTAACGGCACCGACGCTCGCAGCTCCCTCCGAACTCATAGAAGACGCAGTCGTTGACGCGCTGTCCGACGAGGTCGAGTGAGTACGTGCTGTACCAGTAGTAGTTCTGGTCGAAGCCGTGCGTGGCCTCTCCCAGTGCGACCTCGGCGTTCCAGGTCTGGTTGTTCAGGGCATTCGTCAGAGCCAAATTCTTCGCCGTCAAGTCGAATGACTGCTTCATGTCCGCAAAGCGAAGACCGGCACTCGTAGTCGCTCTCGGGGTACAGCTCCAGCGCCGTCTCCACCGCATCGTCCGAGATACCAGGGAAGAAGATACGCAGGTACGTTGCGACGTCCTCTTGAGTCTCAACACCTTCGTACGCGTGGCTGTTGGCCTCGTGCTGCTCGTGGGAGACGACGCACGGACCGGAGAAGTTAAAGTGACCCTGGTACAGACTGGCCTCGTACGTATCCGGGAGGATGAAGCCGTCCACGCGGGGCTGCATTTGGTACGCGTACGTGTCCACAACGGTGTTGGACGCGTTGACCAAGTCGTCGAACGACACCTCGCGCATGCAGTCGAGGTGGCCACCTTCGCAGCCCAAAGAAGACGACACGTTCTGCCAGAACTGCTCAGCGTGGTGGTGACCCGCGCCAGGGACGTAGCCCGCGGACATGATGTACGCCTTGTGGAAGAGCTGAGGCGCGTTGCCTCCGAACCGCGTCATCTGGAACATGACTTGGGACGCACCAGCGGAAAACCCGGCGGCGGTCACGTCGTTCGGGTTGCCATAAACTTGCTGATGTACTTCTGCACCCACTCGAACGCCTGCGTGGAGTCCCAGACACAGAGGTTGGACACTCCACCTTCGTGCTGACACGTTGGGCCATTGGTAAGACCAGTGATACCCACGCGGTAGTTGTACGCCACGAACACAAAGTCCTGGGTGAGATCGAAGAGGCCCTCGGGCGTGTTCTCGGACTTGGAGCCGCCCGTGAAGCCGCCGCCGTAGGTCCACACGAGGACCGGTAGGTTGCGTCCGGCAGCGTTAGCAGGAGCCCATACGTCCAGGTACAGACAGTCTTCAGAGGTCTTGCACTCGACGTCGGCATCGGCCAAGGTGCCGTTGTTGATCTCTGTCTCGACGTCGGGCCACTCAGGGGCCGCGAAGCGGAGGTCACCGGTCGGCACCTTAGCGAAGCGGATGTTCTGGTATTTGTAGTACCCGACGGTGGTGTTGCCCCGACGGCCTGGACAGTGGTGTAGTCGAGCTCGATGGTGGGCGGTGACGAGGAGGTCGATGAACCGCTGCTATCGGTGGAGCTAGCAACGGAAGTCTGCGCTGTACCGAGCGCGTAGGTGCTGCTGCCAGCTAGAGCGGGAGCCATGACAGCGGCCGCGGTCATAAGGAGAGCGTAAACGCGCATCGCTTGCTGGGTGTGGTAGTTGGGTACTGGAAGGCGAGTGAATTGGAAAGTGAGAGGGATAAACTGTCGCTCTCGCCTGGCAAGGGACAAAGACTTGTAAGTAGTCTTTTCAATCTGACCAAGAGTTCCTGTACGTGTGACACCTCTGGCTTTGCATTGAAAAGCATGCCGGTTCTACAGATGGCACCGCAATCGAGCTGGATATTGTCGATTAGTTTGGCAGGAGGAGTAATCCACAGCCTGTTCTTCGCTCCAGTAATGATTCCCCACAGTGTGAGGCCATCCGTCTCCAGCGGCAAAGTGATCAGATTGTCGATCCTCAGCTATCCGGTGCGGGGATCATCTAAGCTTACACTAAAGCGCCGACACAAACAGAACGGGTATTAATAGGTCCATGTATTACAGTATAGTCTATGCTGTCAAACACTGCAGGCCGTGGAAATGAACGCTACATGAGAGCCACGGCCACCATGGGAGGACAAAAGCACGATTTGCTAATCTGGGTATGCGACTATCCATTGCAACAGCAGAGCAACGCCGTATCATACTCCGAGTACAGTACCTAAAATGCAGTACTGCGTCTGGAGTTGCGACTAAAGCGTGAGCAAACCACAACAAACGAGGCGTTTTATTGCGCTCAACGAGACGCTCGTGACCGATTCAGCGGGTCGCGTTTGAAGCGACCACTTCGCGAGGACACTGGTGCGTTGATGCTGTTCGATACAGGATTGCGTCAAATGCTTTTCGAAACGTAATCGAATGGCTTTGGAGAGCATGTAAACTAAGGGAGTCAGATGATGGGTCGGAAGAGCTAGCGCAGTTTTCCATCTATCCTACAGGCATGGGGTAAATTGTGGTACATTGTGGTTACGAGCCAAAGACAAGAGGTTCCTTGCTGGAGAAACAAGGTGCCGAATGGCTACCCTAAAAGGGATGGTGGGAGGGTTGAAATTCTTGAGTCGCCAGCGATAGCGCGAGACGATAGCGCGCGCGTGAGTCGCGCATGAATTTGATATTGAAGCGACGAGGTCGAGGAGCGAGGGCCGGAGGCCGCGCCTTCCTCGTCGCGTCGCCGAGACCACAACGAACCGACAGTATCGTTCTCTGCCGTCTGAAACCACCACCGATGGTTTCCGAGTCTTGTCGGGGGCTTGATAGACGTTGGGATGCCATCCGGACTCCGGACAAACAAATATCCATAACTCTGGTTGCTGCGCTCCTGCGCCAGGATATTAACCAGTCTGCGTGCCATGTTTTGAAGCGAAGAGTAACTATGTGTATGTAGAGACCAGCACGGAAGAAAAGATAAAGGTTGCTGCTGCCAAGGTTATTGTTGGAGCACTTTCGATTTTGCAATACCGTACCCACCCACGAAAGGCTGACAATTTGAGGCGCTCCCAGGAAAGGTGTGTCATCCCATTCCACGACTCATGCTATGGCGTCCGACGGTATGTAAGCTTATTCATTGCACCTTACTGTGTGGTTGTACCAGTCTTTTGGTACATGACACTACCGTACCCCGTTTTAGTGATCAACTTCAACTTACCCTGCTTGTGGTATTGCGTGTCGAGCGTGGCGCACCATGTGCTTCCACTTGCGCAGCCATCGCCAACGACTATCCCGGTGCGTAATGCCATCGTCTTTCCTGCCGACTCTGCGTCGGCAACACCTCAGGCCACCGGCTACCAAACCAGTTCCTCAACACTCACTTACATGCACTCCACTACTGTAACCTCCTCCAGCAAACTAACGCCGCCATTCAAGCCCCTCCACTATAATAGCACCACGACCGCAAGACGCACATGTAGATGCTGACCATACTGAGTCCACGTGTAGGCTGCATTGTAGCAGCCAGCAGCTTGGTGTTAAACCTTCAGCCACGTCGCCTTCGTCCCGCGCTGAAGTAAGAGACCGTGTCTCTTGGGTACCCCCTAATCGTACCCCGGTTACGTTCACGTAAAACACGTCGTTCAAGTTGAGGTCACTCTGGAATCCGCCGCTGGACGCCGACGTCTCGCGCTGCACTCTTGTATCTCGTCTCCCAGAGCTCTTCACGCCGTGCAACCACCTGTATCCTGCTCAGCAGCCGCGTGCGCATCCGCTGACCCCTTTCCCACCACTCACCGCCCCGTATTCATCGAGACAAGAACATGGACGCCAAAGCCCGTTGTCGCTGGACGTCTTCATCAAGCTCGCCTTCTGTCTGGAGGGCCGAGACAAGCTCTCCAAGGTACACAACCTAGCGCATTGCAGCCGCCTTGCTCTTCTCTTTCTAACACGCTACGTGTCGTGCCTAACTGCCCATTAGATGCTGCAATACGGCAGCCGAGCGCTGGCCTTCTACATCCTGTCGGCCGACCCCAAGAGCGACGTAGGCCAGCGCCTGCACGCGCTGTACAAGGTCATGCAGCAGTCGCGCAAGGCCTTC
The DNA here is from genome assembly GCA_024211575.1 of Phytophthora melonis. Classification (NCBI taxonomy): domain Eukaryota; phylum Oomycota; class Peronosporomycetes; order Peronosporales; family Peronosporaceae; genus Phytophthora; species Phytophthora melonis. The sequence continues at coordinate 379,512 of JAMXKT010000073.1, forward strand.
CGCCTGGGCAAGAGCGTCACGTACTACAAGAAGCTGCAGGCGCTGTCCGGCAACAAGAGTCTCTCCGAGGGCCAGCGCTACCTGCAGTTCGTGCAGAACGTGGGCATGCTGGGCTACTTCATCTCGGACAACGTGGCGTTCGCCAGCAAGGCCAAGGTGCTGCGCTTCGACGCCGAGGAGCTGAGCAAAGAAAGGAGGCATTTTGTGGTTCTGCGCCAACGTCGCGGGCTTCTTCAACGCTGTCGAGAGCCTCAACGCCGACGTGGAGAAGGAGAAGTGCGTGAGCGACATCCTCGCGTCAGAGGAGGACGCGGCGCGCGTCGACGCGCTGCAGACGCAGCTGGAGGCACTGCGCAGCGGCCGCTTCAAGCTGCTAGCGGTGCTCAAGGTCACGTGCGACCTCGTCGTGTCGTCCAACACGGGCGGCGTGCGACTGGCCGAGCGCATCACGGGCACGAAGCTGCACGACGGCATCATTGGCTCCGTGGGCTGCGTGTCCGCTGCGGTCGTGCTGTACAACACGTGGCCCAGCGCGCCGAAGAAGGCGCTGTCGCCGATTGAGAAGAAGGTCGAGCAGAAGGAGAAGGAGGAGGAGAAGAAGACGGAAGCCGAGGAAGACGGACAAGTAACCACGTGGTGCAGCTGCGGGGAAATGAAGCTCACGAGTGGGTCGCTCAATGATGGGCGTCTCGCCCTCGCCTTCACATTTTATTGAATAACATGATAAAAAATACTTAGTACTTCGTTGACGCTGGAGAATGTTTGGTACGGCGGTTCTCGTATTTTTAGTGTGAGTTTGCTCGTTTTCGGCCGTTTTATCTGTTGTTGCTGCTCCTCCGCCGTCAGATATTCGTCTTGTGGAATGCGTCGACAACGAGGGGAGTCGCTGAGCGACCGACTGCGGTCCGAGGTGCAGATGTCTGCGGCGCTGTGGCAGATCGGACCCGGCATCGAGGAAAGCTCTGGAAACGCAGGAGATGCAAAGGCTGGCGGCTGCAGTCGCCGATCGTCAGCGTATGTCTATTCCGGCAGCGTACGTCTCGACCTCTTTGCTCGCACTATCCAGCGTTGATATTGACGAGGTCACTGGTTCTGTAGACTGAAAGCGGCTATCCGTGTCCCCGCGAAGTGAAGCCGCTGCTCTTCTTCTACAAGTATCTCCAGCCTATTGGCGCCGCGGATTCAGGCAACAGCACAGGCGACAATAATGGCAACTCAACTACAAGCAGCAGCTCGCAGCGGAAGCTGCGTGTCAACTACCCTGACCGTAGTGTGCGAGCGTGCAAACGCTCAGGAGATGGTGTTATGGCTGCGTACAGATGCTCAAGGCAACGTCGTGCGCGAGGAGAAGACTCCTCTGTGGCGCAGAAGCTGCACAACGACCTCCTCGGCATCGCGTCAGCTTCATCAGCTACTCCTTCAAGCAGCCACGAAAGCGACCCCGTCTTAGCAGTGCGGAGTGTGGCGCGATGGAAGAGCAACAACAGTCCTAGCGGCGGGAGCGCAGTTGTGCTCACTCGACGAACTCTAGACCCTGTAATGGCCGTGCCGTGCGAGCTGCCGATATGCGTGCAGCAGTTTGTCCACTGTCGCGGGTCCCAAGCCAGCGTCTACCGCATCTTCTGGTGCGAGCAGGAACGCAAGTGCTTCGCCGTGAACCTCACCAGCGGGTACGGCGGCCTTGTTCCTGCAATGGTTACGATATTGACTACCGCCGTCGTGACACTGCTGACTTTACCTCGTTCATCGCTCGTTAGTGTAGCTTGAAAAGCACCGAGGCTCCTCAAGAAGTCGACACTGCGGAATTACCAGGTGTCTCTGCGGCTTCTGCCCTACAAACGGCATGACTGTCTCTACCATGGCGGCGCTGAACGCAGCGTTCGAAGCCGCCATGACCACAACAGCGCAGATCGCTCGCTTTTACTGCGTGACGGTCTCTCCAGACGAGCGAGCATGCGCGCGGTGGCCAAAACTACGCGGCGCTGCAATCGCCGAAGGTGTCAGGCAACGTCACGCGTCGTGGAGCACGTGCAGATGCAGCTCCCAACGCTGCGCTTCCATTCCATGACTGTGGACTTTATCAAGGACACGGCGGGCGTGTGGTGGCTTACAAGGGTGGTCGACTTCAACGCGTCAAGCTCAGTCGAGCCGCCTAGAGACGACGGAGGATTTGGTACTCGGGATTCAGCCGTTTTGATCCTGAAGCTTTACGCTCGAAGCGCGGAATACCCAACAACGACCCGCAAGTGGATGACTGCGACTCTCCTCCACGCGCATCAGGTTTACTGCGTGGCGACGAGCTCACCAACGCATTGAACTCACGCGCTTGCTTCCTGTGTGGCTGCTCGTGCGAGCTCATGCGCGACGTTCCGAGGCCAGCTGGAGGCTATGCTCAAAGGCCAGACTGGAGACGACTACAAGGAGAACAGCACCATCTCGATCGAGGCACCGGTGATAGACGAGTTCCGAATGACGCTCACGATGGCGCTCGACACCATATTTTTCATGCGGCAGCGCGGTGTCGCTCTGCCCGTGTGGGAGAGCGCCGTCAGCACCGTGAAAAAGTCGCAACTTCGCGATGTCTGCGACTTTCCAGTGTGTATGCTGTGCTACAGGATCTACCAGCAGCAAAACCGACTGCAAGTGATCGCGCGTGAGCTGCATAGTGTCTTCTCCCCTGCTGTAACCGAGCGACCGGAAGTAGACGACGACGTGGTGACTGGAGCTGGCACCGTGAGCACTACCGTCCGTATGGCTAACTCCGCTGCGTCGGGTTTATCTGCGTCTCAGCTCCTCTCAACCGAGTTAAGGACCCGTCACGAGACTCCGAAGAGCGTACTCGACCGTCTTGGAAGCCTTTCGGACGGAGACGATACCCGCGGTGTTGCTGCGTGGTGATTCGCCCGAGATGCGGCCGACGTGGAGCATTCTGACGCCTATGCGTGGAGCTGAAGTGGACCCCACCGCCTCTCAACTCCGTCTTGTGTTCTTCTTCCACGAGTTGCAAGACGCAGGCCCTGACTTAGTCCCCACCGACTTCTTCCTGGAGTACCAATTGGGCCAGAATGTCACGCAGGTGCAGCTTGAAGGAAGCAAGCACCACACTCCGAATCGATGGCAGCTCTGTGAAGCAAGAGTTCACTATTTGTGTGCGACGTTGGACGCGTTCAGTGAGTTTTGTTCACACAAACGCCTGCTTATCAAGATGAAGACGAAGCCTACGCCAGCAACTCGGACTATGGAGAGCGATACGCTCACTGGGAATGATGGAGCTGACAGTCCTAATGGGTTTAACCGCGATAGCATCACCGCTGCTACTATCAATCGCCATCGAGACAAGGAAGAGTTCGTTGGGTACACGCTGCTGTCATTACGGTCAGTGGTTACTGCTGCGAAGTGGTTCGGAAACTCGCTGCAGCCTGAAAGCCGTACTGACTATTTACTGGAGTTGTACACGGCTTCGTATGGTCTACTCACGCTGAAGTTGACGGTCGGACTGCTGGTTGATCCCGTTCCACTAGCCAACGTGAGAGATGTATTGCGTGACCGAATTTTTCTAGAAGAGCAGCCACCGCGTGGAGTGTATTGGCCTCCGCCGTCGCATTATCTTGGCGGGTTAGCCGTGCCCCGCGATTGGGTCGGGGCGCTCATGCCGTCGGAATACACCAAGATCCTGCCCATGCGTCGTCGAGAGGCCCCGGTTCGCACTCTTCAGTGGTGTCAAGTCCGACGCGGAGTCAGATTCAAGCCCCATCATGCCAAGAGCGTCCCCGCGCCAGAATCTCAGTCTTTGCTTCGTCAGAAGAGCTCCGAGTTGATGGAGAAAGTTGCAGCAGATTCAAACCCTGCCGTAATGCCTCGAGCGAATGGAAGGAGGATGTCTAACGTCACAATGGGTAGAGCTGGGCCGAGACTGCGCGTGAGTTGGCGTCAGCTGAAGCCATGGATGGAGTTGCAGCTGGTGATGTTCAGGTGGAGCAGGTTCAATCCGAGTACAAGTCGCGATCATTAAGTTTGATGACTGTGGCGATGGTTGGAACGACCTTGTCACGCGCTTGTCTCGCAGCGAAAGAATCGTCTTCCGAGTGACGGAGGACGCTGCGGCCACCAGGTTCCCTACCATCTTGCTGGCCGCTATTCTACGCCACGCCAGCTTCGCGAATCCCGTGTCAACGTCGTGTTTCCCGTCGATCTCGCCGTCAAACTGGAAGTCACCAGCGAGATTTCACTTCACGCGGAGATATTCCGTTGATCGTTTGTTAGCCGTGGTCATGCCTTGTAGTCTACCGTTGTTGGATCTTCTTGGCGAACTGTTGCTGTTTCTGATTGAAGACAGAGAACTCCCCCCTTCTTTAGACGCGAACGCGCTGGAGCCTGTACTGGAGCCATTTTGGCAGCAGGACAGCGGCTGGCGCCCCATTCCTCGCACTCGAAGCAGTTGTCTACCTGAGCACCGGTGATCTGGAACCGAGCCATTCGACGTTGGGAAGCCGCCACCGCTGGCACATCCGCAATCGAGGAAGTTCCCGAGCTTGTGATGTCTCTGACAATCTCGACGTAAGTGGTAAACCAGCGATGAAAGCCCATTCGGTGGTTCTCGCAGCAGATATCGGGGATTTTCGGGCAAAACACTTGGCGCTTGTACTGTGTGAGCTGTTCGAGCAGATGGAGACGCTGGATAACGGATACATTGAGATCGCAGAACTCCGTTCGCTTGCCAAGTGCCTCCCTGAAGAAGAGTACCTGGGTATTGAGGACCAGTTGGAGCTCGACGTGGGTGGGAGTGAGCGCCTGTCGCTGCAGGATGTTGCTACTATAGCTGGCCTTGTGGAGAGACAGCGACGTCTGGCGCTACGAACGCTGCTGCACTCGCTCATGGAGAGTGCGGTCATGGTGGAGGCACTGGCACACTTCGACCGGGTGGGCTCAGGCGAGATGAGTCTTGAGGGTACGCTCTGTTAAAATCCGTTAGTATGTGGGACCACAACTCATGCTTTTTACGTGCATTTTAACGTCCTAGAGTTCCGCGAGCTTGCGTCCGAAGCGTTGATGACCCAACGCAAGGTGTTCCGTGCATTTCTCGCAGAACCGAAAAAGTCGCTGGACGGATTCTGCCTTCGCCACGGATTCTCCGGAGGTCTTCGCTACCGACAGCGTCTGCGTACTATGTGCAGCCGAGGTGCGTGTGGTTTTTGTTTAGCTATCATGTTGGCGTTATTGACGCCACCTGCGCAGTTTCAAGCAGGAAAGTCACCCCCCAAACCTGCGAAATTGCCGAGTAGAAGCCCAGAGCCATCGCAGCCTCCTACCTCTACCAACACGGGTAGTTCCGGAGCGGCTGATGCTGTTCAGGCTGCTCGCGACGCCGCGCAGAAATTTAACAGTGAACGTGCGGCCTCAGGTCGAAACCTCGAGATTGAATTCGCATTGGAGGCTAAGGAGAAGCTCAGTTCTGAAAACACGCGGCGAGCGTCGTCCCCACCGAGATTGGAGAGAATGCGCCGGCTTTCGTCGGGTAGAATCGTCCTCGAGGACGTTCCTGCAGAAGAGGATAAAGAGCCAGCTACGCGCAGACGAAGAGCGGTCATTGGGAGGGACGCAACCACCCGACACATAGTCGATGAAGAGCTCGTTAACATGCTGAATCGGCTGCACGCTGCAAGAGCGAACGATTGTGATAGGCGAAGCGCAAGCTGGGGAGATCGCAAGCCGTCGATCAGTGTGGCGAAGACTCGGCAACCGTCGGTGTCAATTTCAATGGAAAATCCGACGATACCAAAGAGCGCTTCGTGTTCAGACCTCAAAGAGCCTTACCAGAAGTAATTCAAGAAGAACGACGGCTGCAACAGTGCCAATGCAACAAGCAGGGGGACAGTCTAATACTTCGACTGGTTTGGAGAAGCCAACGAAGAAGAAGAAGCGGCTCAAGAAGAAGATTTTGAAGAAGACAATGCGCCGATTGAGATCGACCAGCCCACTGCCCACGTCAACGTCGCTGGCCAATTTACTGCGCATGGAGTTCACCGATCGAAGACGATGCATTGGCTACGAGCGCAAGTGAAACCATCATCCAAAAGGCAGTACGCGTCGAGGAGAAACGGAAGCAGGTAAAGCGCAGTCTGCTGTTCATATATTTATTGCTTGCAATTTCTTCCTCTGATCCAATTCTTTGCTTCGTCCTTACAGCTCGACAGGCTGGTGCTCGCTGAAGTGCAAGAAGTCAAGCGACGACTCGCCAGACTTCTCGACGACACTTAGTCCGTCCAGCCATCCAGCTTCAAGCTATTTAACCCATCCCAGTCCACCATTCCCCCTCAACTACAGTCGCTCATCCTGTAAAAGTACCAGCGCAGTCCTCCCTCCCGCTCACTCCAATGCGGCTTCCAGTCTGGCACTCGAAACTACAGCAACAACATCAAAAACAACCCGTCAATGCCCCCCCACTACAGTATTCACTCAAAGCCTCACCCCAACCGACAGCACGTTCGCCTCCTGCTTCAACTGCGCCTTCAATCTCTGTGAAATACCCAGCAGCGACTCTGCGAACGCGTAGACGATCACGAGCTTGGCTTGCGAGATGTCGGCGAGCATGACGTCCCCTGCTGGATCTGGATCTTGTGCTGCAGCTGCTGCTCTCGCACGTGCCCCCGCGCTCTGAGGACCAAACTCTCGTCCAGCTCCACGCCGAGCGCCTTGCAGTCGAAGCGCTTGACGCCGGAGACCAACCAGCGTCCATCTCCGCAGCCCAGGTCCACCAGAACGTCCTCCGACGTCAACGCCAGCTGAGCGTCCTCCAGTTTCGTCCACACGGCATCGATCACGCCCAATGGGGACGGACTGAAGAGGCGCGAAAGCTCCTACCGAGCGTCCTCGCTCTTCAACGTGGAAGCGCGTCATTGGCTCGCGCCTGGCGGCTTCAAGTACGAGTTGACGCAGACGTCTGCGTCAGTCCTCTTGTGTAGCCATGTGTCTTTGGAGTCAGGCACTGGCCAGCAATAAATACGGCTTTGCTGCTCTATGATTCGCTCAAAATCAGAATAACGCATGGTGATTGGCGGAAAAGGTTGACTGGAGACCCGCAGCTGCGTCGTTGACACATTGCGCACGAGCAGCTACTGTTAGCGACGTACGACGCCCATGGCCGCCACGAAGGACAAGACGCCGCTGGTGCACGACAGCGACAGCGATGAGGCGCCCGAGGTCGTGACCAAGCAGAGCGCCGCCGAGCAGGCGCGCTCGCTGCAGCGCCAGGAGGACGAGGCCAAGGCGCAGGCCAAGGCGCTGGCCAAGAAGGTGCGTCTTTTTGCGTTGTTTGAGTGTGAAGGGGGCGCCCCCAAGGCGCTGCAATGCTTTGCAATGGTGGAGAAGGGTGAGGAGCTGACGGGAAAATTGGCGGTGGGTTTTCGCGCTGAGCAGGAAGCGCAAGAGCAAGCAGGAGCCCAAGAAGGAGGTGGAAGTGCCCGAGCTGCCCGACGATGTGCTCTCGGCCGTGGCGGCGCACCACGAGGAGGAGGAGGAGCTAGAGCAGCAGGAGACCAAGGCCGAGATTCGCGCTAGAAGCGGAAACAGGCCAAGGTCGCTGAACTCTTGAAGAAAAAGACGCACACCAGACAGTTCGGCAACATTGAGGTGCAGACGCTGGACGTTGTGGAGAACAGCGCAGACGAGGGAACTGTCGGAGAGCGCCAAGGAGTTCTTGGAGCGACGCAACGCGCCCAATAGACCCAGGATGAACGTGCTGGAGGGACACCACTCGCAGTTCACCAAGAAGCAGAAGCTGCGCAGCCGGCGGTCGTAGGAAAATGGACCCATGGAATGCAAGTGATACTGAAGCTCGTCTCTGTTGGCGTTATGATTGGAGATGCCTGGCTGGGGTGTTGTACCCTTTGGCAACTACGCTGCTCCATTCTCAGAGTTGCAGGTTCTTCTTCGTAGAGGAGCTGGCCGACCTCGCCTTGTGTTGCTCGGCTTCTTCGATCTTCTTAACAACTTGTTTAGAAGCTGTCCAGCTGCCTGTCTTCGGAGTTGCCGTCATCCTCCCTTAGCGTGTGCTTTCTCAGGCGGGCGATGCATTTCACCAGCACTTGACTCTGAGCGAATGCCGCAGGCGATGAAGCGCTAATGGGAGTGATCGTACAGGCGAAGAAAATGGCCAGTACTCAGTCATGGGCTGCGAAACTGGAGGAGACTCACGTGACTAAGCTGGGCTCTAGCAAGGCAGACGACGGCCGTATTCCCGGTACTCCAGTAAAGTCGTACTACAATGACGTGAAGCTCGGGGGTATGCCTTCTACTAAGCTTAGAATATACTACCACGCTGAAGACATGCTTGCGGCGTTTGTCATGATGAAGTGGCTAAAGCTTTCAACTGCATTCTTCTAAAGCAGAAATGAAGGGGTTTCTTAGAGACCGAATAGAGAAGGAGAATGCCCCCTTTGTTCGGCTGTCTGCCACCTGCTTTCTCATTTTCTTCGCCTACGAGCCACAAATCCGTCGCTTCAAGCCGTACGGGCCTTGTAAAAGTCGTGGTAGCCGAGAAACACACCGGCATCTCTTGTGTCGAACTCACCCCGCACAAGCCTCGAATCCAACTTGGAGGGAGTCATGCCGTTTCCAAACCACTGCTTGAACTGCAACTGCTGTAACTCTGCGATGGTCTTCTTGTTGATGGGGTTCTTCATCTCCGAGTCAATCTTCGCCCGCACAAGCACCCTTGCCAGCTCCAAATCGTCAACAAACTGTTTCTCCAAGACGGAAATGGCTGCAAACTCGTCCTTTTGCTTGTTCGTGGCGGTCACAAACGAAAGCCACGCCGTCAAGTCCGGGCTCTCGAACACCTTGCTGCCTTCCTTGTCCAGCTTGAGAAGCTTGAACACGTCGTCCACGGTTCTGCCCTGGGCCAGCCACAGCTCCTGCTGCAACTTTGTCGCCAAATGTTTCGTGCTCGGTACGCTCCTTGCTGTTGCGAGCATGCGCGAGACGGCCTCGTCTCCATAATGCGTCAGTAGCACTGAGACTATGCGCGTGTGAGCGTTCTTGTCAGTCTTCTCCACGTAGGACGCCCATCCAGCAAATGTCGGGTTCTCAAGCAGCTTCTCGCTCTTTGTACTCTGGAGACGGAGGCCCTTGAAGATGTCGTCTGCACTCTGACCGCTAGCAGCCCAAACTTTGACTTGCACGTCCTCCAAGCCGCCAGCAACGAACCTCGTGGGGCTGTTAGTCTTCGCGGCGAAAATCATGCTGGGGAGGGCTTCGCTGCCAAAGCGTTGCTGCAGAAACTGGAACATCGAGTCGTACGGCCTTTGCGGGTTCGCCTTCGTCATGAATGAGGCCCATGTGGTGAACAGTGGGTTTGCGAAGACCTTCTCCCCATCGTTTTCAGCTTGAGAAGGTTGAAAACGTACCCTTCGCTCAGCTTCTGGTCAACCCACGCCATGATTTGGGCCTTTTCCAAGTTCCTTGACAGCACAGATTGGCCCCCCTGAGCAATGTACCCAGCCAGAGCCTCATCTCCGTAGCGAGTTTTCAGCTTTGAATACAGCAAACGGTAGGGGTTCTCGCTTAGCGTCTCCACGTAGGACACCCAAGTGTTCAACGCTGGACTCTTCATGACCGATACATCGTTCTTCAGCTGGAGAAGAGCGAATGCGTCGTCGGCTGACTTCCCGTCGCTCTTCCACTTTTGCAGCTGCAGCTTCTCCAACCTTGATGCAAGCGCCTTGGTGCCAGACACCTCCTTCGCAGCAAGCAGCATGCCGGCGAGCGCTTCATCGTCGATCTTGGAGCTCAACGTTGAAAAGATGGCTGCATCGGTATCTGCGGGAACTTTCTTGTAAGAAGAAGCCACCGAAGCGACCCACTTCTCGAACTTCGAACTCTGGAAAAGATTGAACGTGGTTGTATCAAGCTTCAGCCGCGTGAAGAGCTTCTCTGCAGCCTTTTGCTTGTCTGGCGTCAGCTTGTAAATGAGCGTCGAGATTCCGTCGAGACCTCTCTCCTCGGTATCGTCCTCGACTTCATCCAGTGCTGGCTGCAAATGAGCGCGTAGGTACCGGTGGGGTTGAGTGCCGAGTTGGTTGACGTGGTGCAGAGTCTACGGGTCCTTGGCGATCGCGTTCGAATCTGTAGCTGCCAAGGAACCCCCGATGCATGCGGCCAAAGCAAGGAGGACGAATAGCCTTGCACCCCGTAATACGTGTCTTGAGCGCAACTGGACGGACAGGGCGGGATGGCAAATTCCAAAGTGAGCGATTGCCGTACCTCAGTACACTCCCGGTCAAAATTATACGAACACCGCTCTAAGCCCTCATAACTCATTCAATTTTTCTCATTTTGAGGTGCGGTTTAGACAGAGGTTACAAAACGTGCTGAGAAAGACATAACATGCGCTAACACTCGCGGTTTTGCACTCCGTGAGGTAGCTTGCATACAACAAACTGATTTTGCATGGTGGTCACAAAATAGGAACATCCAATCTACATACAAAATCCTATACTAATCAGATACCTGTCCAACGAGATTTGACTAGAAGTTTGTATTATATTTTTTCAAACTGCCAGTAAGACGGTATTACCATTATCAGAGCCAATAAAGTCGGCATAATTGAGTTACTAATAGAGTTCCCTGGAAGGTGTGATGGTAGCATTGACGTCTAAGCGATATTAGGCGAGAATTAGGCGTCAATCTGGACCCCGATACAAAGTCTGCAGTAATCCCATGATTTGCCATGGTAACGACCAGTGGGTAGGCATCTTTGCGGATAGACTCCCGTAAGTTTGAACGAACGCCTCGCCCTCGCATTTCCGCTCGCATATAAGCCTACGCCACTAACTCCTTCGCTATGAACATCTAGGTGTCGTGTTTGAATGAGCCAAGGCGTGCTACTGGCAGTTTAAAAAAATATAATACAAACTTCTAGTCAAATCTCGTTGGACAGGTATCTGATTAGTATAGGATTTTGTATGTAGATTGGATGTTCCTATTTTGTGACCACCATGCAAAATCAGTTTGCTGTATGCAAGCTACCTCACGGAGTGCAAAAACGCGAGTGTTAGTGCATGTTATGTCTTTCTCAGCACGTTTTGTAACCTCTGTCTAAACCGCACCTCAAAATGAGAAAAATTGAATGAGTTATGAGGGCTTAGAGCGGTGTTCGTATAATTTTGACCGGGAGTGTAGTCCGAGCTATTTACTGTATGCAGCCGATCCAACATTCCATCCTGTAATTTGCGAGTCGAAGTAGGTGTAGTGTATGCAAGCATGTCTACAGACTTCCAGCTCACACCAACTACAGAGTAGCGGGAAGCCCGCTAGATTCAATAACGACAATGCTGATTACGATGAGATCTGCATAACGACAATGATGATTGCTCGGCTGATCCATAACGACAATAGTGATGACCTCCACCGCGTCCAACCAAGTGGCCGTCAACACCAAGGCACCTCGGCCGAAGTACACTACTTACGGCTAAACTTCAGGGAGCTTCCCAGTGCGTCTTCTACGATAGTCTCTATTAAATAATATTAACCTCTTCTACCTGCAGACACTACAGGAGGGATGACGACCGTGTATATTTGAATTTGAATTTGTTGCGTCTTAGTCGGCTAACTACGCCCAATGCTGCGCGCGGCTGCAGCGTCGCCTACAGGCACCGGACCCTAAGGGCCGGTCTTAACCACTGCCATGCCATGCCATGACATAACTCGCTGCTATCTGATTGGCCCGCCGACTTTAGGGTTAGGGTAGTAATGCCATCCATGGCAAAACCATGATACCACAAAAGGTGCGAATGCCACTGTGCCACACTCACAAAAATCCCATTAACACGTCAAATTTCACCCCACACTTAGGGATGTTAAAAATTTAATCGTTACGATTGGGTATCTCAATTCAATCGGATTTGCACGATCTCAAGTCGGCCTGTTCCTCAAATCGACCGAATCGTCTGAATCCGACTCGATCCAATATAAATCGGACAGGCTTAAGACCTGCAGGATTTAGTTTTTCACTACATTGTCATTCAACTAGTTATAACAGGTAAACCGTGTAAATGCGAGTCGATACAGTCGATTTGAATCGAATCGATTCGATCGAGTCGGATCGAGTCGGGTCGAAGTGCTTATCCGGATCCGGATACACAATCTGGTCTGGCCATGCGGCTCAGAGCCGCCTGAACACTCTACAAATCCCCCCCTCCCCCGAGTTGCTTCGTTACGACCGTGACCAAGGATGGCAGACACGCAAGGCGACACTCTCGTCGATGACGGAGATATCCATGATGCTGATGGTGAAGGCAACAACAACGCTGTAGAAAGATCCACTACGTCCAGTGAGCTTAGGTCACGCAAGCGTTCCGACATCTGGCCATTTATCAACGAGCTTGGTAATGGCAGATACTCCTGCAAGTGCTGCGAGCGTGAGGGCAAAACACAGGTCTGGAACTCGACGGCCCACACAACAATGCGCAACCATCTCAAGCAATACCACGGAGACGAGTACGGCGGTGGTGCGGATGCAAGCACATCAAGGCAGACGGATCTATTCTACCATGGCTTCGAACGTATGGTGAAACAGCGTCTAGGGAGTGACTTCTGCAAAGCCGACGCCGATCGAGCTCTGGTTGACTGGGTAGTGTCGAATGCTCAGCCATTTTTGACCGTCGAGCAGCCCAAGTTCATCGCTTTCTGCGCAACTTTGCAACCGTCCTACAAGGTACCTTGCCGCCAGACAGTTCGAAGCCACGCAATCCAGCGCTGGAAGGTGGAGAAGAACTTGGCTCGGAAGGCTATCCTGCGCTGCCTCATTTTAGAGGATGTTGGTGCGAGTCGTACGAGTATTACCACCGATTTGTGGACGTCTCCAGCTAAAAAGGGCTACATGGTGGTCACGCTGCACTGGATTGACGCCAACTGGAACCTGCGATCCGTCATCATAGGATTCATACGCGTGGAATACCCCCATACTGGTGTTCGGCTAGCTGACCACCTCCTCGACGTTGTGAAATCCATGGATGGAGTGCTTCTACTCACTATCTGGGCGATCACTACCGACAATGCTACGAACAATGCAAGCATGGTGCGGTCGATTAAGGCAAAGCTGCCTCATGAAGTTGAAGCGCACGCTGAAGCGTCGATGCCGTCGTCAGCTGCTGCCATGACGGCCGAATCAAGCGCAATTGTTTCCGAGCCACACGATGTCTTTCAAGTACGATGTCTCGCGCATGTATTGCAGTTGACTGTAAAAGAAGGCCTAAAGGTGTGCTCCATCGTAGACACGAGTATTGGCCATATCCGAGATGTACTGAAGAAGCTGACGGAATCGATAGCGCTGAACGAAGAGCTGAAAAGGGTGTGCAAGGTGTTGAAGGTCACCTTTCGTCAGCCTGAACTCGACTGCGTTACTCGTTGGAACAGCACCTGGGAAATGGTGCTGTCAGCCATACACCTGCGCAAGCCGATTGAGGAACTGCTCCACCGCATCCGTGAAGGTCACGAAGGTTACACGGACTACGCCATCAAAGCCGACGACCGGCTTGCTTTTCCGCTTGGAGACGAAGCCTGGGCAATGCTGACCGAGTTCTGCAGCTTCCTTACACCCGTAAAGGCCGCAACTACCATGATGTCTGGAAAAACTATCCAACCTTTGGCATGGCTGTGGTCGTCTTTACTCTCATCTCCAATCACGCTACCAAGGTGGCGCTCCATGCTAACTCCAGCTTCACTGCAAACTTCGCGTCGGCATTCAAGTCGAAACTAGACGAGTACACGGCGCATGTAAAGAGTCGCGAAGCTCAGATAGCCGCCGTTTTGGATCCACGGGCAAAGTCACTTCTCCCAAGCATAGTTGACAACATGGATACCATCCGACAGTACGTCTTGGACGAGTATGACTCATCCTACAAAGCCCGATTTGAGCGCCAGCAGCAAGAGGTGAGCAGCCCTCGACTCAGCCAGCAGGAAGAACGCGACGCAGCACTTGGAGAGGCGTTATTCCAGCTGATTGACGACACGTTCGGGTCTGACGAGCCTGCCAGCTTCGAAGGAGAATCATTCGCATCAGAGCTGGACCGTTGGATGGCGCACCGCGACAAAACAATGAACTCCAAGACGAGCAGCCACGAAGTTTGCGCGTGGATGAGAAGCTTGGACCAGTTTCCAAGAATTCAGCTCATGGCCCGTGACTTTCTTGCAGTCATGGCGACTTCAGTTCCTAGCGAGCAGGCTTTTTCAGCAGCTGGCACAACAGTAAGCAAACGACGCGCACGCCTCGGTGACGACGCCGTCACAGCCATCTCGGAGATGCAATCATTTCTGGATTTCAACGAAGCAACTCTCAAACTTGAAGCCGACGGGACCAACGAATAGCCATTACCCACACGCCACCTCCATAAGCACCCAAATACACGCTATTGATTCATCATCCCTCCTGTGCGATTCATTTCGACGACTCTAAACCACCGGGCATCTTGCTCGCCAGCATCTTTGCGATTAGAGCGCTCGTCACCTTGCCGGGCGACGCGTAGTCGGGGAACTTGCCAGCAAGCTCGACCAGCTTCATTTCCGCCGCATCATCCGGACCCGAGCCGAACTCCTTCTCCAGCTCGCCAACGATCTCGGTCTGCACCGCAGACTTACCAGCGGACAGCTCCTTGATCGTGGCCGTCTCAGGGACCTCCGTGAACGTCTTGCTGAACTGTGCCGCGAGCATCGCCAGCAGAGCGTGTTTCGCCTCCACGGGCTTGTCAGCCGCCGTAGGGATCGACACCGGAGCCGGGTTGAACGACATGCCCAGCGGCCATCGTCGGGCGGGCCAGTGAAATGCCAGCATGACAGCGCATCCCGCTGTCATCCAGCCACTTGCGCGCGTCCGCATCGCTCTTGAAACGAGCCTGCGGCGCAAGAAGTAGCGAGTGCACCAGGACACTCTCCATGCGGCCAGCTCCCAGACCCTTCTCGCCGCTCAGGCACTCCTTGATGCTCGGCATCGTGAAGCCGCCGGGCATCTTGCTCGCCACCACCTTGTTGATCAGGCCGTTCGTCACCTTGCCCAGCGTACTGTAGCCGGAGAACTTCGACGCCAGCTCCTTCAGTGGCACCTCGCCGGCACCCTCGGGGACGCTGCCACCGAACTCCTTCTCCAGGTCACCCAGGATTTCGTTCTGCACCACAGACTTGCCGGCGCAAAGCGCCTTCACGTCCGTGTCTTCCTTGATATCGCCAAGGTCCTTGTTCAGGCGCACAGCAAGAAGCACACGCAGAACGTGCAGAGCAGAAACTGGCGCGTCTTCCGCAGCAGGGGCCGACGCCGCAGGAGAGGGGCAGGAGCAGCCTGCACCGGAGCCGCCAGCGCGACAACAACCGGAGCAGCAACCGGGGCCGGCGCCGCGGAAGCCGCCTCCGCCTTCGGAGCACAAGCAGCAGCAGTCTTCGAAGCGGCGGCCGCGGCCTCAGTCGCAGCCTCGGCAGCCAGACCACGCGCGTACTCAGACGCAGAGATGTTCGACGTCTCCTCCTCGAAGTGGACGACCTCGCGGTCGCGCTGGTACCACAGAATCTCACGCGGCTCGGACGGGAAGTCGCCAACCTGCAGAGTGCGCAGCGCCATATTCGTCAACGTCGGAGCAGGGCCAATCTCCACGAAGCGGCGAACACCGCCCTCCGAGAACAGCAGCGCTTGCGTCTTGATCCACTGCACGGGCGACGTAAACTGGTACGCTAGCAGCTCCACCACCAGAAGGTGCGCGAGCTGCGCCTTCGTCGTCAACTGCCA
This sequence comes from Phytophthora melonis, assembly GCA_024211575.1. Lineage (NCBI taxonomy): Eukaryota > Oomycota > Peronosporomycetes > Peronosporales > Peronosporaceae > Phytophthora > Phytophthora melonis. The sequence goes on from JAMXKT010000073.1 coordinate 395,281, forward strand.
CTGCATCGGGTCCAGCACCTCGGCCAGGTACGGACTCTTCGTCGCCTCGTACACCTCCTCGAAGTACGAGCGCTCCAGCGAGAACGGAGCGGCCACCAGGTTCGGAATGTACCGGTTCACCAGAAGCGGCAGCTGGCGCTCCAGCACCTGCGGGTCGAACTTCGTGCGCAGCAGCGCGCGGAACGACGGCACACCGCCCAACAGCTCGCGCGAGTGGAACGGCACGTCAATACCAACCAGCGGGATCGCCGCCAGGCCTCGGGCCAGCGTAAACGGACGCCCGATCTGCTCGCACTTCTCCTTGCGAGCGCGATTCTGCTCCAGCGACTCTGCGATCACCTTCTCCACCTCCTCCGGAGCGGTCGACTTCACTGTCTTGAACGCAGACAACGCCAGCGACAGCGTCTCCAGGTTCACGTTCTCACCCGCAACCACGTACTGGCGCTGCTGGATGTTGAAGTTTACCACCTGAAGGAGCTTGTCCGAAGCGGCCTCGATGCCGTCTACAACCTTGCACATGGCCTCCTCCGTGAAGTGGGGGCCAACACGAGTGGGGTTCATGGCAACCATACCGTAGTCCGAGCGTCCCTCAGCATCACGCTTCACAGCCTTCTGCATGATCATTCCACGCAGGAATACTAAATCCATGAGTGCTTCCACCGATAATGCTTCCGCGAAGGCGATCAAACCAGCATACTCGCCCAGGGAGTGGCCAGCAAAATAGGCATCATCAGGATCAGCTGCGCCGCCTCAATCTCAGAGAAATTTGCCTTCTCCAGAAGTACTAGTGCAGGCTGGCTGAACTGGGTCGCGAACAGCAAGCCTTCTGCTGCCGAAAAGCTGTAGCTCTCAGTCTCTTCATCAATTTCTGGTAAGAGTGGGGTCACCTCACCAGTGAGAGGGTCTTCGCATTTCAGGTTCATGTAATGTTCGCGAATCATGCAGCCCTTCTTACCGCCAAAGTGCATCGTATTGGACTTCGGGTTCTTGCGCACCATCTCCAGGATGGAGAAACCAAACGTGTTGCGCAGGTGAACATCACCACGGTTCCAGATCTCGCGAGCAACCGAGGACTCCTGGTAGCGGTCCATGCCCATGTTCACCGCGGCAGAGCCCTGGCCACTGAACACAAACGCCATCGGCGCCTGCTTCACCACAGCACGCGCGCTAACCACGCGCTCGCCGGAGCCGTTCACAACCTCCACCGACAGAACCTTCTTGCCGTTGTCGAAGCCGATGTGGCGCGCCTGCATGATCAGCTTGTCGCCCGGGTACACCATGCCGTCGAAGTTCACGTCGTAGTCCACGACGTTGCTGTCGAAACCCAGACCGAAGCTCTAGATGACCAGGTCGCGCACCTTCGTCGCGGTCCACAGACCGTGCATGATCGGCTTGCCCTTCGGCAGGTAGCCCTGGATGGCGGCGTACTTCGAGCGGTGAATCGGGTTCAGGTCACGCGAAGCCACGGCGTACGCCAGCGCGTTCGTCGGCACGTTGATTCTCCAGCATGTGCATGCCACCGGCATTCGCGTCCGCCGGCTGCAGCTGGCGCAGGAACGCCACCACAGAGCTCTCGTTCACCTCGGTGCTCTTGAACTCGACCGTGCCAATCTCCACCTTCGAGCCAGCTTCCTCACGGCACAGGACGCCAGACACCTCCACGGAGCTTAGCGAGTTGATCGACGCGTACTGCTTTTTCGTCGTCAGCTCGAACGACAGGTGGCCACCCAAGATCACCGAAGCCTCGGCACCAAGCTTCAGCCACGACATCGCCTTCAGGATCTCCACGTCCTCCTGACGCTTGGGCACGAAATCGTCCGTCGACTTGTCGATCGAGAACGTTGACTCGAACTCATTGAACGAGCCGCGGATCAAAAACTCGCTGTACAGCTCCACCAGCGGCTCCAGCACCTCCTTCATCTGCTCGTCCACCGTCTTGCGCGAGATGATGGCCACACCGTGCACAATCTTGCCGCTGTCGATGATGCGCAAACTGCCGACGTTCGACGTGCTCACGATGTCGTCGCCAGGCAGGAAGCCTTGCGCGATGGCAGCAGCTTGTACGAGTGTTTCAGGTGCACCAGATCCAGCAGGTTGCCCTTCACCTCCTTCGTGAACACCGACTGGATCAGCGGACGCCACGACACGATCGGGAGCGCCCACCTCGTCCGCGCTGAGACCCAGCGCGGCACGGTACGCCATAATATCCTCCTTCGTGATGCTGAAAATTGGCCGTGAAAGTAGACATCACGCTCTCCGCGCACGCAGCCTCGCACGACTCCTCTTCCTTGCCCTCGATGGCCACTCAGAAGCGGGCGTAGAACGCCTTCACCTTGTCGATGAAGCCGCTGCCCTCAGCGTGGATCGAGCAAGACAGCTCAGGGTGGTGCTGGAACGTCATCTCCAGCGCCACGACGCCGGCCTTCAGCTCGGTCACCGCCGGGCGAACCTCGTTCACCACGACGGCAATTGCCGCGTCCTTCTTCGTGATCTCGATCACGGGGCCCGAAATGTCGATCGAGCTGTCGAACACACGAACGCCGGCAGCATCGATCACGTACTTCTGGCCCACCTGGGGACAAGAAGCTGACGCACCGGGTTCGCAAGCCACGTCTTCGCCTCCACCCCATGCGTCGACGAGATGAGCGCCTTCAGCCACTCTTTGTTGCTCACGGACGCGGCGAGCGCAGCAAGCCACTCGTCCGCAGACAGAACGGCGCTCTCCTTCTTGGCGATCGAGACCTCCACGCTGTCTTCGGTCAGCCCACTGCAGCATCACGGTCATCGACGGCATCGCCGCGGCAATTTCCAGCACCGCGTGCATACCGTCCACCAAACCGGGCTTAAAGCACACCACACCTTGATGCCAACGGCCTCCCGCTGCGACATCATCTCAAGCGCACGTTCCTGAGTCGGGATGCCGGCGCCAGTCGTGATGCTCTCGATAGGCACGCCGTTGCGGCGCAGCACCATCGGGAACTGGAAGCCCCACTGCTTCGCGTTCAGGTACAGCATGTTGCTGGTGATGCCAAGGCCAGGCTTGATCTTCGACACCAGCTCGTTCAACGCGCTCCGCGGTCTTTGCCCACGTCGCATTCCAGTGCACGAGCTGCAGCAACAGCATATTTATAAGATCATCGACGATGCCTCCTGCAAGTTGGTGGCCTCCGCGCTCGTAGCGTACATGTGCACCTGCGGCTGGCTGTCCTTGATAGTGCAGCAGCGAAGCCTGCCACGTGCATCATCGTGCGACGCTTGGTCACCTCGATGGCCTTGAACACGTGATCCATCTTGCGGACGCTCTCGACCAGCATCGGGCCGGCATCCGCGACCATCTTTCAGCTGCGCGCAATTAGCCCGAGGGAGGCCAGTCGCGAGCCCTCGCGCTCGATGTGGCGCCAGGCGCTGCTCTTTCTCTCCAATCCCGCGATTCTCAAGAAGAACACTCGCGTGGGAGCGCTCGGGTGAAGTCGTAGGGCCAACAGGACGAGCGAAAAGCAGCAGAAGCCGCAGGCGTGTCGTGGTAGTGTCAGCTGTAGTGGGAGTCGACGACCCCTTGGGATGGAGTATCAAATGTGTATGAGGATAAAGAGAACGCATATCTTATTGGTTCTTAATCGCTTGGTTTAAGCCAATTAGATGCTTCTGAGGATCTTTCTATATGCATCCACCGCTATTTATGATCTGGGTTGTAAGCAACTATAAAAGGTTTTACCTTTGTAATCACATATCGACGAGCGGATCCAATCGACTCGGAGTCGGCGTCGATCGGAATCAGGCGATTCACAGCCGGATCGGGTCGGATTAGTCAGACGAGGCATCCCGTTAATCCGATTGGGTCGATTTAACACGCCTACCCACACTCGTACCGCCCCTCCGACGTCTAGCTTCGCTCTCGCCCATGGAGATCAAGCTCCCTGTCATCCTCGTGTTGTTGCTACTGCTAGTGCTCCTCGTGGCACTCCCCGTTGACATGCGTCGGAAGTGCCGCCTACGCGAGCGTGTTGACTGGGAGACCTACGCTCAGCGTCTGGTTGACGAGGGTCTATTCCACAAGTGCTACAAGATGTCGTTCTCTTCATTCATGGCTCTTGCGGCAAAGCTGGAGCCGTACCTGCCCGTCGACGAAAAGCAGTCGCGTAACCGGACAGGGATTGAACCAGTAACGCATGTCAACAAGCTTCAGATGTGCTTGCGCTGGTTGAGCGGCGGGTCCTATCATGATGTACGCGAAATCGGTGGTGTAAGTGTGTCAGCCTTCTATACATCGATTCATGAAGTGGTGGACGCTATTATCGCTCATCCAGAGCTTCAGCTGCAATTTCCTACTTCCGTTCAAGACCAGCGGCGCGTTGCGAAAGCGTTTGAGCGGCTAAGCAACTCACGTGTGATGAAGGGGTGTGTTGGCGCTGTAGATGGGTGGCTGTGCCCTATTCGAGTCCCGCAAAAGAAAGAAGTCTCAAGGGTACGATCATTCTTCTCCGGACACTACCAGCGTTATGGTGTTAACGTACAGGCGTGCTGTGATCACTTGCCGCTTCACGGCTGTTGCTTGCTCGAGCCCTGGTGGGACCGGCGATGCGGTGGCGTTCCTAAAGTGGAAGCTGTCGCGGGTGGTTAATGAACTGCCAAATGGGCTGTATGTTGTTGGTGACAACGCATACACGAATACCAACCAGCTATTGACTCCGTTTCTCAGACCTGGAATCATTTCGGCGGCGCACGACAGCTACAACTTTCATCTTAGTCAGCTTCGCATTAGGATAGAGATGGCTTTCGGTCTGTTGGTTTGTAAGTGGCGAGTATTCAGGGCTCCGCTGGAGATTAGCTTCAAGCGAGTACCGCGAACGATTCTGGCGGCTTGTATTTTGCACAACTGGTGTATTAATCAACGCCTCCACGAAAATGGCAACTACAGAGTTGAAGATGATGAAGAGCTGATTGAAGGCGTCGAAGAAATCCGTCTGGGTGAGGAAGGTCCTGCCGATTTTAGCGTTGCCCCGCAAGATGCGTCGCACTATCGCAGCTTATACCAGTCTTCCGATCTGGATATCGACACAGAGACGTACAGCCGGTCGGAATGGATTCGCAATGCTATCGTTCAGCTCGTTGAGCGCAGCGCAATTTTGCGCCCCCGCCGTAATAGAGATCGAAGATCTAGAGAAGAGAAGGAAAACGAGCAGTGATCCGTGCGACAGACGATAAATAAACTGGTAATTAAAGTTTTACTTAAGCAACGCAATATCTGACGATGTAGAAGGAGATTTAGTCGGAGATGATGCTTTGGAGCGGCACCTGGACTGATTGTACCAGTGCGATCTAGTACAGGCTCGCAAGTAGCGATTCGTAGTGCTGAAGTCGTTGCTGGTAAAGACTAATGCTTCTAGCAAGCGACGAGTCCACGCATCCACTTTGCTCCGACTTTCGCTGGGATTCCTTAACTTGATCAATCAGCTGGTGGAGCTTCGCAATGCGATCGATGAGCACATCTTCTTCGTGGGGCGCCGGGGATGTTTCAGCTATCGAGGGTGGTGCAACGACAGCCGGAGCTCTAACGAAGATATCCGCTATCCGGTTAACCGTCTTGAGCACTTGGTCTTGCCACTTGGAAGGCTTTGTCGATGGTGGAGGCAGTGCTGCCAGCCCCAGCGAGTCAATTTCGTCCTTTTCGTGCATCCCACCTCTAACGAAAGCTTCGAGTTCTGGCTTCTCCGCAACGCACACTCTAAGATACGCAACGTCCAAATCACCAGAGCAGAAATTGTAAAACTCCTCGGAGTTTTGACCCGACACGAAAAATTTGGCGTAGGCTTTCGCGTAGTTGCCGTACACTTTCTTCCACATATCGTAGAGCTTAGCAGTCTCATGCTCCACAATGTGCGATGGGTCGATGTCCGCAAAACGAGGGTCGTTTGCAGCAGCAGCAAAAAGATGGTTGTAATCGATTGTGTTGGTTCGGTGCTGAACGCCAACCTCTTTCCAAAGTGACGTCCTCTGGTTCACTTCTCCAGCGTCAATTTGGTCGCGTGTTGCCGCATCATCCGATGCTATAAGCCGCTGGATAAATTGATCCGAGCACAGGATGTTTAGGAGCCGAACAACACAGTGCTTCGTCTTGCGCAGGCGAGCCTCTAAAAGGTTTTCATCGTCCACCGATGACTGGACGACTTGCTGTGCTGCATCGTAGGCGCGCAGATGCTGGATCTGCTCCACCTTAGTCACCTTTCGCCCCAGGCGGAATTTCCTCTGAGCGCACTCCTTTCGAAGCTGCACGACAGTCCACATACTGTAGTCATTGCACGTCGGCGGCACGACCTTCCCAGGATTGCGGACGGTCCAGTTCGTCACAAGTTCATGTCCTGCAGCAGAGCCTTGGTCGCCAGATGAGGCTGCACTCGGCTCTTGTGTCCGCCATTGACAGCGACCCCAGCATCGCGAGCAGCCCCAGCATCGCGAGCAGCCCCAGCATCGCGAGCAGCCCCAGCATCTCGAGCAGTCCCAGCATCATGACCACCGACCTCATACGCTGGAGCTTCTTCGTCATCCGTCGCAGGTCCAAGCACTTCGTCGATCGCTCGAAGCAGCTCCGCACTTGTTCGAGCGGGCTGGGTGTCTTCAACTTGGGCCGCAGTTGCCGTCGGGTCAGCAGCAAGCAGCGATCGCACTGCTAATGGTGCGTTCGCGACACCATCCAACGAGGCAACTGGTAGGCCAGGAGCTACTTCAGTACTAGCGGGTGCGACTGCTGTCTTAGCAGGGGCGCTGCGAGCGCGCTTGCGTGTAGTGCCGCTCATTTTGATGTTTCCCTTGCAATGAGAATTTTCTGTCTGAAATATTGCAGTATGGCACATGATGGCAACATTGGCAAAAATTCATTCTTATCGAGTCGGTGCCATGATGCCATCGCACGGAGGGCAAATGCTATGGCATGGCATGCCATGGCAGTAGTTAAGACCGGCCCTAAGGTTCAGCGCCCGCGGTAGCAGCCCAATGATGACGACCGTGTAAAAAAACGGATGGGCTCACTGAGGCAATGTACATAGGCATTGGATGATATTATGCCTGTCCCTTGTGTAGGAATTGAATTCAACGTGACCTGCAAGGGTGCCACCGAGCCCATTTTTTCACGGTGGTGGCCTCCCTAGGAGGCTTTCATCTGTGAAATCTCGTAGTACGTAATAGTCGATGAAAACGTTAGAACCAGCTAGAGGGAAAGGGCTATCGCCCCTTTGAGAAGGAAGTGGGCTCAGATAAAAAAGCAATGAGACTCGCTTGCACTCAGCATGCACTAAGGTCATCTTGGCTCCATCAGTGGTTTTATTCTGGACTTTGACTTGTGGGGCCTAATTATTATCTGTTGCTAATCTACCGACTTCCTCCGCTTGTAGTGGACAACCTCATATAAGAGCGCCCAATCATATCACAGGATTTGGAAGGCCTTCTCGGCTCCGCTTATAAGTTCCGCACAAATCATTTCGATACGTTTTCACCGGTAATTTATCGGTGCGATGGAGCTTTCATTCATTTAAAGCAGCTGCGACTGCAGCCTAGAGCTACCTGCATGCGGTTGCTGCCAGTACCTACTACCTATGCTAGTGTTAAGCGCTACTGCGGCGCACGTGTACTATATAGACGTTCGGAGAGTGGTTTGTTTGCATCCTCCTTACACCACGTTGTTCCCATCGACCAATGGCACATGTTACCGAGTTAAGACTAAAAAGCTATGCATTACCTCAAAAATGGTCTAAAGGCAAGGCAAAGCATTGCGACGGCACTAGCCTCACGCGGGCGCGTGCCGCTCAGGGATTTGCAGAGGCAGCCTGTTGCCTGCCGTGAGGTGTCAAGCGCGACAGGTCGCTCAGGCAGCTAGCTGTGCTGTGCATGACCACCAAGAACGAGAGCAAAGCACAAAAAGTGTCAGCTAATCGACGGTACTGGTACCCGTACCGGTTGCAAGATTCGGCATATCATTTTTGAAGGGTGGTACAGTGTACCGGTATATGCCCTGTCCACTATAAGCGGAGGAAGTCGGTACTGACACATCTGTTGTAAGATGTTGCGTGGTGTAGGGGAGCTAAGCAACAGGTTTTCCGTGATGAAAATGCGCAACAGATTATAAGTAGAGTGTAGTCGGTATTTGTGTTGTATTCATGAATGCTAGTAGAAATGCAGTTTTAGGCCGTGTCGGCAACAGAGCACATGCCTACACCTTCCGCTGCTCGTGCGCACGTATCAGTCCGGGCACCAGGTCGTCTACTTGGTAGTATTGCACGTCGCCGTGAACGAAGGCCACGCTCCACTCGAAAACCCCGTCTTCCTCCGAAAGTCGAGCACCACCAACTGTACCAATACGATCTTCGCGGAAACTAGATGCTTGGCCTTCTTTTTGAGCGTCAACTTGTGTAATAAAAGCCCACTTTAAAGGAGTATAAGGCTCTCTGATAAGAAGGGCATCAAGCCGATCGGGGTCCCAAAAGTTGGTAGATGCCGGCTCTTGTTGAAGGACCCCAGCCAGTGCTCGAGGTCGACCTGGAGGCCTCCGCGCTTGGATAACTTCTGTTGCAAGCTCCAAATCTAGTTTTTTCAACAGTTTGAGGGAGGCAATTACATGCGAGCAGACCCAGCCAGAGTGCATATAACTCTTGCAGGTGCATCGGAGTGCATCTCGAACAATTTCAATCTGTACGAGTGTCATCGAAAGATATTAGATTCAGAACAAGAAATTCAAATGGAATATGAGTCTTACGTCGGATAAAGGCCAAGTGGGGCGAAGTTGAAACTCTGGCATTGCTCTTACGCGTTGACCGACACCTGTTGCAATGAAACAAACTTTGTCCAAACGTCAAAGACGGACCCCCATCTTCCTGTAGTACCTTCTAGCGACGAAACAAAGCTGTATATAAGCATCGGTTAGAGTAATGAAACTGATAGAAAGTAATCACAATACTTGAAACGTACGTTTTCGAGCGCGTGCTAGTGACCGTAGACCCGGCCAAGTTCTTCGAACGCACAATGGCGTTACCGCTGTTGAATACGATTCGAACGGGTATGCCACGTTGGCCGGCCTCCGTTATTTCACGATGGTTTTCTGGCAACGTCAGTAACAACCTGGCCTTACAGACTGCATCCTTCGGCAAAGGGCTTGTGCAAGTGAAATTTATCAGCACGAGTTAGTATAATGACTTTATCCAAAGCATGCTTTACTTACATTCGCAGAAATGGCCCTGCGGACCGTCGGATAACGTATCGGAACCACGCATCAGGAGTCTGGGCAGGGCTGAGTTTAATACGTGAATCGTCGGAGCCTTCTCAAAGGCTGCAATCACCTCTTTTATCACTTTGTGATGGCTCTCAATGGCCTGTTGTGTTGGCAAGACGCCTGGTATCGGACTGCTATTTACGCTCCACCGCTCCCACCGAGGGGTGAGGTAAACATCTTCTAGCCACTCTGCATACGCGGTCTCGCCTTTTAACTTCCACCACTGCACAACGCACTTCGACAGATTGCGAAACTGATTTAGGGAGCGTGTTTCATGAAGCCACTTGAGCTGCGGAAGTGCGTACTTCTTGTAGAAGCTTTTGTCGACTAACTTTGAGCGCTGCTTTCTGGCCTGTCCCAGAAGATGTTCCCAGCAGGACAAAATGATAACTTCCGGCCAGACGGTCTTCAGCGCACGAGCTATAGCACTGCAGTGATCGATACTGCAGCAAGCTAAATTCACGTCAACGTCGAGAAAAATGCGTCCGTATTTAATAAGCGCACCGAACATTTGCTCGTACGCAAATGTGCACTCAGATCGGACAAACATGTACAGCCAAGGCCTAAATCGCTGAACATGGTGAGTTGTTTCCATTCCACAGAGATCCCGCCGCAATCCACCAACGTCCAGTTGCCACAATGGATTCGGTAAGTGCCGTCCGTCGACATCGCAAGACTACCTCTCTGAGAGATTGTCGCTTTTGCCACGTTACGAAATAGCACTCGAGAGGTCATGATTAAACCGAGAGAAGCTTTCATTTTTCCGTTGTCATCATAATGATGCTGGAAGCGCTCGAGCACGAGCAGCTCGTTCATCTTTGCGAAGTCCGACTCGTCGACAGAGTCGAAACCCTTGCGGGTCTGACACAAACGCGGGTGCGCCCAGATGTCGATTGTGTTGAAGTCATCAATATCCCAGCCCTCCTCCACATTTTCCTTGATAGTCGCTTTTCTATTCTCGATCTTACGAACCGCAGGCACCAAATTTAAGAGGTGAGGATCGTGTCGATATTTGTGCAATAGCATTTTGCGTACTCGACTTGCTCCCATGCCTAACTCCAGGAGTGAGTCAATTTCAGACTTGTGAACTGCTGCAATACCATGCCGCGCGCGAGAGACAGAAGCATCACCGTGCCCCCTTCTCCAACAACTCGTATCGAACTAAGGTAGGTCCGAGTTTCCGCTCAACAATTTTGAGCCGGCTGGGGCACCTTGCATGCGAGCGACATCGGAACGCAGTCCCAGTAACATTTTTGGAGGTATACCGAGTGTCGTAAGTGTATTCAAACTCGTTGTGCTGCTGCAGTGCCACTGTCGCCTCCTGTTCCGAATCGTAGAACCCCACCGACACATACTTCGCTCCCGTAGCCTCCACCAACTCGAAATCACCGCGTTCTACACCCACGTCGATGTCAACTTCGTCGTCGTCCCCGAAATCTAGATGCCGGCAAATCGAGTCCAGCTGTCCATGTTCATCACCGCTATCACCAGTGTTATCCCCCACGGAGCGTGCACGTCCCGATGCAGCTGAGCTAGCGGAAGGCTAGACCGCGGAAGCGCTACCTTCCATGATGCCTCAGCCTGGAAAGTGAGACCTGGAGAAGACAATAGCTGTGTAACCACTGGACTACTGCGGATTTAAAAATACACACAAACATATTTCCGATAAGTCTCGACGTATGAAGAGCATACGTTGATAATGTAGTGTCTGCGTGTCTTGACCTAAATATTAATAATATACTACAGCGCAAGCTGTCATTCGACTACAGGGTGCAGTGTGATCTGACAGATAACCCAGGAGGCTTCACCGTAGTATCTGTTGCGCATTTTCATCACGGAAAACCTGTTGCTTAGCTCCCCTACACCACGCAACAGATAATCCGATACGGGCAACAGGTTTTCCGCTGATTTGCTTACAACAGATGCGTCAGTAGATTAGCAACAGATAATAATATTCTCCCTTGACTTGTTGGAGCTGCACTATCAGCCTCTTGTCGAGACTATCAAAGTCGAGGTACGCCAAGCCCGGGATCGGTCGTCGCAGTAAATTCTCTCAAGCCTTGGTTCAGCGTTCGCGCTGTAGTGTCCGTCAATGCTCCAAGCTGAGACTTCCTGCGTTTCAGGGAACCCACTGTTGCGTGGCCGTCTGGTGATAGAAGGAAGATCCATTCCCCCGTTTCCCCCGTGACAGCCAGTTTGCTACGTTTTGGAGCATCGCTGTCTTCGTTTGGAGTCATTACAATGCTGGTGCAAATTTCAGGACATAAGCCTTGAACTCGCTTTGGCGTTTTTTTTAAGCACTAGCTGTCGAGTCGGTCTCTCTTTCATTTATTCCTGTTAAGTATTTAAATATTACGTTATTGAGGATTTGTGCAAGAAGCGTGGCGATGGTATGTGCAGGTGCTGTGCTGGATGGATGCAAGCTTGAGAAGATTATTTTGTAGATGAAGCGCTTTCGAATGCTGGCAACGTCGCAGCAAGCAAGCAAGCATCCATACCATCCGATGCACGTACTTTGGAGAAGCAAGATTTACTCTCCTTGGGCAGATTGATCCACGGATTCGACGAGAACGAACCGGAGAGACGCTATTTCTTATCAGGCGGTACTGCTCGCAGGTTTGCACTCCAATTAGTCGGAAAATATGGAGACTTGTTTTACGGTGGCGGTTGGGTTGTCCCGAGTTCAGTTGATTTGCCTTCGACCCCAGACATTCTTCAGGCACGTTTTGGCCCCTTGCGACGTACGTTTGTCAAGACGAAGCGTCTGCGAAGTAGATGAAGAGAGAGAGAGATACAAGAAACATGGAGGCGCTGAACGAAGTTTATTTACTCGATGTCCATAGCGTCGATGCGAAAGTAAACCTCGCTCCTACAGCCGGCAAGAATGCAAACCGATCTTCAGCTCATGTCCACTGCAACGCTAACTATAGACGCCCATAAGCTGGGAGTGCTGAAGGAGATTTTCTATCCAAAGGCCGACAGCAAGTGCAGTCCTCATGCGTACATTATTTTATACCCGAATGAAGGCGCTTGCAAGAAGTTCCTTCTGTCGACTCACGATCCAGTTTTTATTTATTTATTTATTTTTGCTGAAAGGAGAGACGTATTCACTTAGTTCAAACTAACGAATTCCAAACCACCTTTGATCGTCCTACACTCGTTTACGTCGTCGACCGAGCTCGCAACAATTTGACACGGTCCTGAACACGGACTAATTGAATGGCCTCGAGCTTGTTAAGCGTGACTGTCTCCAGTAGCACGCAATGTAGCGTCGTATTGCTAAGAAATAGGGTGAACAATGAAAGATGAGTCGACTGAATCGGCTTTTTAAAGAGCTGTCGACTACCTGCCTTTCCTTTCTCTCACGAGCCGCGGGTCCATCGTTTCAAGCCTTGTGCGCCTTGTAGAAGTCGTGGTAACCGAGAACCACACCGAGATTTCTCTTGTCGAAATCACGGATCGTAAACTGCCAATCCAACATGGAGGAGTCATGCCGTTTCCAAACCACTGCTTGAACTGCAACTGCTGCAACTCGAGGATCTCCTTCTTGTTAATGGAGTTCTTCATCGCCGCGTCGATCTTCGCCCCCACCAACGCCCTTGCCAGCTCCAAATCGCCTGCAAAGTGTGTTTCCAATACAGAAATGGCTGCAAACTCGTCCGGGGCCCTCTTCCGCGTGTTCATCGTGGTCACAAACGAAAGCCACGTCCCCAACTCCGGGCTCTCGAACATCTCGATGCCTTGCTTATCCAGCTTGAGAGATGTGAACGCGTCGGCTGCAGTTGTGCCCTGGGCCAGCCACAGTTCCTGCTGCAACTTCGTCGCCATAACCTTGGTGCTCGGTACATTCGCTTTACTCGCCGCAGCTAGCATTTGGGATAGGACGTCGTCGTTGTAATGCTTCCGTAGCACTGAGACTATGCGCACATCTGCGTTCCTGTCTGTCTGCTCCACGTAGGACGCCCATCCAGCAAATGTCGGGTTCTCAAGCAGCTTCTCGCTCTTTGTACTCTGGAGACGGAGGCCCTTGAAGATGTCGTCTGCACTCTGACCGCTAGCAGCCCAAACTTTGACTTGCATCGTCCTCCAAGCCGCCAGCAACGAACCTCGTGGGGCTGTTAGTCTTCGCGGCGAAAATCATGCTGGGGAGGGCTTCGCTGCCAAAGCGTTGCTGCAGAAACTGGAACATCGAGTCGTACGGCCTTTGCGGGTTCGCCTTCGTCATGAATGAGGCCCATGTGGTGAACAGTGGGTTTGCGAAGACCTTCTCCCCATCGTTTTTCAGCTTGAGAAGGTTGAAAACGTACCCTTCGCTCAGCTTCTGGTCAACCCACGCCATGATTTGGGCCTTTTCCAAGTTCCTTGACAGCACAGATTGGCCCCCCTGAGCAATGTACCCAGCCAGAGCCTCATCTCCGTAGCGAGTTTTCAGCTTTGAATACAGCAAACGGTAGGGGTTCTCGCTTAGCGTCTCCACGTAGGACACCCAAGTGTTCAACGCTGGACTCTTCATGACCGATACATCGTTCTTCAGCTGGAGAAGAGCGAATGCGTCGTCGGCTGACTTCCCGTCGCTCTTCCACTTTTGCAGCTGCAGCTTCTCCAACCTTGATGCAAGCGCCTTGGTGCCAGACACCTCCTTCGCAGCAAGCAGCATGCCGGCGAGCGCTTCATCGTCGATCTTGGAGCTCAACGTTGAAAAAGATGGCTGCATCGGTATCTGCGGGAACTTTCTTGTAAGAAGAAGCCACCGAAGTCACCCACTTCTCGAACTTTGGACTCTGGAACACGTTGGACGTAGTTGCACCAAGCTTCAGCCGCGTGAAGAGCTTGTCAGCAGCCTTTTGCTTGTCCGGCGTCAGCTTGTAAATGAGCGTCGAGATTCCGTCGAGACCTCTCTCCTCGGTATCGTCCTCGACTTCATCCAGTGCTGGCTGCAAATGAGCGCGTAGGTATCGGTGGGGTTGAGTGCCGAGTTGGTTGACGTTGTGCAGAGTCGACGGGTCCTTGGCGATCGCGTTCGAATCTGTAGCTGCCAAGGAACCCCCGATGCATGCGGCCAAAGCAAGGAGGACGAATAGCCTTGCACCCCGTAATACGTGTCTTGAGCGCAACTGGACGGACATGGCGGGATGGCAAATTCCAAAGTGAGCGATTGCCGTACCTCAGTATTCGGAGTTATTTACTATAGCCGATCCAACATTCGACCCTGTAATCTGGGAGAAAAGATGTAGAAGTAGTGGACAAAAAGGTAAGAGGGATGACGACCGTGTATGATACACGGTCGTCATCCCTCTTACCTTTTACAAAAAGCGGATGTACCGTATTGCACGAGATCTCTGCAACCGCGAAAATCGTCGTAAAAAGTACTCACATGGTTCCACCGGGATTCCTAACTTACCCTTGAATTGTTGCATAATCGTTGCGGCGTCTCTGAAATCTTTCAAATCAGTAGCAGCTACCTTATTGGTCAATACGACATAACTAGGGCTTCGCGGGGGCTGAGATCGCAAATACATGTATAAAACAAAACAGATAAACGCACAGCGCTGGCGACTGGTGCGCCGCAAGTGCGGCGCGCCTAAGTCGCCAGCGCTGTGCACACACTCACGATAATATGAATTTGTTTTCTTGCCTTCGCGCTGTTAATAACCAAATACAAGCAAGTTATATGTTGCAGCAGTGCCCTCCCAAGCAAACGTCTATTCTTACCTTGGCGCTGTAAGTTCACCCTGGTGTTGCTGCGTGTGTGGACGTGAGAACTGGAAATGATTCGAATGAAACGAAAATAATGATACGATTGATGCTTCTTCGTTGACAGAGACTGACTAGGTAATTATTCAGACTATCTATTATTAAGTTTACTTTCATAATATGTCTATATGATGGATACTTAACGCATGCGTTTGCTGCGCCAGCAGCATACCTTACGGTACCGTACACTTGCTATCCCCTGCTGGCGCAGCCGGCGTTTCATCCAACACTATCGCGGCACGCCTTGCCCGCACGCGCGCATTTGCAGCGTCAAGGCGACGGCGACGCTGCTCCGGCGTTTCATCCAGCACCATTGCGGCAGAAGCAACATTGCTGATTTCCTCTGGAATGACGGATCCGGATTGAGAAGATTGACGCCCGGAGACGACACTTACACTTCCATTAAGTATACAGATTACTTTTGCGGGTAACGATATATAAACAAGATTCTCAGTTAAGTGTATTCAATACAAATATCATAATCAAGCGACACTTTTTTCGAGCACGACACGCACGGCTTCATGCGACACCGAATTAATCCCCTGCCGTCTGCGCCAGCAGCATACCTACGGTACACTTGCTATCTCAGTATCAAAGACATTGTACAGGCACTACCTTACGATCAAGAAGCGTGGCGATGGTATGTGCAGGTGCTGTGCTGGATGGATGCAAGCTTGAGAAGATTATTTTGTAGATGAAGCGCTTTCGAATGCTGGCAACGTCGCAGCAAGCAAGCAAGCATCCATACCATCCGATGCACGTACTTTGGAGAAGCAAGATTTACTCTCCTTGGGCAGATTGATCCACGGATTCGACGAGAACGAACCGGAGAGACGCTATTTCTTATCAGGCGGTACTGCTCGCAGGTTTGCACTCCAATTAGTCGGAAAATATGGAGACTTGTTTTACGGTGGCGGTTGGGTTGTCCCGAGTTCAGTTGATTTGCCTTCGACCCCAGACATTCTTCAGGCACGTTTTGGCCCCTTGCGACGTACGTTTGTCAAGACGAAGCGTCTGCGAAGTAGATGAAGAGAGAGAGAGATACAAGAAACATGGAGGCGCTGAACGAAGTTGTCGTGCTGGCGTCCTGATTTACTCGATGTCCATAGCGTCGATGCGAAAGTAAACCTCGCTCCTACAGCCGGCAAGAATGCAACCGATCTTCAGCTCATGTCCACTGCAACGCTAACTATAGACGCCCATAAGCTGCGAGTGCTGAAGGAGATTTTCTATCCAAAGGCCGACAGCAAGTGCAGTCCTCATGTGTACATTATTTTATACCCGAATGAAGGCGCTTGCAAGAAGTTCCTTCTGTCGACTCACGATCCAGTTTTTATTTATTTATTTATTTTTGCTGAAAGGAGAGACGTATTCACTTAGTTCAAACTAACGAATTCCAAACCACCTTTGATCGTCCTACACTCGTTTACGTCGTCGACCGAGCTCGCAACAATTTGACACGGTCCTGAACACGGACTAATTGAATGGCCTCGAGCTTGTTAAGCGTGACTGTCTCCAGTAGCACGCAATGTAGCGTCGTATTGCTAAGAAATAGGGTGAACAATGAAAGATGAGTCGACTGAATCGGCTTTTTTTAAAGAGCTGTCGACTACCTGCCTTTCCTTTCTCTCACGAGCCGCGGGTCCATCGTTTCAAGCCTTGTGCGCCTTGTAGAAGTCGTGGTAACCGAGAACCACACCGAGATTTCTCTTGTCGAAATCACGGATCGTAAACTGCCAATCCAACATGGAGGAGTCATGCCGTTTCCAAACCACTGCTTGAACTGCAACTGCTGCAACTCGAGGATCTCCTTCTTGTTAATGGAGTTCTTCATCGCCGCGTCGATCTTCGCCCCCACCAACGCCCTTGCCAGCTCCAAATCGCCTGCAAAGTGTGTTTCCAATACAGAAATGGCTGCAAACTCGTCCGGGGCCCTCTTCCGCGTGTTCATCGTGGTCACAAACGAAAGCCACGTCCCCAACTCCGGGCTCTCGAACATCTCGATGCCTTGCTTATCCAGCTTGAGAGATGTGAACGCCTCGGCTGCAGTTTTGCCCTGGGCCATCCACAGTTCCTGCTGCAACTTCGTCGCCATAACCTTGGTGCTCGGTACATTCGCTTTACTCGCCGCAGCTAGCATTTGGGATAGGACGTCGTCGTTGTAATGCTTCCGTAGCACTGAGACTATGCGCGTGTGAGCGTTCTTGTCAGTCTGCTCCACGTAGGACGCCCATCCAGCAAATGTCGGGTTCTCAAGCAGCTTCTCGCTCTTTGTACTCTGGAGACGGAGGCCCTTGAAGATGTCGTCTGCACTCTGACCGCTAGCAGCCCAAACTTTGACTTGCACGTCCTCCAAGCCGCCAGCAACGAACCTCGTGGGGCTGTTAGTCTTCGCGGCGAAAATCATGCTGGGGAGGGCTTCGCTGCCAAAGCGTTGCTGCAGAAACTGGAACATCGAGTCGTACGGCCTTTGCGGGTTCGCCTTCGTCATGAATGAGGCCCATGTGGTGAACAGTGGGTTTGCGAAGACCTTCTCCCCATCGTTTTTCAGCTTGAGAAGGTTGAAAACGTACCCTTCGCTCAGCTTCTGGTCAACCCACGCCATGATTTGGGCCTTTTCCAAGTTCCTTGACAGCACAGATTGGCCCCCCTGAGCAATGTACCCAGCTAGAGCCTCATCTCCGTAGCGAGTTTTCAGCTTTTTAATACAGCGAACGGTAGGGGTTCTCGCTTAGCGTCTCCACGTAGGACACCCAAGTGTTCAACGCTGGACTCTTCATGACCGATACATCGTTCTTCAGCTGGAGAAGAGCGAATGCGTCGTCGGCTGACTTCCCGTCGCTCTTCCACTTTTGCAGCTGCAGCTTCTCCAACCTTGATGCAAGCGCCTTGGTGCCAGACACCTCCTTCGCAGCAAGCAGCATGCCGGCGAGCGCTTCATCGTCGATCTTGGAGCTCAACGTTGAAAAGATGGCTGCATCGGCATCTGCGGGAAATTTCTTGTAAGAAGAAGCCACCGAAGTCACCCACTTCTCGAACTTTGGACTCTGGAACACGTTGGACGTAGTTGCACCAAGCTTCAGCCGCGTGAAGAGCTTGTCAGCAGCCTTTTGCTTGTCCGGCGTCAGCTTGTAAATGAGCGTCGAGATTCCGTCGAGACCTCTCTCCTCGGTATCGTCCTCGACTTCATCCAGTGCTGGCTGCAAAAGAGCGCGTAGGTATCGGTGGGGTTGAGTGCCGAGTTGGTTGACGTGGTGCAGAGTCGACGGGTCCTTGGCGATCGCGTTCGAATCTGTAGCTGCCAAGGAACCCCCGATGCATGCGGCCAAAGCAAGGAGGACGAATAGCCTTGCACCCCGTAATACGTGTCTTGAGCGCAACTGGACGGACATGGCGGGATGGCAAATTCCAAAGTGAGCGATTGCCGTACCTCAGTAGTCCGAGCTATTTACTGTATGCAGCCGATCCAACATTCGATCCTGTAATTTGCGAGTCGAAGTAGGTGTAGTGTATGCAAGCATGTCTACAGACTTAGAGAGAGAGGGTCAGATCGTCTATTTGAGTTACATATCACTGCTAAGATGTCTGATAGGGTCTCGATCATCTACCATGACTCGCTCATGTTTCCTCCTCGCTGTCTCGTTCTGCTGGCTCGGTACTTCGGGCTTCACGGGGGGGCACTCCCCGCAGGGGATCGTGGGCCCGTTGACCAAGCATGTCTACAGACTTCCAGCTCACACCAACTAGAGTAGCGGGAAGCCCGCTAGATTCAATAACGACAATGCTGATTACGATGAGATCTGCATAACGACAATGAGGATTGCTCGGCTGATCCATAACGACAATAGTGATGACCTCCACCGCGTCCAACCAAGTGGCCGTCAACACCAAGGCACCTCGGCCGAAGTACACTACTTACGGCTAAACTTCAGGGAGCTTCCCAGTGCGTCTTCTACGATAGTCTCTATTAAATAATATTAACCTCTTCTACCTGCAGACACTACAGGAGGGATGACGACCGTGTATATTTGAATTTGAATTTGTTGCGTCTTAGTCGGCTAACTACGCCCAATGCTGCGCGCTGCTGCAGCGTCGCCTACAGGCACCGGACCCTATCCGGGATACCCGTGTCGCCCCGAATGCTGACTTTCCTATCGTGTAGGAAAACACGAGTTTACGAGTCCCCGCCCTATCAACCGAAGTCTTTAGGACGAGCCCTATCCGCGCCGGACATATAAATGGTCACATGTTGTCCCATTACGTAAACTCGTGTTTTCCTACACGATAGGAAAGTCAGCATTCGGGGCGACACGGGTATCCGGATACAGCCCAATGATGACGACCGTGTAACAAAAAAAGGATGGGCTCACTGAGGCCATGTACATAGGCATTGGATGATATTATGCCTGTCCCTTGTGTAGGAATTGAATTCAACGTGACCTGCAAGGGTGCCACCGAGCCCATTTTTTCACGGTGGTGGCCTCCCTAGGAGGCTTTCATCTGTGAAATCTCGTAGTACGTAATAGTCGATGAAAACGTTAGAACCAGCTAGAGGGAAAAGGGCTTTCCTCGCGCAAGACATCTTCATGGGGCAAACGATGAAATGTTTGTCCTCACCGGCCAGCACTGAGGGCGCGGTGGGCGGGTTAGCTGCGAACGAGTGAGCAAATTCGCGAATGAGCAGCTACGTAACCTAATACAAACTGGGACGTCTACTGCTTCTCCTGGGAAGAGACTTGCCGTCCGGAAAATCAGATATCCTTACGGATATCTTGTCTTTCCTCGCGCAAGACATCTTCATGGGGCAAACGATGAAATGTTTGTCCTCACCGGCCAGCACTGAGGGCGCGGTGGGCGGCCCCACATTAAATGCTCGCCGCGAGGTCCAGGCTGGGGGCAGGAGTAAGCAGACCATTAGATCATTTTCCCTGCCAGCCCGACGGTAGCTTGAGCTGCCAACACTGGGTAGTCTTCAAAGCAGTGGCTCATCCATCTGCCCAGCAGCTTGACGGAGAGACTGTCCGCCTTACCATTTAGTAGTGCGGTAGCGCCACAAATCCGAATAGAGTGTGTAGAGTAGTTGTGCGGAGGCACTCCAATGCTTGAAGCCACTGACTGAAGGGCGAGGGCCACCTCGGTCGCGTCCAGGTCCGCACACAGAAATGCTTGTTCAGAGTGGGTCAGCTCTCGAGTCGCCTTCTTGATGTGCTTGAGAGCCTTCAATGGGCAAAGAATGATGTCGTCTGTTGCGTGCATTGTCCGCCACGCTCCTCGACCGTACTGGTCGTTCTTGCTGCCTGCCAATCCGATGGTGACTGAGGTTGCCGCTTGTACCGCGATCGGAATCCCGTGCTCGTCGGAGAAAATGCGTCTTCCGACCTGAGGCAATAGCTGCACCGCTGACCCTTGATCAACAGGTACTCCGAACGACGTAAGAGGAAGAAGTACGCTAATAAGACGGAGCCCCATAGTAAACGACTGCGTGGTACCGAGAGATCGAGGTGTCCGTAAAGCAGGCGTAGAAAAGCCGGACTGACAGGCTGCTTCTTGCACACCGGAGCTGACCACCGTTTAATACCTCGCATGAGAAGCGTCAAATACGGCGAGGGTATGAGGTCGATACCCAAGTGCCTTCGATGATACCACCGGACGCTGGATAAGCTTGAGCTGAATTGTAGTGTAGTGGTTGCCACGACCTTCGGAATTCCAACCGTAACGCCAACAGTATATCGCGAAGAGGCCAAGCTTCATGTTGGCCTCGTTCCTGTCGTCATCCAGCCACTCCGGCCACTGCATCATCTGTGTAAAACGGCACCATTGATGCCAGTGCTCTCGATACTTGGAGGAGGTAGTTCGGGCAAGGGCTTGCCCTCTGAGCAGTTCTCCCATAGCTGAAAGAGATCGTCGTAGGGCGCTTGAATCGGCACCTGCATCCAACCAGATGATAAGTTAGTCCAAGTTGCATGGAGTGGGTGATCAGTAGACCAGGCTCGTGATCCCGCATCGGCCATGATGTTGTCCACGCCAGGCACGTGTCGGGCGGTACAGGCCAGGGAGTTCTGGAACTCCGCTAGCGAGAGTAACCGATTGTACAGCTGGGCGCGCGGGTTACGACTTGCCCGGCGCCGCACCCATGACACGGCACTCATATTGTCGATCCAAAAACATACGTGCACGGGCTTGTGTGGGTATTGCCGTGCCCATATCGGCCCCCACAAGAGCGCTGCGAGGACAGCACTTTGTAGTTCACGCACATTGATGGAGCTGAGAGAGTCGCTCGTCACAAACTCGGTCCGCGCGGCTTGCGGAAAGCGCACACGTATGTACTGCCGCAACGTCGGCTCGAGAGCACACAGACCGTCGTCGGATGCGTCCATGTGCACATGCAGCACGGGGTCCGCTACGGCAGCAAAGTGGGATACTGGTATCCGGTTGAAGCGGCTGGGCTGGGACACGATGGCGCGGAGCCATTGTAAATCAGCGACAGCGTTCTCGTCGAGCTTGACTCTACCATTGCGGCTGATGGACGTCGCCAGGTCCTGCAGACGCTGATAGAAAGCTCGGGCGGGTGGACAGCAAGTCATGACGTGCCGCAACCTGCCAAGAAGCTGCTGTAGCGTCGTTTTAGTCGCGGATCCCACCGCAAGCAGTGCGGTAATGCCGTCATGAGCCTGTTGAATCTTGTAGAGTGGAATTGACACGTCACCCCGTCGAGTATTCCACAGAAGACCCAAGGCCCTCCCCTGTTCACTCCAAGCCGTGAATTTGCTCTCGTTTATGGCCCTTGGACCAAGCACCGTAGCCATAGCTCTGCGCAAGGCAAGATTGGCAGTGACACAGCGCAGACCGATGTCGGCCTCCACACAGGTGTGGTCATCGCACCAGAACGACCCTCCCAGCGGCGGCGCTACCGGTGCCGTCGGTAACCCCTCTCATACAGACCGTTGATAAGTGATCCCGGAAGGTAATACCAGGCTGGCGACGCACACCAGCCAAAGCCACACGACAGGTCGATAACGAGTAGGTCCTCGATGACGAAAGCAAACATGTGGACATGGTCGGCGTGGATAGGCACGTGACGGAAGGCTCCAGCTACATCCCCAATTTGATGTTGATACGAACATTGGGGTAGTCTCGGCGCAACGTGAAAATGCGATTCGCTATGTCCCGCGGAGGGTTATAGTGAATCTCCGGTAGGTGCGAGCGATCTGTGAAATCGTTAATGGAAGCCCCGACGGGAAACGAGTTGTCATCGATAATCCTCACGTCAGGTCCGTCTGGTCCGTCCTTGTCCACGACACCAACCGGAGAAAGAAAAAACTCCCGCCACTGTTGTAGCAGTATCGCACGCACAACCAGATAGCGTCCATCGTCCTGACCTTTGCGAATATGGCGCCACACCTGGTGCATGTGACGCTCGATCGAGCGATGATTGCGTGGGCGGTCCCGCTGGCGAGGTGGCCGCTGGGGCAGCCAATCGGGGACTACGCCGTGAGTCACTACCGCATTCCATCGCTTCCATGTCTCGTGTAGCCCAGCGTTAGGTGGTGCGGGAGGTCGTACAAGTCCTTGCTCGGTCGCGGGTCTTCTGCTGTTTGACCACGGAGGAGACGGACAAAGTCGGGCAAAGTGGACTCGGTTTTGATCGCGAGCTGTGTCAGGAAGTCCACTTTCGCCAAATCAACACTTGTCTTCGTGTCTGAAGGGACAGGAACAGCAAGAGCAACGCTTGTCGCCACTCGGGCGAGGTTGGACCGGATCTCAGCTTGACAATGCTCACTCAGTTTCGTCAAACTATCCATATATTTCACGTGCCCGGCTGTCAACTGCTGGCAGCGCGATGAACGCGAGCTACTGGTGGTCGGCTCTGGCTCCACTGCGTTGGTGGAGCTCGGAACGGGAGTAGCTGACAAGCATGAAGCAGAGACCCTTGGCGTTCAGAGATCCGCAAACTCAGGAGCAAGCCCACCAAAATGCTTGGCAATATGCTCCTTCACCTCGACGGGCAGGACGTTGGGGCGGAAATGAGCTCGCTGCTCGGAGATGCACTTGGCCGGGTTACCACTCGCCGTGCATCCACTCTTGGACAGGTACTTCATACAGAGCTCAAGTTGACCTTGTTTGGGCAGAACGTCCATCACTGATCTCGCCTTGCCTTTGGGTGTGGTCTTTGCTTTCGCGAACGGGGGATCGACCAGTGGGTCCTCCGGCGATGGCATGGGTGCCGCTGAGGGAGGCGACTTTGCTGTCAGAGCCGCCAGCTCCGCCTTCTGCTTGTCCAAATCTGCCTTCTGCTGGTCGTATAGTAGCTCACGCAGCAGCCGATCGTTGACGTGAAACTCGTCAACCACTCGAAGTGCTGCGGCGAGACCGCTCGACAGAACCAGCCCGCGAAAGCGGCCCAGCTTGCTGTTAATCCAGACGCCTAGACGACGGGTCGTAGCACGGTCGGGCTCGCCACCCTCGGCTAGAGAAGCCATGAACTGCACGGCTGCCTGCAGGACAGACACTGTAGCGTCGTTGTAGAAACAGAGACCGAATTCGTGCAGGTTCATGAGCGCGTCCATTAGCTCCAGGTATGCTGGGTCGTGGACGGCAGGCCGAATGGTGTTCTTGCGGGAGAAATCGACCATGTTGGTACCCGTATCAGGCTTCTCGAGCCGCATCGCTCTGGTAACTCGCGTGAAGTGCATGACGGAGAGACCTCGGACATCGAAGCTAAAGTCGTAGGATGCTCGAAGCACAGGTGGCGCCTCGACGTCGTTCTCACGAGCCTGTTGTTCATATTCGAGAATGAATTGGGGATCCTTACCTGCATGATCAGGATGTCCGATTGCGTCGTGAATGCGCTGCTCAATGAGTGTAGGACGAAATGACGTGGTCGTGCGCGGTCGGCACTCGTCATGTGTTTCAGTTGACAGCGGCCTAGTCGCCGCCAACGCACCGGTAAAGGGGCGATTCTGGCGCAGCACGGCCTGTTTATCTTCCTCCAGGTCCCCTTCTCCAAACACTAGAGCGCTTGAGACTTCACCATCGGATTCGTTACTGGACAGATCAGACGATGGCATGTGTCGCTTTTGGGGTCGGCCCACAGTGTTTGTGCCGGACACCTTACGCTTTGTCGACTTGGGCCGGCCCGACGCCGGTGGGGCAACAAACATGCTCGCGCCTTTCTTCGATTTGCGCTTGAGCGCACAATCCAGAACGTGTTGGCGTGGTACGGAGACAACTTGAAGCGTTGTGGGCTTAATCACTGGGACGAGCGCAGTTGGCTCGAACGAAACCGTCAACTCATGGGCGGCCTTGGCGGCCAGACCCGTGCGGCTCGTTGCGCACAGCGCGCGAACGACCTCCAGTCGGTCTCGGAGCTCAGCAGCGTTCAGCGCTGCAGTGCTGGTCCCCGCTTCCACTTGAAGAACGTAGTCAATCCAATCCACCTTCAGTACGTTGGGTGCCTGTGCAAGCATGATCTTGCAGGCGCCCTCGGTATGCCGCAGATGTACCAGAGACTCGTCGCCTTTCATGGCGTAGCCCGTGACTATCCCGTAGGACCATGTGTCCATGGTGGGTCCGTCAGGCTGGACATATGCGACCGGATGCCCAACGAAGCTTCCAGGCCACAGTTTTGCCTCTTCTTCTCCGACACTTCGACGGCAAAGCACGGCCGTTTCGATGGGTTCGTCAAAGTCGTCGTCTCCTTCTCCAGGCCCCACTAGCTTCACAGATGCTTGCTCTCCATCCACGCTGGTCACACGAACATAGCGGAACTCCGTTAGCGCTGGCACCTGAGGAGGACCGAGAAGCGCCAGGGTGCCGGCCTTGAGAGCTGGCGCCATTGTAGCTGCGAACGAGTGAGCAAATTAGCTGCGAACGAGTGAGCAAATTCGCGATTAGCTGCGAACGAGTGAGCAAATTCGCGAATGAGCAGCTACGTAACCTAATACAAACTGGGACGTCTACTGCTTCTCCTGGGAAGAGACTTGCCGTCCGGAAAATCAGATATCCTTACGGATATCTTGTCTATCGCCCCTTTGAGAAGGAAGTGGGCTCAGATAAAAAAAAGCAATGAGACTCGCTTGCATTCAGCATGCACTAAGGTCATCGTGGCTCCATCAGTGGTTTTATTCTGGACTTTGACTTGTTGGAGCTGCAGTATCAGCCTCTTGTCGAGACTATCAAAGTCGAGGTACGCCGAGCCCGGGATCGGTCGTCGCAGTAAATTCTCTCAAGCCTTGGTTCAGCGTTCGCGCTGTAGTGTCCGTCAATGCTCCAAGCTGAGACTTCCTGCGTTTCAGGGAACCCACGGTTGCGTGGCCGTCTGGTGATAGAAGGAAGATCCATTCCCCCGTTTCCCCCGTGACCAGCCAGTTTGCTACGTTTTGGAGCATCGCTGTCTTCGTTTGGAGTCATTACAATGCTGATGCAAATTTCAGGACATAAGCCTTGAACTCGCTTTGGCGTTTTTTTTAAGCACTAGCTGTCGAGTCGGTCTCTCTTTCATTTATTCCTGTTAAGTATTTAAATATTACGTTATTGAGGATTTGTGCAAGAAGCGTGGCGATGGTATGTGCAGGTGCTGTGCTGGATGGATGCAAGCTTGAGAAGATTATTTTGTAGATGAAGCGCTTTCGAATGCTGGCAAAATCGCAGCAAGCAAGCAAGCATCCATACCATCCGATGCACGTACTTTGGACTTCTATCGAGCTGGGAGAAGCAAGATTTACTCTCCTTGGGCAGATTGATCCACGGATTCGACGAGAACGAACCGGAGAGACGCTATTTCTTATCAGGCGGTACTGCTCGCAGGTTTGCACTCCAATTAGTCGGAAAATATGGAGACTTGTTTTACGGTGGCGGTTGGGTTGTCCCGAGTTCAGTTGATTTGCCTTCGACCCCAGACATTCTTCAGGCACGTTTTGGCCCCTTGCGACGTACGTTTGTCAAGACGAAGCGTCTGCGAAGTAGATGAAGAGAGAGAGAGATACAAGAAACATGGAGGCGCTGAACGAAGTTTATTTACTCGATGTCCATAGCGTCGATGCGAAAGTAAACCTCGCTCCTACAGCCGGCAAGAATGCAACCGATCTTCAGCTCATGTCCACTGCAACGCTAACTATAGACGCCCATAAGCTGGGAGTGCTGAAGGAGATTTTCTATCCAAAGGCCGACAGCAAGTGCAGTCCTCATGCGTACATTATTTTATACCCGAATGAAGGCGCTTGCAAGAAGTTCCTTCTGTCGACTCACGATCCAGTTTTTATTTATTTATTTATTTTTGCTGAAAGGAGAGACGTATTCACTTAGTTCAAACTAACGAATTCCAAACCACCTTTGATCGTCCTACACTCGTTTACGTCGTCGACCGAGCTCGCAACAATTTGACACGGTCCTGAACACGGACTAATTGAATGGCCTCGAGCTTGTTAAGCGTGACTGTCTCCAGTAGCACGCAATGTAGCGTCGTATTGCTAAGAAATAGGGTGAACAATGAAAGATGAGTCGACTGAATCGGCTTTTTTTAAAGAGCTGTCGACTACCTGCCTTTCCTTTCTCTCACGAGCCGCGGGTCCATCGTTTCAAGCCTTGTGCGCCTTGTAGAAGTCGTGGTAACCGAGAACCACACCGAGATTTCTCTTGTCGAAATCACGGATCGTAAACTGCCAATCCAACATGGAGGGAGTCATGCCGTTTCCAAACCACTGCTTGAACTGCAACTGCTGCAACTCGAGGATCTCCTTCTTGTTAATGGAGTTCTTCATCGCCGCGTCGATCTTCGCCCCCACCAACGCCCTTGCCAGCTCCAAATCGCCTGCAAAGTGTGTTTCCAATACAGAAATGGCTGCAAACTCGTCCGGGGCCCTCTTCCGCGTGTTCATCGTGGTCACAAACGAAAGCCACGTCCCCAACTCCGGGCTCTCGAACATCTCGATGCCTTGCTTATCCAGCTTGAGAGATGTGAACGCCTCGGCTGCAGTTTTGCCCTGGGCCATCCACAGTTCCTGCTGCAACTTCGTCGCCATAACCTTGGTGCTCGGTACATTCGCTTTACTCGCCGCAGCTAGCATTTGGGATAGGACGTCGTCGTTGTAATGCTTCCGTAGCACTGAGACTATGCGCGTGTGAGCGTTCTTGTCAGTCTGCTCCACGTAGGACGCCCATCCAGCAAATGTCGGGTTCTCAAGCAGCTTCTCGCTCTTTGTACTCTGGAGACGGAGGCCCTTAAAGATGTCGTCTGCACTCTGACCGCTAGCAGCCCAAACTTTGACTTGCATCGTCCTCCAAGCCGCCAGCAACGAACCTCGTGGGGCTGTTAGTCTTCGCGGCGAAAATCATGCTGGGGAGGGCTTCGCTGCCAAAGCGTTGCTGCAGAAACTGGAACATCGAGTCGTACGGCCTTTGCGGGTTCGCCTTCGTCATGAATGAGGCCCATGTGGTGAACAGTGGGTTTGCGAAGACCTTCTCCCCATCGTTTTTCAGCTTGAGAAGGTTGAAAACGTACCCTTCGCTCAGCTTCTGGTCAACCCACGCCATGATTTGGGCCTTTTCCAAGTTCCTTGACAGCACAGATTGGCCCCCCTGAGCAATGTACCCAGCTAGAGCCTCATCTCCGTAGCGAGTTTTCAGCTTTGAATACAGCGAACGGTAGGGGTTCTCGCTTAGCGTCTCCACGTAGGACACCCAAGTGTTCAACGCTGGACTCTTCATGACCGATACATCGTTCTTCAGCTGGAGAAGAGCGAATGCGTCGTCGGCTGACTTCCCGTCGCTCTTCCACTTTTGCAGCTGCAGCTTCTCCAACCTTGATGCAAGCGCCTTGGTGCCAGACACCTCCTTCGCAGCAACCAGCATGCCGGCGAGCGCTTCATCGTCGATCTTGGAGCTCAACGTTGAAAAGATGGCTGCATCGGCATCTGCGGGAAATTTCTTGTAAGAAGAAGCCACCGAAGTCACCCACATCTCGAACGTTGGACTCTGGAACACGTTGGACGTAGTTGCACCAAGCTTCAGCCGCGTGAAGAGCTTGTCAGCAGCCTTTGCTTGTCCGGCGTCAGCTTGTAAATGAGCGTCGAGATTCCGTCGAGACCTCTCTCCTCGGTATCGTCCTCGACTTCATCCAGTGCTGGCTGCAAATGAGCGCGTAGGTATCGGTGGGGTTGAGTGCCGAGTTGGTTGACGTGGTGCAGAGTCGACGGGTCCTTGGCGATCGCGTTCGAATCTGTAGCTGCCAAGGACTCCCCGATGCATGCGGCCAAAGCAAAGAGGACGAATAGCCTTGCACCCCGTAATACGTGTCTTGAGCGCAACTGGACGGACATGGCGGGATGGCAAATTCCAAAGTGAGCGATTGCCGTACCTCAGTAGTCCGAGCTATTTACTGTATGCAGCCGATCCAACATTCGATCCTGTAATTTGCGAGTCGAAGTAGGTGTAGTGTATGCAAGCATGTCTACAGACTTAGAGAGAGAGGGTCAGATCGTCTATTTGAGTTACATATCACTGCTAAGATGTCTGATAGGGTCTCGATCATCTACCATGACTCGCTCATGTTTCCTCCTCGCTGTCTCGTTCTGCTGGCTCGGTACTTCGGGCTTCACGGGGGGGGCACTCCCCGCAGGGGATCGTGGGCCCGTTGACCAAGCATGTCTACAGACTTCCAGCTCACACCAACTAGAGTAGCGGGAAGCCCGCTAGATTCAATAACGACAATGCTGATTACGATGAGATCTGCATAACGACAATGAGGATTGCTCGGCTGATCCATAACGACAATAGTGATGACCTCCACCGCGTCCAACCAAGTGGCCGTCAACACCAAGGCACCTCGGCCGAAGTACACTACTTACGGCTAAACTTCAGGGAGCTTCCCAGTGCGTCTTCTACGATAGTCTCTATTAAATAATATTAACCTCTTCTACCTGCAGACACTACAGGAGGGATGACGACCGTGTATATTTGAATTTGAATTTGTTGCGTCTTAGTCGGCTAACTACGCCCAATGCTGCGCGCTGCTGCAGCGTCGCCTACAGGCACCGGACCCTATCCGGGATACCCGTGTCGCCCCGAATGCTGACTTTCCTATCGTGTAGGAAAACACGAGTTTACGAGTCCCCGCCCTATCAACCGAAGTCTTTAGGACGAGTCCTATCCGCGCCGGACATATAAATGGTCACATGTTGTCCCATTACGTAAACTCGTGTTTTCCTACACGATAGGAAAGTCAGCATTCGGGGCGACACGGGTATCCGGATACAGCCCAATGATGACGACCGTGTAACAAAAAAAGGATGGGCTCACTGAGGCCATGTACATAGGCATTGGATGATATTATGCCTGTCCCTTGTGTAGGAATTGAATTCAACGTGACCTGCAAGGGTGCCACCGAGCCCATTTTTTCACGGTGGTGGCCTCCCTAGGAGGCTTTCATCTGTGAAATCTCGTAGTACGTAATAGTCGATGAAAACGTTAGAACCAGCTAGAGGGAAAAGGGCTTTCCTCGCGCAAGACATCTTCATGGGGCAAACGATGAAATGTTTGTCCTCACCGGCCAGCACTGAGGGCGCGGTGGGCGGGTTAGCTGCGAACGAGTGAGCAAATTCGCGAATGAGCAGCTACGTAACCTAATACAAACTGGGACGTCTACTGCTTCTCCTGGGAAGAGACTTGCCGTCCGGAAAATCAGATATCCTTACGGATATCTTGTCTTTCCTCGCGCAAGACATCTTCATGGGGCAAACGATGAAATGTTTGTCCTCACCGGCCAGCACTGAGGGCGCGGTGGGCGGCCCCACATTAAATGCTCGCCGCGAGGTCCAGGCTGGGGGCAGGAGTAAGCAGACCATTAGATCATTTTCCCTGCCAGCCCGACGGTAGCTTGAGCTGCCAACACTGGGTAGTCTTCAAAGCAGTGGCTCATCCATCTGCCCAGCAGCTTGATGGAGAGACTGTCCGCCTTACCATTTAGTAGTGCGGTAGCGCCACAAATCCGAATAGAGTGTGTAGAGTAGTTGTGCGGAGGCACTCCAATGCTTGAAGCCACTGACTGAAGGGCGAGGGCCACCTCGGTCGCGTCCAGGTCCGCACACAGAAATGCTTGTTCAGAGTGGGTCAGCTCTCGAGTCGCCTTCTTGATGTGCTTGAGAGCCTTCAATGGGCAAAGAATGATGTCGTCTGTTGCGTGCATTGTCCGCCACGCTCCTCGACCGTACTGGTCGTTCTTGCTGCCTGCCAATCCGATGGTGACTGAGGTTGCCGCTTGTACCGCGATCGGAATCCCGTGCTCGTCGGAGAAAAATGCGTCTTCCGACCTGAGGCAATAGCTGCACCGCTGACCCTTGATCAACAGGTACTCCGAACGACGTAAGAGGAAGAAGTACGCTAATAAGACGGAGCCCCATAGTAAACGACTGCGTGGTACCGAGAGATCGAGGTGTCCGTAAAGCAGGCGTAGAAAAGCCGGACTGACAGGCTGCTTCTTGCACACCGGAGCTGACCACCGTTTAATACCTCGCATGAGAAGCGTCAAATACGGCGAGGGTATGAGGTCGATACCCAAGTGCCTTCGATGATACCACCGGACGCTGGATAGCTTGAGCTGAATTGTAGTGTAGTGGTTGCCACGACCTTCGGAATTCCAACCGTAACGCCAACAGTATATCGCGAAGAGGCCAAGCTTCATGTTGGCCTCGTTCCTGTCGTCATCCAGCCACTCCGGCCACTGCATCATCTGTGTAAAACGGCACCATTGATGCCAGTGCTCTCGATACTTGGAGGAGGTAGTTCGGGCAAGGGCTTGCCCTCTGAGCAGTTCTCCCATAGCTGAAAGAGATCGTCGTAGGGCGCTTGAATCGGCACCTGCATCCAACCAGATGATAAGTTAGTCCAAGTTGCATGGAGTGGGTGATCAGTAGACCAGGCTCGTGATCCCGCATCGGCCATGATGTTGTCCACGCCAGGCACGTGTCGGGCGGTACAGGCCAGGGAGTTCTGGAACTCCGCTAGCGAGAGTAACCGATTGTACAGCTGGGCGCGCGGGTTACGACTTGCCCGGCGCCGCACCCATGACACGGCACTCATATTGTCGATCCAAAACATACGTGCACGGGCTTGTGTGGGTATTGCCGTGCCCATATCGGCCCCCACAAGAGCGCTGCGAGGACAGCACTTTGTAGTTCACGCACATTGATGGAGCTGAGAGAGTCGCTCGTCACAAACTCGGTCCGCGCGGCTTGCGGAAAGCGCACACGTATGTACTGCCGCAACGTCGGCTCGAGAGCACACAGACCGTCGTCGGATGCGTCCATGTGCACATGCAGCACGGGGTCCGCTACGGCAGCAAAGTGGGATACTGGTATCCGGTTGAAGCGGCTGGGCTGGGACACGATGGCGCGGAGCCATTGTAAATCAGCGACAGCGTTCTCGTCGAGCTTGACTCTACCATTGCGGCTGATGGACGTCGCCAGGTCCTGCAGACGCTGATAGAAAGCTCGGGCGGGTGGACAGCAAGTCATGACGTGCCGCAACCTGCCAGAAGCTGCTGTAGCGTCGTTTTAGTCGCGGATCCCACCGCAAGCAGTGCGGTAATGCCGTCATGAGCCTGTTGAATCTTGTAGAGTGGAATTGACACGTCACCCCGTCGAGTATTCCACAGAAGACCCAAGGCCCTCCCTGTTCACTCCAAGCCGTGAATTTGCTCTCGTTTATGGCCCTTGGACCAAGCACCGTAGCCATAGCTCTGCGCAAGGCAAGATTGGCAGTGACACAGCGCAGACCGATGTCGGCCTCCACACAGGTGTGGTCATCGCACCAGAACGACCCTCCCAGCGGCGGCGCTACCGGTGCCGTCGGTAACCCCTCTCATACAGACCGTTGATAAGTGATCCCGGAAGGTAATACCAGGCTGGCGACGCACACCAGCCAAAGCCACACGACAGGTCGATAACGAGTAGGTCCTCGATGACGAAAGCAAACATGTGGACATGGTCGGCGTGGATAGGCACGTGACGGAAGGCTCCAGCTACATCCCCCAATTTGATGTTGATACGAACATTGGGGTAGTCTCGGCGCAACGTGAAAATGCGATTCGCTATGTCCCGCGGAGGGTTATAGTGAATCTCCGGTAGGTGCGAGCGATCTGTGAAATCGTTAATGGAAGCCCCGACGGGAAACGAGTTGTCATCGATAATCCTCACGTCAGGTCCGTCTGGTCCGTCCTTGTCCACGACACCAACCGGAGAAAGAAAAAACTCCCGCCACTGTTGTAGCAGTATCGCACGCACAACCAGATAGCGTCCATCGTCCTGACCTTTGCGAATATGGCGCCACACCTGGTGCATGTGACGCTCGATCGAGCGATGATTGCGTGGGCGGTCCCGCTGGCGAGGTGGCCGCTGGGGCAGCCAATCGGGGACTACGCCGTGAGTCACTACCGCATTCCATCGCTTCCATGTCTCGTGTAGCCCAGCGTTAGGTGGTGCGGGAGGTCGTACAAGTCCTTGCTCGGTCGCGGGTCTTCTGCTGTTTGACCACGGAGGAGACGGACAAAGTCGGGCAAAGTGGACTCGGTTTTGATCGCGAGCTGTGTCAGGAAGTCCACTTTCGCCAAATCAACACTTGTCTTCGTGTCTGAAGGGACAGGAACAGCAAGAGCAACGCTTGTCGCCACTCGGGCGAGGTTGGACCGGATCTCAGCTTGACAATGCTCACTCAGTTTCGTCAAACTATCCATATATTTCACGTGCCCGGCTGTCAACTGCTGGCAGCGCGATGAACGCGAGCTACTGGTGGTCGGCTCTGGCTCCACTGCGTTGGTGGAGCTCGGAACGGGAGTAGCTGACAAGCATGAAGCAGAGACCCTTGGCGTTCAGAGATCCGCAAACTCAGGAGCAAGCCCACCAAAATGCTTGGCAATATGCTCCTTCACCTCGACGGGCAGGACGTTGGGGCGGAAATGAGCTCGCTGCTCGGAGATGCACTTGGCCGGGTTACCACTCGCCGTGCATCCACTCTTGGACAGGTACTTCATACAGAGCTCAAGTTGACCTTGTTTGGGCAGAACGTCCATCACTGATCTCGCCTTGCCTTTGGGTGTGGTCTTTTGCTTTCGCGAACGGGGGGATCGACCAGTGGGTCCTCCGGCGATGGCATGGGTGCCGCTGAGGAGGCGACTTTTGCTGTCAGAGCCGCCAGCTCCGCCTTCTGCTTGTCCAAATCTGCCTTCTGCTGGTCGTATAGTAGCTCACGCAGCAGCCGATCGTTGACGTGAAACTCGTCAACCACTCGAAGTGCTGCGGCGAGACCGCTCGACAGAACCAGCCCGCGAAAGCGGCCCAGCTTGCTGTTAATCCAGACGCCTAGACGACGGGTCGTAGCACGGTCGGGCTCGCCACCCTCGGCTAGAGAAGCCATGAACTGCACGGCTGCCTGCAGGACAGACACTGTAGCGTCGTTGTAGAAACAGAGACCGAATTCGTGCAGGTTCATGAGCGCGTCCATTAGCTCCAGGTATGCTGGGTCGTGGACGGCAGGCCGAATGGTGTTCTTGCGGGAGAAATCGACCATGTTGGTACCCGTATCAGGCTTCTCGAGCCGCATCGCTCTGGTAACTCGCGTGAAGTGCATGACGGAGAGACCTCGGACATCGAAGCTAAAGTCGTAGGATGCTCGAAGCACAGGTGGCGCCTCGACGTCGTTCTCACGAGCCTGTTGTTCATATTCGAGAATGAATTGGGGATCCTTACCTGCATGATCAGGATGTCCGATTGCGTCGTGAATGCGCTGCTCAATGAGTGTAGGACGAAATGACGTGGTCGTGCGCGGTCGGCACTCGTCATGTGTTTCAGTTGACAGCGGCCTAGTCGCCGCCAACGCACCGGTAAAGGGGCGATTCTGGCGCAGCACGGCCTGTTTATCTTCCTCCAGGTCCCCTTCTCCAAACACTAGAGCGCTTGAGACTTCACCATCGGATTCGTTACTGGACAGATCAGACGATGGCATGTGTCGCTTTTGGGGTCGGCCCACAGTGTTTGTGCCGGACACCTTACGCTTTGTCGACTTGGGCCGGCCCGACGCCGGTGGGGCAACAAACATGCTCGCGCCTTTCTTCGATTTGCGCTTGAGCGCACAATCCAGAACGTGTTGGCGTGGTACGGAGACAACTTGAAGCGTTGTGGGCTTAATCACTGGGACGAGCGCAGTTGGCTCGAACGAAACCGTCAACTCATGGGCGGCCTTGGCGGCCAGACCCGTGCGGCTCGTTGCGCACAGCGCGCGAACGACCTCCAGTCGGTCTCGGAGCTCAGCAGCGTTCAGCGCTGCAGTGCTGGTCCCCGCTTCCACTTGAAGAACGTAGTCAATCCAATCCACCTTCAGTACGTTGGGTGCCTGTGCAAGCATGATCTTGCAGGCGCCCTCGGTATGCCGCAGATGTACCAGAGACTCGTCGCCTTTCATGGCGTAGCCCGTGACTATCCCGTAGGACCATGTGTCCATGGTGGGTCCGTCAGGCTGGACATATGCGACCGGATGCCCAACGAAGCTTCCAGGCCACAGTTTTGCCTCTTCTTCTCCGACACTTCGACGGCAAAGCACGGCCGTTTCGATGGGTTCGTCAAAGTCGTCGTCTCCTTCTCCAGGCCCCACTAGCTTCACAGATGCTTGCTCTCCATCCACGCTGGTCACACGAACATAGCGGAACTCCGTTAGCGCTGGCACCTGAGGAGGACCGAGAAGCGCCAGGGTGCCGGCCTTGAGAGCTGGCGCCATTGTAGCTGCGAACGAGTGAGCAAATTAGCTGCGAACGAGTGAGCAAATTCGCGATTAGCTGCGAACGAGTGAGCAAATTCGCGAATGAGCAGCTACGTAACCTAATACAAACTGGGACGTCTACTGCTTCTCCTGGGAAGAGACTTGCCGTCCGGAAAATCAGATATCCTTACGGATATCTTGTCTATCGCCCCTTTGAGAAGGAAGTGGGCTCAGATAAAAAAAGCAATGAGACTCGCTTGCATTCAGCATGCACTAAGGTCATCGTGGCTCCATCAGTGGTTTTATTCTGGACTTTGACTTGTTGGAGCTGCAGTATCAGCCTCTTGTCGAGACTATCAAAGTCGAGGTACGCCGAGCCCGGGATCGGTCGTCGCAGTAAATTCTCTCAAGCCTTGGTTCAGCGTTCGCGCTGTAGTGTCCGTCAATGCTCCAAGCTGAGACTTCCTGCGTTTCAGGGAACCCACGGTTGCGTGGCCGTCTGGTGATAGAAGGAAGATCCATTCCCCCGTTTCCCCCGTGACCAGCCAGTTTGCTACGTTTTGGAGCATCGCTGTCTTCGTTTGGAGTCATTACAATGCTGATGCAAATTTCAGGACATAAGCCTTGAACTCGCTTTGGCGTTTTTTTTAAGCACTAGCTGTCGAGTCGGTCTCTCTTTCATTTATTCCTGTTAAGTATTTAAATATTACGTTATTGAGGATTTGTGCAAGAAGCGTGGCGATGGTATGTGCAGGTGCTGTGCTGGATGGATGCAAGCTTGAGAAGATTATTTTGTAGATGAAGCGCTTTCGAATGCTGGCAAAATCGCAGCAAGCAAGCAAGCATCCATACCATCCGATGCACGTACTTTGGACTTCTATCGAGCTGGGAGAAGCAAGATTTACTCTCCTTGGGCAGATTGATCCACGGATTCGACGAGAACGAACCGGAGAGACGCTATTTCTTATCAGACGGTACTGGTCGCAGGTTTGCACTCCAATTAGTCGGAAAATATGGAGACTTGTTTTACGGTGGCGGTTGGGTTGTCCCGAGTTCAGTTGATTTGCCTTCGACCCCAGACATTCTTCAGGCACGTTTTGGCCCCTTGCGACGTACGTTTGTCAAGACGAAGCGTCTGCGAAGTAGATGAAGAGAGAGAGAGATACAAGAAACATGGAGGCGCTGAACGAAGTTGTCGTGCTGGCGTCCTGATTTACTCGATGTCCATAGCGTCGATGCGAAAGTAAACCTCGCTCCTACAGCCGGCAAGAATGCAACCGATCTTCAGCTCATGTCCACTGCAACGCTAACTATAGACGCCCATAAGCTGCGAGTGCTGAAGGAGATTTTCTATCCAAAGGCCGACAGCAAGTGCAGTCCTCATGTGTACATTATTTTATACCCGAATGAAGGCGCTTGCAAGAAGTTCCTTCTGTCGACTCACGATCCAGTTTTTATTTATTTATTTATTTTTGCTGAAAGGAGAGACGTATTCACTTAGTTCAAACTAACGAATTCCAAACCACCTTTGATCGTCCTACACTCGTTTACGTCGTCGACCGAGCTCGCAACAATTTGACACGGTCCTGAACACGGACTAATTGAATGGCCTCGAGCTTGTTAAGCGTGACTGTCTCCAGTAGCACGCAATGTAGCGTCGTATTGCTAAGAAATAGGGTGAACAATGAAAGATGAGTCGACTGAATCGGCTTTTTAAAGAGCTGTCGACTACCTGCCTTTCCTTTCTCTCACGAGCCGCGGGTCCATCGTTTCAAGCCTTGTGCGCCTTGTAGAAGTCGTGGTAACCGAGAACCACACCGAGATTTCTCTTGTCGAAATCACGGATCGTAAACTGCCAATCCAACATGGAGGGAGTCATGCCGTTTCCAAACCACTGCTTGAACTGCAACTGCTGCAACTCGAGGATCTCCTTCTTGTTAATGGAGTTCTTCATCGCCGCGTCGATCTTCGCCCCCACCAACGCCCTTGCCAGCTCCAAATCGCCTGCAAAGTGTGTTTCCAATACAGAAATGGCTGCAAACTCGTCCGGGGCCCTCTTCCGCGTGTTCATCGTGGTCACAAACGAAAGCCACGTCC
This sequence comes from Phytophthora melonis, assembly GCA_024211575.1. Classification (NCBI taxonomy): domain Eukaryota; phylum Oomycota; class Peronosporomycetes; order Peronosporales; family Peronosporaceae; genus Phytophthora; species Phytophthora melonis. The sequence continues at coordinate 432,134 of JAMXKT010000073.1, forward strand.
CCAACTCCGGGCTCTCGAACATCTCGATGCCTTGCTTATCCAACTTGAGAGATGTGAACGCCTCGGCTGCAGTTTTGCCCTGGGCCATCCACAGTTCCTGCTGCAACTTCGTCGCCATAACCTTGGTGCTCGGTACATTCGCTTTACTCGCCGCAGCTAGCATTTGGGATAGGACGTCGTCGTTGTAATGCTTCCGTAGCACTGAGACTATGCGCGCATCTGCGTTCCTGTCAGTCTGCTCCACGTAGGACGCCCATCCAGCAAATGTCGGGTTCTCAAGCAGCTTCTCGCTCTTTGTACTCTGGAGACGGAGGCCCTTGAAGATGTCGTCTGCACTCTGCCCGCTAGCAGCCCAAACTTTGACTTGCACGTCCTCCAAGCCGCCAGCAACGAACCTCGTGGGGCTGTTAGTCTTCGCGGCGAAAATCATGCTGGGAGGGCTTCGCTGCCAAAGCGTTGCTGCAGAAACTGGAACATCGAGTCGTACGGCCTTTGCGGGTTCGCCTTCGTCATGAATGAGGCCCATGTGGTGAACAGTGGGTTTGCGAAGACCTTCTCCCCATCGTTTTTCAGCTTGAGAAGGTTGAAAACGTACCCTTCGCTCAGCTTCTGGTCAACCCACGCCATGATTTGGGCCTTTTCCAAGTTCCTTGACAGCACAGATTGGCCCCCCTGAGCAATGTACCCAGCTAGAGCCTCATCTCCGTAGCGAGTTTTCAGCTTTGAATACAGCGAACGGTAGGGGTTCTCGCTTAGCGTCTCCACGTAGGACACCCAAGTGTTCAACGCTGGACTCTTCATGACCGATACATCGTTCTTCAGCTGGAGAAGAGCGAATGCGTCGTCGGCTGACTTCCCGTCGCTCTTCCACTTTTGCAGCTGTAGCTTCTCCAACCTTGATGCAAGCGCCTTGGTGCCAGACACCTCCTTCGCAGCAAGCAGCATGCCGGCGAGCGCTTCATCGTCGATCTTGGAGCTCAACGTTGAAAAAATGGCTGCATCGGCATCTGCGGGAACTTTCTTGTAAGAAGAAGCCACCGAAGTCACCCACTTCTCGAACTTTGGACTCTGGAACACGTTGGACGTAGTTGCACCAAGCTTCAGCCGCGTGAAGAGCTTGTCAGCAGCCTTTTGCTTGTCCGGCGTCAGCTTGTAAATGAGCGTCGAGATTCCGTCGAGACCTCTCTCTTCTGAATCGTCCTCGACTTCATCTAGTGTTGTCTGCAAATGAGCGCGTAGGTACCGGTGGGTTTGAGTGCCGACCTGATGAATGTGGTGCAAAGTCGGAGTGTTCTCAATGTCCGCCTTTGAATCAATAGTTGCCATGGAACCCCCGATGCGTGCGGTCAAAGCAAGGAGGACGAATAGCCGTGCACTCCATAGCACTTTTCCGTGAACATCATACAGCGATGGGGGCGCAGTCGAGTCATGTTGAAGTGTTAGCGAGTCCAGCTCGAGTGTTGAGCTGGATGGAGCCTGGGTGTGGCGCGGTGGGTTAGCTGCTTCTAAGCGCTTGGAAAGTTACAAACTGACTGCTCTACGCTACTAGTTCTCGTGCAAGCACGGAATAGAATCCGAGGACGGTGGCGAAGTCTTCGAACTGGTCTCGCTTCCTGATCCCGGAAAAACTGCCTTCCCTTGTGACCTCGGGAAACCGTCCATTTCCGTGAACATCATACAGCGATGGGGGCGCAGTCGAGTCATGTTGAAGTGTTAGCGAGTCCAGCTCGAGTGTTGAGCTGGATGGAGCCCCTCCGGCGCAGCCGGGCTAACACGTGACTGTGCCCCTTGCATCATGCGGTGCGCCAGCGAGTTGGCCACCGTGTCGTTCATTCTTGTGTAGCGCTCGAACGCATCCGAATTCCATCTGCCGAAGAGCTTGATGGCAAGGCGGTCGACGCCGGCGGTGAACATTGCTGTGGCCCCGCCGCTTCTCATTGAGTGCGTACCGAAACGCGTCGGATCGGCCCCTATGGCTTCTGCAGCCCGCTTGATCGCGTCGCTGAGCGTGTTTGCAGCGAGCACCCGGCTTGGTGCCGTTGAACAGAGAGCTTCGTTGCTGCCGAAGCTGTTGGCAGTTTGAACTAGCTCCCACGCGGCTAGGACAGGGCACAGCCACGACGAGCCGGATCGGTGAAGTGTTCTTGTTGTTCCTGAGCCCGCTTGATCCGTTTTGCTACCACGAAAATGCACTGAAACAGCGTCTGTCATCTCGATGGAGTCTGTTTTGATGCCTTGCTTGGTGATAAACTTGACGTCCTTCGTCCGGATGATGTATGACTTGACTCGGCTGCCGTCCGCGAGATATTCGGATCTTCTGAGCAGGAAGAAAAAGCCCACGACCGCAGCCCCCCAGAGCACGCGATCGTGGGCTGTTCTGAAATCGCATCGTGAGCGGATTTCTCGCAGAATTGCGAGCGTAACCGGTTCCTTTTGGCGAGTAGGGGGAGACAGCCGCTGCATCCGCGCACGGCCAACTTGTGTCCAGCGTGTAGACCGACGGAGTAGCCGCGCTCGCGCATATGATACCATGAGATGTGGCTAACCGCGGACAGTACGGTGTTCGCGGATAGTGGGTTTCCTCCCGTTGCAGTAGCTGAACACCAATAGTGAACGGCGAACAGGGCAAGCTGATGCGAGTGCTGTTGGATGTCTGCTGATAACCATGGGTGGAGGCCGTGTTCCTTGCACCAAGCCGACCATTTGGTCCAGGTTGCGGCGTACTTCGGCCTCGATCCAGGGGCCAGAGCGTGAGATTGAAGCTGGACGAGAAGGTCCTGTAGACCTTCCGTAGTGGTTCTGGCACTGGAATCTGTTGCCATGCAGACGATAAGTTAGACCACAGCTTGTCATAAGGTGGTGTCCCTGCGCGCGAGCCAGCGTCAGCCATGGTGTTGGAAGTTCCCGGAAGATGACCACAGATTAAGCGAAACCCGAAAATTGCCTCAGCGAGTCCAATGGCGCGTGTAATTTCTTGCGCAAGCGGATTCATGCTTGCTAGTCGGTTGGCCCACGATACGGCTGAAGTGTTGTCTGACCACGCCTTGATCAGCAAAACAGGTGCAGTCTGCCTTGAAGCCCATTCTGGACCAAACGCCCACGCAGCTAGTGCGACGCATAGTAGCTCTCGAACGTTAATGTTGAACCCGTCACCACCAGTCGCTGTTCCAATCAGCCGCTGTTCCTCTGCATCGAACTGGATTTGAATGTACTGCTTCCGTGCGGGGTTGAGTACCGCCAGACCACTGTTGCTGGCGTCCATGTAGATATGGACGTCGACTGGCTGGGTATTTGAGTACATCGCAAGGGGCAGTTTCTGAAGCTGGCCTTTGCTGAGTATTATCTCGAACCACCGCAGGTCTTGTTGAATTGGTTCGTTGACGACGATTTTTCCATACCGGGGGGGCCCGTACGCATGCAGCATGAATGCGCTGGTAGAACGGCTTGGCTGCACGGAGACACGAGCATACGTGCCGTAGACTGCCCAGTAGTTGCTGAAGCTGTGTCCGTGTTGTGTGCGTCTGTACTTGCAGCGTCTGCACTCTTCCTAGGGCCTTCGCTACTTTGTCCGTTGGCATTGAAATCGTACAGGTTTCTGTGTCGAACTCAAGGCCTAACACTTGGAGCTTCGTTTCCCACGCCGAGAACTTGTCCTCATTAATTGCTGCTGGACCAAGTATTGCCATCATGGCAAGCCGAAGTGCTTCATTGGCTAGGTGAAGTCTGTTATCCGTGTCAGGTTCAACAAGGACGTGATCATCCACCCATTCATAGGCAAATAAGGAGTCTTGGTCGTAGGAGCATGGGTCCATGGATGCCGGGCATTCACGGCTCACCAGCCACGTAATCGCACTCCCAAATGCCCCGTAGAAGGCGGGTGAGCTCGTCTATCCAAAGGGTGCAGACATGTCCACGATAAGAACCCCCAGTTCTGGTATTGTTGCTGCCATCCAGTGTACGTGCTCGCTTGCTAGCATAAGGTGTCGAAAGGCGCCTTTGACATCTCCTTTCATTATTTTGACGAGGACGCACTTGTGTGTGGCACGGCACGCGATGATCCTCCGCGCTATAGCTGCAATGTGCTTGTATTCGATGTCAGGCGAGAGCTCTGTTCTTGACATGTCGTTCGTTGATTTACCTCGTCGAAAGGAGAGGTCGTGGATCAGCCGGATATCCTCGTTGGGGTCGCAATCCTTCTTCGTCACTGCGCCTAGCGGACTTATTTGAATGTTCTTCCAGATCTGAAGCACTTTGATGTCCAGTACCAAATACTGCCCTGCGTCTTGGCCTTTTCGGATTGCTTTGAGTACTCCGTTGAGATGGCGAGAAGCGGACCCGTGGTTCTTCATCGGCTGCGTCTGCGAGGGGCTTGCCGCCTTCCACGTTGGTTGAATACCCTCACGTGCGATCTGTACTAGAAGATCCTTGTGCTTGTACCCCTCAAGCAGGTTGGCGAAGTTGGATGGGTACATCGCCTTATTCGGGCGGAAGTCGCTGCTTGATTGGCCTCGAACCGCTTCTACAATGTCTTGCAGGCTCATGTGGTGCTCCAGAGCCATCGCGGAGACTACGCGTTGCTTTTCCTGGTTGAGTTGCCATTGTTGATTGCTGTCTCGTAGGGGAAACATCTTGGGCGGGCAAATTCCGAGCCGTGCGCACACAGCGTTGGTTGCAGTGGCGGGATTGGAGACGCGTGTGCTTAGTCGCTTGAGCAGGCATTCTCGCACGAATTTCGAGCTTGGGGTTGGACGCACTTGGTTGATCTTGGTCCTAGCTGGCTCAGCGGTTACCGGGTGGGTACAGTCTCGAAAACGGCTTGAACCTTGTGCCGACGGCATCGTTGCCGCTCTTTTTGTACTTGCCCGACTTGAATTACGTTTACGCAGTGACTCGACCTGAGTCGTGCTCACCGAACTGGTGTAGCCTGCTTGTTGTTGCTGAGCCAAGAGCTTAGGCAGTGGCTCGAACTGAGTCCTGTCGACCGAACTGGTGCGACCTGCCGTGAGCTGTCGAGCTGAGTTGTCGTGCAGCGACTCGAACTGAGTCTCGCACACCGAACTGGTGCGCCCTGCACATTGCGAGCGGCTTGCCGGGTGGCGCCAGGATTTGTTGCCACTGACTTGTGTTTTCGTACTGCGCGGGGCAAGTACTGGTTGCTGCTGGTCGTATTGTAAAGGCGTGTTTATTGATGAAGCTACCGTCTGATGGTCCGAAATTTGCTGTCCAAGGTCACGAGGACCGGCGTGCCCTGGAACCCATCAGTTGTTGGTGTACTTGCTGTTCACCCCGCCGAATCTGCGACGAATGAAATTGCGAAGCTGATCGGATATCGCTGCTGGGTAGAAGTGTACTCTAACGTGGTTTACCAAATGATGGGCCTTACCAGATCATGGACCAAAGGTGCCTTTCAGCCAATTCGACGTGCTCAAATCCAACAGTATCAATGTGATTGGATGAATCATTTATTTACCAAATCATGGACCAGAAAATAAATTCCGTTCGCCTCGTAAGATATCCACCCCTCACTTCAGAAGCTCAGCGCGTGAAGATGAAGGCTCGCTACACCGAGGAAGAGCTAGAGGAGGCAATACATCGCGTTCTGGCCGGTGAGACGCTGACTGCCGTGGTTGACTCGTCGCCCGTCTCACGATCAACGCTAAAGCGCTACGTCACTGCCCGACGAGAAGGACAAATCCTGCAGCGCCAGCGCCCCGGCCCCGCTTCCAGCTGACTGTGAAGCGGATATCGTCACCTGGATAGCGGCGATGCAGCGTCGTATGGTTCCGGTGCAGCCGTGGGAAGTCATCGAGGCGGCCAACGACATTCACCACCTCATCCATGGCAATTTACGCTCCGTTACGGTGGCTGATACAACCGTTTTGTGGATCGGCACCCGGAGCTATCGATGCGATCGTCAGAGCCCCTCTCGCGCGCCCGCATGAGCACCACCGCAGCAGCATTCGGTTCCCTATTTTACGAGCTGGCAAAGCTCGTCATTGAACACGGGCTCGATACCAGCCGGATTTGGAACATGGATGAAACCAGTTTTATTAGTAAGCACCAGTCCAATAAGGTGCTTGCTGTTCGTGGGTCGTCCAACGTTTGGACGAAGGCGACTGAGTCATCATTCCACTTGTCTGTCGTTGCTTAAATTCTGCGTAAGAGTGACCTCTTGGTGACCCCACCTCGCAAGAAGCGGATCACCAATGCGCGGTCACGAGTTGTGGCGCCTCAGTTGGTTGCAGCGCCTGAACACGAAGATGCAACGGCAACTACGGCACAGGGGCTGTTCTTTCCGCTGGAAAGTGCACTGGTGTGAACGCAATGCTAGGTTACCATGGTCCATATTGGAACCTATGCTTTTATATGAAAAATTGTATGGAATCGACTGGTTCATGAACTGGTCAGCGCGTAAGAAAAAAATATATTTCAGCTTGCTTCATCTCATCGTATCTTTGTCAGGATTTGCTTAGAAATGCCACAAGGCCAGTTAAAATTGAGCTTTACGTCTTCTGATTGGAGCGCTACCGCAGCGGAGTCGCCAACACAAAAATTAGAGTTGGGGCGCTGATTCTTCGTTAGCATATCGCTGGTGGGCCATCAATTGGTAAACCACGTTACTCTGGAAAATGCACAAACTGGGATCTTTCGACGGGCAGCCCCTTTTTGACAGGAATTTGAGGCAAACATCCTTGCCATCCTGTTGTGGTAGTGGCGGTTGTGTGCCGTCCGACCCATTCCGCGAAGTGCCCGAGCCGTGTCGTTGGTTGCGCGGGGGGCGCGACTGGAACGACGAGCTTGTTGCCTGACCACCGGGAGACTGCTTCATGGCCTCAACTTGCTTTCGCTGCTCGACAAGTAGGAGGCCGTGGAGTTCGACGTTGTGCGACGTAAACTAGCTTGAGACCAAGTGTCTAGTTGATGTGGTGTGCTCGATGTCTGCAACCACAGCGATCCGGTACTTTTCCAGTTGGGTATCGATCCAGAGTACCAGTGTGAGGAGCATGCTCTGTGGCCAGAGATTGCTACCCTTGAGCTCAACCACGAAGTTGTACAGAGTCCTCGCAAGGTGCTGCGTCACTGCGTCGCATCTGGTGAGGCAGTACTGCGGGAAACCGTTGGCCCCTGATAGAACATCTTCCCACGCAGTCGGATCTGGGGCTGGTATGAACTTCGCTGATACAGAGAAGTCGCTCATGTTGATGAAACTTTCTCGCTGACGTCGTAGGCGGAGCATCGAATCCACTGGTGCGAAATGCAGGAACGATAAACCGCGACTTCCAAACTCAATGTCGTAGGCTCGGGTAGCGACACCAGGGTACGCCCACAGCTCGCTGCTGGACACCAATGATTCCACAAATTCGGAGGGGGACTTACCTCGGTGCGCATCAGACGTAATTACGTCGTGAACTCGTCGTTGTTCCGCTGATGGCGTGAAGCCGAACTTGCCACGTTTCGCAGGCGGGCTATCCTCGTCATGATTCGCTGTCCGTTTCGTCGCTCTCCTTGGTGTACAGTGTGTCTCCATGTGATACGGGAGTAAGTGGGGTTTGTGCGTGCGGATCAAGTCGCGAATTTCCGTGTTTTCTGAGGTCTCTTCGTACACTTGAGCTGGGATGACTGGACTGCGGTTCGGAAGGCCCGGCGCTGCGTAGGTCGGACTAGTGGTTAGGCTCAGAACAGCTCGACGTGGGTGCTCCACACGATTACGAGGTGCGGCCGACGCGCAGTTGGGGTTCTCGTTGTCTCCAGCTAGGATGGCTCGGGCGAGGGCGGCCTCATCGGCAGCAGCCTCATTCCCGTCATCTACTTCGAGGACATCGAAAAAATAACGATGTTGTGCTCTTCTCTCTTGCGATGCCGAATGGAAAGTGAGATTACATTGAAAGCGTTCACTGCCAGGCTACCTCAGCTACAGCTACAGTACTAGCATCTAGAACCCTGGCAAAGCTGATCACACCTTCGCGAAGCTTCGACACTTCAACATGCAAGTTGCCTTTGGTGTCTGCTACACAAATGTGTACTATCCATCACCTGCTACCAGCTGATGATCTGCTAGTAGTGGCAGACTGGCATCTCGTGACACTCCCCCTCAACTTGCACGCTCACGGATCCCGCTGCGCTCACGTAGATGCACAAGTTGAGGTGCAGGAAGCACCTTCGTAAGGAAATCAGCTAGTTGCTGCGCTGACGGGACGTGCTTGAGCTGAATGTCGCCTTGCTCGACATGGTCACGGACGAAGTGGGCTCGGAGGTCGATGTGTTTCGCTCTCGGGGTATAGCCTTGGTTGGTCGCGATGCTGATCGCCGACTTGTTGTCCATGTATACCGTCGTAGCCGCGTTGCTCATGAGACCCATTTCCATGAGCAGGTAGCGAACCCAGACGACCTCTTGAGTTGTCAGCGCCAATGACATGTACTCAGCCTCAGCGGAGGACAACGCCACCGAATTCTGACGCTTGCTCTTGTATACCACGATGCCACCACCGAGCATGACCAATAGCCCAGATGTGGATCGTCGAGACTCCCTGTCGCCACCCCAGTTAGCGTCACAGTACGCGTGCAGCACGATCTTGCCTCCGGTCAACTTCTTGTACGAAATACCGTGTTGCGCAGTCCCCTTCAGGTAGTGTAGCACACGCAACGCCGCTCGCCAGTGCATTTCCCGTGGTTGCTCGAGATACTGTGAGAGGACAGGCATTGCGTAGCTGATGTCAGGGCGTGTTGCATTGGCGATGTACAGCAATGAACCGACCAATTCGCGGTATGCAGTGGGGTTCTTGAGCACTGGCTGGGACTCATCGGGGCACAAATCTTGACCAACAACCAGGGGGTTGCGAACTCCGTGCGCGCCCTGCTGCTCGAACTTTTCCAGCATCTTGGTAATAAATTGCGTCTGCTTCAGCAGCAGCTCCCCCTTGTTTGGTGAATAGTCAATCTCCATACCCAAAATGTACCGTGCAGCACCAAGTGACTTCACTGAGAAGTGAGCAGCCAGCTCTTGGCAGATTGCATCCGCGACTTCATCAGACTCGCATCCGACGAGGAGGTCGTCGGCGTAGAGAACGATGTAGACTGGGGACTTGGTATCTCCTCCGCGGCGACGAACGAAAAGGCAGGGGTCCGCTCGGCACTGCTCGAAGCCCATCGACAGGAAGACTGAACGGATTTTCTTGAACCAGACTGCAGCAGCTTGCTTCAAGCCGTACAAACTGCGCCGTAGCTTACACACCATACCAGCGGCAACACGAATTCCTTTCGGTGGAAGCATGTAGACGTCTTCTTCCAAATCGCCGTTGAGAAATGCAGTCTCGACATCAAATTGCCTGATCACGAGCTGCATGTTGCAGCACACCGACAAGAACACACGGATTGTGTTCGAACTTGCAACCGGCGAGTAGGTTTGGAAGTAGTCGATGCCACGCGTCTGGAGATATCCCAGAGCCACCAAGCGAGCCTTGTAGCGCACGATCTCGCCCTTCTCATTGAACTTGTGGCCGAAGACCCATTTGAATCCGATGACCTTGACTCCTGGCGGTCTGCGCACGATGTCCCACGTGTGATTCCGAATGTGGGCCCTGATCTCCGCTCGGATGGCTTTCTTCGACTGAGGCGATTCCGGTGAATTGATGGCGTCTTCGTATTCTTCTGGAACTTGAGTTGCAGCCATGGCCACCTCGTCGAGACGCGGTCGTTTTGAGTCAGGCTCAGCGACTTCGTCATCACTGTTCACAGCAGATCTGTCCGTAAGCTGCGCCGCACCACTTGAAGGTGACCCATTCGTTAGAAGCGGTACGTCGCCCGCTTCAGCTCCGTCCGTGAGCAACGGCACGTCGCCAGGATTGCCGCGACTGCCATCGTCCATGAGCAGGTGGGGTGCTGGTTGAGACAGGGACTGAGGTCGCGTCGATCCACCGCTAAACACAAGCGCATCACCTCCAGGAAAATGCCGAGGTCGCTGCATAATCGAGCTCGGTAGTGGTGGGTCCAGCTCGAGGCGAGGCAAATGACTGTTACCGCCGCTGCGATTGTTGTTTTGCCCTGCCACGACCACTGCATTGTTCGTGCTCGGTGAGTAGTTTGAAGTCACCTGGGACGTTTCGATTGCCTGAATATCACGGCGCTCCCCCTCAATCGGAACGACGGCAGAAGAAACCAGTCCTTGCGCGTTGCCAGAGTCATCGACTTCCATATCCTCCGTCTCGCTGTTGTCCATCGTGACTTCATCGCCCATTGCCTCATCGACCGACAGCTGGGGTAGACTGGTTCGGGGGTGCTCGCCATCATTATCCGCGTCATCACGACAGCATACTCGAGGACCTTGGTCGACCACGACCACATCACGATATCCAGAAGGCGGGCGCTCGTCGAGCACAACCGTGCGCGTCGTCACCAGTCGGTTAGCTTCCAGATCCCAGACGCGGTACGCCTTCGATATCTCCGCGTATCCAAGGAACACGCAGCGATGGGCCTTGGAGTCCCATTTCGCGCGCTTGTTGTCGCTGACACGCGTGTACCCCTTCGCCCCGAACACACGCAGGTAGCACAGGTCTGGGCGCGAGCCAAAGAGAACTTCGTACGGACTTTTGCTCGGCCGTGCAGTGTTGGGGACTCGGTTAATCGTGTGAGCCGCGGTCATAATGGCTTCGGCCCACCATGTGCGCTCCACCTCCATGTAGTACAGCATCGAGCGTGCCATTTCCGCCAGCGTGCGATTCATTCTCTCTGCCAGGCCGTTTTGTTGCGGAGTGTAGGGGATCGAAGTCTGGTGAACGATGCCTTGAGCTGCACAGTACTCATTGAACCGACGATTCACGTACTCGCCACCATTGTCGCTCCTCACACACTTGATCTTGTGACCGGTTTGCGTCTCGACCATCGCCTTGAACTCCTTAAAACGATCAAATACTTGAGACTTTGCAGCCAACAAGTACACGTACACAAAGCGACTGAAGTCGTCGATGAACGTCAATACGTAGCGAGCCCCGCCCTTGGACTTCGGCTTCATGGGGCCCATAAGGTCAGTGTGCACGATCTCAAATGGGCGAGTCGTCTTCACCTCGCTCCCTGACTTGTGACTAAAGGGGCTGTTTATCATCTTGCCACGCACACACCCGTCGCAAACTCCACCGCGCACTACTTGTACCGCTGGCACTCCATCGCACGCCTTCAACACTTGCTGAAACTTCGTCTCTGATACGTGGCCCAGACGAGCATGCCACAATCCCGACTCTTGAGCCCCTTGGCTCCCTCCGACGGCTTGATGAGCTTCCATCGCTGAGTCTTGCTCCACAGTCCACGCAAACAATTTCCCCACTCGACGAATAATAGCAATCTTTTTCTCCACCCACAAGCAGCGTTGCTCGGTCACGTTCGAACTGAACAAGAACACCACGAGCGGTCAACGCGGGCACCGACAAGAGCTTCCTATCCAGCTCCGGCACATGCAGCACATCGGTCAGCTTTACCGTGCGACCATGTGCGAGGACGAACCTCACACAGCCTTTTCCTCTCGCTTGTAGCCGTTGGCCATTGGCTACCGTGATGCTGATGGGTGCACCCAGTTCCTGGTACTCGATGAAGTCATAATATTCACCAGTCATGTGGCAACTTGCACCACTATCCAGCAACCACGTCGAGCATCGTGCCGTCGCGTCACTTGTCGCCGAAAACACAAATTCACTTCCCGACTTCGACGAATCCACACCAGGACAGTCTGGGCGCTTATGTCCACGCTGCCCACACTCGAAGCACTTCCCTTGAAACTCACCACTTCTGCGCTTGGTTCCTTGCTTCCGGCCGTCCCGCTCACCTCGACCACGGCGTCCTTGGTTACGCCACTCACGTCGACGCTGTTCCGACACCTTGAACGCAGTTTCCTTCTGCTCACGCTTCTGTAGTGTATCGTACTCCCGTCGCAGCATCTCCTTGGCGTCCAGCAACGTCACTTCATTGTGCGCCTCAATGATACGCACCATTGCATCGTACTCCTGGGGAAGGCTACCCAGAAGCACCACCAGCTTCTCTCCTTCGTCCACTTCGTCTCCTGCGGCGCTGAGCTTGAGGCACAGCTCGTCAAACTTGAGCATGTGGTCCATAAGATTTGCGCCGCTCTCCATGGAGAACTCGTGCAGCTGTTTGCGAAGCTGCACCCGATTGTGGAGATTCTTCTTGGAGAAGAAGGTCTTGAGCGTCTCCCACGCCTCGACGGCCGTATTGCATTCGCGCACCATCGACTGGTATGTAGGAGACAACAACTTCACGAGCACCGCCAAAGCCTTCATATCTGCCGCTTTCCATTGGGGAGTATCCCGCTGCACCGCTGACTCTGGCTTCATGAAGACATGGTCCAGGAGGTCCTTACGGGCGAGCGTCATGCGGGCGTTGAACTCCCACATGAAGTAGTTGTCGTCCGCGAGGATCTCGTTGGGTCCAGGCGTTTTTGGGCTCATAACCAATAACGATGTTGTGCTCTTCTCTCTTGCGATGCCGAATGGAAAGTGAGATTACATTGAAAGCGTTCACTGCCAGGCTACCTCAGCTACAGCTACAGTACTAGCATCTAGAACCCTCGCAAAGCTGATCACACCTTCGCGAAGCTTCGACACTTCACCTTTGGTGTCTTTGGTGTCTGCTACACAAATGTGTACTATCCATCACCTGCTACCAGCTGATGATCTGCTAGTAGTGGCAGACTGGCATCTCGTGACAGAAAAAGCCCGAACTGGCTGCGGGTGCAGCGGTTTGGCGTCCGCTGCGCGGTGCGGAAGCCTGCATCTGGGTGCACACCGGCTGCGCTACCGCCTCGCAAAAGCTGGGCCCGAAGGAGCCTTCCATGCTGGTCGGTATCCGTTTCCCACCGTCCACGTAGTACACGTAGCTTACCACATGTTGCAAGGAGACGCGAGAAAGTTTGCCCGTGCGGGCGTCGGTCCACTGACAAAGCCGATCAAAGCCAGGGGATAGCTCAGGTAGTACACCTTGCACAAGCTGCGCTATGGACAGAGGTTCCAGCGGCGTATCCGTAGTCACTGGGGCTAGCAACCGGTCCATGAGCGTGTCGTGTACGTCCTCCAGCTGTTCGTAACTCCATCGCGCCTCAGGAAACTCATGACACCCCATTACCAGCGCCACTACTGGGTATACTGTGTCGCAGATGTCAACTCGCGTAGCTTCGATGGGACCCCCCAGAGTGTGGATGATGAGATGGCTGCTCGAGTAACCAGTCACTTGGCCATAACAGTAGTGGCCCTCGTGCTTCACGCACACAGCTTGTCGTACCCACGTGCCGAGCTTAGCTCCTTCTGCGTCGCTGCGGTCAACTTTTCTCGTCAGCGCCGTAGTCCTTGAAAGCCGGAGAGTCGTCTCTGAATCGTCGTCTTCGCTTCTAAGGGAGACCGTTGTAATCGAACCTCTTGAGCTCTTGATCGTAGCGTAGACAGGAGTCGTGACGGCTCCATCGACATCTTCAGGGAAGATGAGAAGGAACGACCCGCGTGGTAGAGTTGAGGTTGCCATTGGTGCCAAGTCGAAGTGTCGGCGGTTGCAAAAGAGATCTGTTTTTAGCTGCTTCTAAGCGCTTGGAAAGTTACAAACTGACTGCTCTACGCTACTAGTTCTCGTGCAAGCACGGAATAGAATCCGAGGACGGTGGCGAAGTCTTCGAACTGGTCTCGCTTCCTGATCCCGGAAAAACTGCCTTCCCTTGTGACCTCGGGAAACCGTCCATGTCTTGAGCGCAACTGGACGGACATGGCGGGATGGCAAATTCCAAAGTGAGCGATTGCCGTACCTCAGTATTCGGAGTTATACTGGGATAGGAAGCAACGTTAGTGCTGCTATCGCAGACCAAATAGGATTATATCCGTGGTACGTCAAGTCAAAAGATGACCCCTCTTGACATCTAACTGGTACATCTCTATGAAACCGATACGACTCTGGTGGCGCACTGGGCCCTCCAAAAGGCTTATATGCGTGGGCAGCCTGAACGGGTACGTTACCCATCACACCGGTATGGTCACGGTGCCGCACTGGGCCTCCAAAAGGTTTATATGCATGGGCAGATTGAACCGGTATGCGTCAGTAACATTTATCGAATAGTTGGGGTGGTGTAAAGTGAATGATTGAAGCGGACGAACTGCTGCAGAAGCAAACAAAGCAAAACATTTTCATTTTCTACAAGCAGCAAACAGATCTCGAGCAAGGTTCGTTTTATCACTGTGTATAAGCACCGCCAAGGCATGCCATACATCTACAGTTGTAAGGTGAATTACCGGGCAGACGCTGCGTCTGCGAAGCAGGCGCAGGAGATGCCCGTGGTTCGTAAAAAAAATCATGGTAATAGAAAGCGTTTATAGCAAAAACCTCCTATCCCAGTCTTCGCGGAGCCCTAGTTTACTATAGCCGATCCAACATTCGACCCTGTAATCTGGGAGAAAAGATGTAGAAGTAGTGGTCAAAAAGGTAAGAGGGATGACGACCGTGTATGATACATAAAACGGATGTAAGAGGGATGCGACCGCGTATAATACAAAAACGGATGGGCTCACTGAGGTATTTAGCTACATAGGCTTTAGATGATATGTATGCCTGTCCCTTGTGTAGGAATTGAATTCATCGTGACCCGCAAGGCCCTTGCCAAGGGTGCCACCGGGCCCATTTTTTTTCACGGTGGTGGCCTCCCTAGGAGGCTTTCATCTGTGAAATCTCGTAGGACGTAATAGTCGATGAAAACGTTAGAACCAGCTAAAGGAAAAAAGGCTATCGCCCCTTTGGGAAGGAAGTGGGTTTTCAGATAAAAAAGCGATGACACTCGCTTGCATTCAGCGTGCACTAAGGCCATCTTGTCTCAATGACTTGCACTCAGCATGCACTAAGGTCATCTTGGCTCCATCAGTGGCTTTATTCTGGACTTTGACTTGTACTATCACCTTCTTGTCGAGACTATCAATGTCGAGGTACGTCGAGCCCGGGATCGGTCGTCGCAGTAAATTCTCTAAAGCCTTGGTGCTGTAGTGTTCGTCAATGCCCCAAGCTGAGACTTCCTGCGTTCAGAGAACCCACTGTTGCGTAGGCGTCTGGTGATAGAAGATCCATTCTCCCATGACCAGTTTGTCTTGGTTGTGTGCGTGCTGAAGTGGAAGCTGCAGGCGTCTAGGTTTGTCTTCATTTAGAGCCATCGTAGAGCTGATGCAAATTCAAGGACATAAGCCTTGAACTCGCTTGTCGATTTTTTCTTCTCTCTTCAAGATTGCGTCATTGAGGCTTTGTGCATGAAGCCAGAATGTGCAGTTGATGCTGGACGAATTTAAGCCGGAGAAGATCCCTTTGAAAATGGAGCGCTTTCGAATGCTGGCAACGTCACAGCAAGCATCCATACAGTCAGCGCCCTCGATGAATGTCTGTGAATCAGTAACCTCCAATGCATATCGGATATGGTCAATGCAAGAACGACGTTGCACCCGTAACACTTGGCTTGAGCGCAACTGGACGGACATGCTTGATCGGAAGCATTGAGGACGGGATGGCAAATTTCCAAAGTGGCCAATTGCCATACCTCATTATTCAAAACCTGGAGCTAGTTACTGGTACTGTAGCGGATCCAATATATGATTTTGTCATTCTTCAAAACCAAATTATACCATACCAGTACCTATGATCCTGCAATTTGCAAAACGCGATTCTAACATAAAGATTAAGGCCACTGGTAACCGGTCCGAATATTTTATACTTAGTATAGTTTAATGCATAAGCTAAGTAGAAAGCAGCCATACTTCACTGTACTGCACAGGATTTAATGAGTAGCCGCCCATACTATAATAGTATGGAATATACTTCCTATAATCTTCAAATCCAATTCAAACACAAACACCAAAGACATTTCTTAATCCATTGCGTGTTCATGTTTGCTGGGAATCTACCAGCGCTGTCTTTAGAAACTTTTTCTGCAATGCAATATTGTTTCCCGACCTCTGATCTGCTGTATTAAAAAGGGATAATATACATGTACTCAGTCACGAAAAAGCGCTGATGAAGGTCAGTGAATTGGCAGGGCAACAGTGGTAGACATTATGATGCTGAGCTCATCCAACCCACGCGAATATACCCTACGAAAGCCAGCAGGTGGCTAGCCGGTCTAACAACTTTCCGCGAAGCATTTGACGGGCACTAAGCTTAGTTTGCCAGAGGCATGCATTGTATTTTTCTTGTTAAGAAAAAAAAATGATTCAACGTCCTTGCTCCAGTTGTTGTTGTCGTGCTAGTTCTTATAGAAGTCCTGCCTTAATCCCCGCCGCCTTCGTTTTCGCGTCGTACCATGACTTGTACACGCCGATGAGGAAATTGTCTTTTCCCATCATCTTTGCCCTGACACTGAGGGGGTCTCCCCCATCCTGTACAAGAACCTCATCGTGCTCTCCACTATGGCCGCGTTCACCTTCGTAGTTAGGCTTTTTTTCAGCTTGCCAACGCGACTTGTTAGGCTGGGTACAGCGACAGCTCTCTCTTCTCCTTCGTCGTCGACGACCCGCAAACTTCTCTTCTTGTTGGCGTCGTAGCTGGCTGTCAGCGCGAAACGCGCCGGCTCGGAATCAATCGTAACGGAGTTGGATGCCTGGGTCGAGTCTGCACCAGCGCTTGATAGTAGCGTGATCAAAGTCGCGAGGAATACCCACAGCAACAGACGCATGGCGAAAGCTTGTCAGAAATGTTCTGGGAGAAGGAGAGGAAACTGGAAAGTGAGGCGTTCTGGGCTCCACCGAGTTGGTTGATAAGAGAGTAATGCCCGCGCACGCATCACCTGCGAAGCACTGCCTGGATAGATGGATAGCTCTTCCATCTACTGTACTGTATCCTGGATAGGCAATCTAGGCTAGATTAAAATTATTTGCTTGCTCCTATACCTGCGTTCCCTAGTGCATATGTACGTACATTGACAAAGCGGTAGAGCCGGATGCGGTGTTGACGTGCTGATGTGGTAAGCTAGAATTCGTAGTCTGGATCATTGCATTCGAAGAAGAAGAAAGTGCGATACCGATTATTTATCTTCTCAACTTGCTTTGTAGATACTAACTGTAAGATTCATTCCATTCGAAGCAGTAGTCGAGTACTTGTTTTTAGTCGTATTATAATAAGCCGAACGTTCGATTTAGTTTTTATGCTACTGTAATTGGGCAAGCCAACAGTAATCGCCAGACACGCACAATATGCAGTACTTCATCGCGTGACATGGTACATATTAAACGAATGGGGCCCCGCATAAAATACCGACCACTTCGGGGGGTATTTTTTTTTGTCGGGACAGGGACCCTTTACCCTCATTGTCTTTCGTGTAGGGTAAATGAACGTCTTGATGCTACAGTAGCTGAGCAAATACACGAACGCTATTACCAAGTTCACATGCAAGATCTCACCCAAATGACCAAGGGGGTCACCGACGTGAGAGATAAGGCGTCTACTCTACGCCGTATAATAACTTGGCCGCAAAGAGCACCTCTCAACCACGCAGCGATCAACCATCAGTAGTGTTGGCGCAGCAAGTATTAGCTACACTGTACTTAAGTAGGACTTAGATATCCCTGCATAAGTGAAGTTGCATACTGAAGTGCGTCGAAAACCGGTTCGTGGTGAGAGCACCGGGTCCGGATGGGACACCAGGGACCCGCTTTCATATGTCCATGTAGAAAAAGCCAAATGTGTCTGTAAACATATCAAGCAAGTGTGTTACATGTATTATACTACATGTACTGGCCGAGGCCGTTCTTCTGCCTGATCAGTGGTCCGGGGCACGAGGAACTTCCCAATACCCGAATATTTGAGTTTTGAATCCACAAAACCAGACAGGTTGGGAAGTGTTTATCAGTTTGACAGACAGGTTGGGAAGTGTTTATCAGTTTGACGTGAAAGCTTATTCGGCCTACGACGATGGCAGGAGGCCGCTTCCCTGAACCCTTTGACAGAGGCCACGTACACCGTCTGAATTGGCTAATATTATTATAAAGCTTAAATATTTGTATTGGCAGCCCATAACCCTACGACGAGACGAACTGGTGAAGGACGTATGCCACCCAGCGGCGGGGGGGGGGGGTCCGCTCCGCAAAGGCAGTCGCTGCGCTCCTGCGATAAATACCGCGCGGGTTTGCTGTCGCTACGCTCCTCGCAACCGCTCACCTCCGTTGGCCCTCTTTCACCCCCTCCCGTAAAGACTGTGTACGGAGCCAGTCTCCAGCCCCTTTGATCGTGGAAGAGCCCAGGTCTGATTACAGACTCCTCTGCCCGAACCGGAAAGGTATACGCAAGGGAGTGGTGACCTGGCGCAGTGCACGATAACCCCTCGATCTGTGAGTTTATGAAGGGCTTGGGTGGGTGCTGGTGTCGTTGCCGGTTTCAAGAGTCCACTCTGTTTGATTTCTTGTGTTTAAACCTTTGTCTCCAGGCCGAACGCGTACGGGTAGCATGGGCAATCCTACCCGTACGCGCGGCCTTCGATAGTTTTATATGAAAGTTTGTATCAAACTAAATATGACCAGCAAAACCAATACAGGGATACAAGATCCGAGATTTGACGATATTTGGCTACATTTCTTAGGTGTTTTTAAGAAAACTTGGCTTGCCGTTTTTGAAGCAGCCCGAGCTCATATCGAGTACCTGCAAAGTGTTTCTAGCCCCTCAAGCAATTCTCTTTCTACTCTACTGACCGGTTTGTCTGTAGCACCTCTGTGTCACTCAATACAAAAAATTGGTAATTTTTGTCGATTTGTTCAACTTGCGACTGTACTTTCAACATGATGCGTTGCTCAGATCGATCCAAGAAATAACGTTTGAGCTCTTCAGTCATTCTTCTTTTTATGCCTCCAAACCGCTAATCAATCGGAGCTCTGTGGCGCGCACACTTTATTTTTAAAGTTGAGCCTACCCGTACGCTACACGCACTCTGAACTCCTATCAAATTGGCACAAGCAGGATTTATTCTCCTTGAGCAAATTGGTCCAGGGATTCGAGGAGAATGAACGGGAGAGACACTATTTCTTTTTGTTGGGTCATCCAGCTTGAACCCAGCCCGATTGAGGTGGATTGAGGTCCTAACGAGAGAACCAGATTGATAGAGAGAAACGACGACTTAGCTAAGACTCTAGATCCTAAATGAATCACTCTTGAATCCTCCAACAGGTTAACAGCCGCAGGTGCTCTGCTGAGCGACGTGTCGCTTCGATAGAGCTGTAGGCAGCTTACAACCGCGCCGAACGAACTACCACTGACCATGGAACGCCCGCCTAGTGATGCTGACGCTCCCGCGTACACTGGAGGACTGTTTCGCAGCTCTGCACCCGATCCCTACGGATATGCTGGGAGGCAAGAGAACAACGCCGTCCGACGCAAGCCCCGGCGGCCAGCTCGCAAGAAAACCAACGAGAGAGACCTGACTACGACATGCAGAGGCGCTATGACCGTGTGATCAAGGCCTTTGCAATAGAGCCCTTCGATGGATCCGCTACTTCTGGCTCTGTGGATGCAGGAGCCGCTCAATGGTTGCAACGGTTTGAGGCTCTCCTCGGTACCCACGAAGACTTGAATGGTATCCAACTGTCCGATAATGTTAAGAACGCTCTGATGTTTCAACAACTTCAGGGCCCAGCAAGCCAGTGGTATATTTCAAACATAGTGGAATTGCGCAGTTGCACTTTTGATGAACTGGGTCGCCGCCTCAAGCGTGAGTTTGGTTCGAAATTGTCGAGACAGGAGATACTAATTAAGGTGGCAAACGAGCGAAAACACCCGTCGGAGACTTACCAACAATTTTCACTCCGACTGAGGTCAATGGCTGCCGCGACGACAATCAATGGCCTGGAAACTGTAGAGTCCAACAACTTCGCGTTGAGCGCGCTCATTTCCAATGCGTGGCCGAGGCACTCCGATTCATTACGTCTGATCATCAACGAGGACAGCCAGGACCCCCTTCGTGAGATCGACCAAGCTGTAGCTCGATTGTGCACACTCTCCAAGAGCATGGGTGTGGCACCATCGCGCGCATCAACTAGGAACACTGACTACAGTACTCACCGTACTGACTACGGTACTCGTTCGGTTACGGGGAAGCGAAAGGCATCGGAGCAACTGGTGAAGAAAGAGAAACGTCAAAAGGAATTCAAACGTCCTCGCCGAGACTACTCTAAAGCTCGTTGTGGTGAATGCGGAGAACTTGGCCATACAACTGGATACCACGATCGCTTTGTGGCACGCCAGCAAGGGATGGCTCATGCTGCTGCTCAAGCCACCAAAGATGCTGACCCCGATTGTGACGACCCCGAGTTCGGGCAAGAAACGCTCCAAACTTCTGAGTGAAGGCCGCGGGAACCACGCGCGATACAACCAATCGATACTTTTGATCCAGGTGTTCGGCGTGGTGCCCCGCTCATTGACTCGGCTTCAACCTACCACATCACTGGTGACGCTAGCATATTATCGGAGTTACGGGAGTGTGAAACGCATGTTGTTGAAATAGCAGATGGACGCTTGATCACAGGAAACCAGAAGGGAAATATGACCATTGATGAACTGAAAAGAGTTGTGCTGAGCGACGTCGTCTACGCGCCTGGTTTCAGCCAGACTTTGATTTCGGTGAAAAGATTGATTGACGACGGCATGAAGGTCGAGTTTACGGACGCCGGGTGCAACGTGTACGGACCTCCCGTCATGCAAGGTGTGGCAACACGAGAGGTCTACTCATTGAAGCTTCCAACCCCGTGGCAGCGGTAGCTCTTCGACGAAACTCCATTGAGGATTGGCACCAGCGCCTAAACCACCTGAACTACCGCGCTATCACGCAGATGGCGAACTCCGGCGCCATAAAGGGGCTGAAGATCGTTGGCCGAACTACGCCAGCGAAGCCATGTGAAATTTGTGCCCTCAGCAAGATACACCGTGCCCCTGCTCCTCAAGTAGCAACTAGATCAAAAGAAGCGCAAGATGAAGTTTGCCACGGCGATCTGTCGGGGCCCTTCAAACGGAGTTACAATGGGAATCGTTATTACCTGGCCTTGAAATGGATGGATCACATTTCGGTGTACTTCCTCAAGCACAAAAGTGAAGCAGCAGGATACTTCCGCACGTACCTAAACGTAGTTAATCGACGATTTGATGGTAAAAAGAACATCCTAATCTTCCGCTCAGACAATGGTGGAGAGTTCCTCGGGAGCAAGTTTAAAAAGGTCTGCGATGATGAAGGGATCACGATGGAGGAGTCTGAGCCGGAAGTGCACCATCCAAATGGTGTGATCGAGCGAACACACCGGACTGTCACTGAAAGTGCTAGGGCGGCAATGCTTCAGGCTCAACTACCTCACTATCTATGGGAGTATGCTGTCCGAAATGTCGTGCTTACGAAAAACCGCGTACTGTCCAAAGGTGATCCGACAAAAACGCCATTCGAGAAATTTTGGGGGCGCCGGCCCGACATGAAAAATTTGAGAGCTTTTGGGCAGAAGTGTGTCGTCCTGATACCTGACGAAAAGAGGTCCACGACTTACAAGTTCCGACCAAAAGGGAGAACTGGAGTATTTATTGGGAGTGACCCTCAGCGGAAAGGCTACTTCGTCTATGTCACGGGACGTGGGCATCAGGTTGTCCACAGCCGCAGCGTCGTCTTCCTCGAGCCACCGTCTGATGCACATAATGTTGTGGAGGAGGACGAAGATCCCATGGGTGCCGATAGTGACAGTGAGTCTGAAGACGGCAGTGACGGCGCCGCCGACGTTGATACAACTGCCGCCGGCGTCAGAGTCGAAGGGAACTCCGTGAAACCAACTCGGAAGCGCGGAGGACTCATACTGCATCCACGTCAACCCCGTCGGTCGCAACAGGACGAGACATTGCCCTGCGGCGATCTGCTCGCATCGCAGGTCGAGCTCTAAGCGCCGCAGGAGCGACGCTGGACGAAATCATTCAAGCCCCACTAAATCTCCGAGAAGCTCGAGCATCGCCTCACTGGCCAAAGTGGGAAAGGGCGATTTGGGCTGAAATACAGGCCCTCCGCGATAACGACACATTTGAGCTGGTTGATCCTCCACCGGGAGTGAACGTAATTGGCACGATGATTGCCTTCCGAGTCAAAGAAGATGAAAATGGCTCGATAGAGCGCCTGAAAGCACGGATTTGCGCACAGGGATTCACCCAAGAGTTCCTGAAGGACTACTTTGAAACGTACGCTCCCGTGGCCCGACTGAACTCGATCCGCGTCTTCGTGGCACTTGCCACGCAGCTTAGATTGCACGTACGCCAGGAGATGTCCCCACTGCATACGTGAAGGCGAGACTGAATGAAGTGATTTATGTGCGTCAGCCAAAGGGATTCGAGGAGGGCAGCCGTACAAAAGTTTGGCGGCTCAAGAAGGCATTGTATGGCTTGAAGCAAGCCGGACGAGAGTGGAATGCTGAGATCAATGCGTTCCTCGTGGAATATGGCTTGGTCCCCACGCGAGAAGACCGTTGCGTCTACACTCACCCCGACCACGTGCTCATTGTACTAATCTATGTTGACGACATCCTTATAGGCTACCGAGATGAGGTCGTCATGCAAGATCTGATGAACGCTATGTACACGAAGTATGGTGTCAAGGACTTGGGTGAGGCAAAGTGGTTTCTCGGCATTTCTCTACATTTTGACCACACCCGCGGTGTCACCACGCTCAACCAAACAAAGTTCGCATCCGAAGTCACGAAGCGATTTGGAATGAACGATTGCCGACCGCGAAAGACACCCATGGACAGCGGCACAATACTGTACAGACGTGGTGACGATGAGGAAGCTGCCGGCGACGTGCCCTACCGACAGGCAGTCGGTGCACTCTTGTACTTGGCCCGGGTTACTCGACCCGACATCATGTACGCCGTGAACCAAGTAGCTGCCCACGTTGCTGACCCATCCAAAGCACACTGGACGGTCAAAAACATTCTCCGCTACGTGGACGCCACCAAGACGATGGGACTCACTTACCAGAGGTCACTAGCCCAGCCACCTGTACGAGTCTACACCGACGCGGACTGGGCCAACAATGAAGAAGATCGCCGCTCAATCTCAGGCGCTGTGGTTCAAGTTTATGGTTGCGCTGTGGCCTGGCAAACGCGACGACAGCGTGTCGTGTCCAAGTCCTCCACGATTGCAGAGTACATTGCGGCAGACGACGGGGTGGAGGAAGCGAGGTGGACGATGTTCTTAGTCAACAGACTAATGAAATGCGATGTCGCGATGCGAATCCCAGCCATGCTCGACAACAAATCAACAATCAAGCGACTCACGAACGGAAAAAGCTCAGACGCACAAAAGACTGTGGACTGCAAATTCTTCGCAATCCGTGAGGCAGTGGACAATGGCGAGCTGGAACTGACGTATTGCCCAACGAACGTCATGTTAGCGGATACTCTCACTAAGGCGTTGCCCAGAACCCGCTTTCAGGAACTACGGGAGGCGCTAGGCGTGCGTGCGTTCAGCGCTGGCGGGGAGGTGTTGGGTCATCCAGCTTGAACCCAGCCCGATTGAGGTGGATTGAGGTCCTAACGAGAGAACCAGATTGATAGAGAGAAACGACGACTTAGCTAAGACTCTAGATCCTAAATGAATCACTCTTGAATCCTCCAACACTTTTCTGATGGAAACCTGTCGCGAAGACGAGCTACCTAATTCGACAGTACAAATGGCTCGCACCAACTGTCTGGATCTCGTCGCGTCAGCTACTCAATGACAATTACCACGACGGGGGTTTGACATTTAAGCCGCTTAAATTGCAACGCAGAGTGACAGCAACGGCCTTATCCTTCGAAGGAGGTCAAATGTCGTCGTGCTGGCTTCCTGATTCACATGATCTCCAGATTTGATGCGATGGTAAAGCTCGCTCCTACACCCGGCAATAATGCATTCGTACGTAGTGTATCATCTGCTCATCGCCGCTGCAACGCCTTCTACAGACGTCCACAAGCTGCGAGCCGAACGAGATTTTCAATCCAAAGGCAAACGGCCAAGTGCAGTCCTCCGATGTGCATTAATCTATGCTTGGATGAAGACGCTCACAAGACGTTGGATCTGTCGTCTCAAGATCAAGTTGCAATATCTGCAGACTGCAGAGTTTTGCGTCGGCGACTTCCCATTTCTTTGCGGGTCAACTAGACAGAAACGCCCCTTTCACCCCACGCGAAGCATCAGAAGATCGATTCAACTGTATGAAGTATTAATAATACTACAGTACGTAGTAGCGAAAGAAGCCAAAATATCGTCAACCTTTTGGTCCGCCAATTCATTCGATAGCTCTGCACTCATGCATCGATGTACTGTACCACGTTGTTTGCGTCAATTCCACCACGAAATCGTAGCGGTCACACAAAAGCACGAGCGTGCGCGGCTTGGGCCCATTCAGTATTGTACGCACTGCGGGAAGCAGTGGATGGATGATAAACCGGCAATGCCATCATCAAACTAGGTCATAGAGGTCACTGAGAGATGAGTCTACTGAGTCGCCTCCTTCTTATTGAGCTGGCGGCTATCTGCTTTCTAATGTTGCTCGTCTACCAACCACTGGACCTTTGTATCAAGCCTTGCTGGACTTGTAGAAGTCCCGGTAGCCGAGGAACACACCGAGATTTCTCTTATCGAATCCACCCTGGATAAGCCTCAATTCCAACATGGTGGGATTCAGGTCTTTCCCGAGCCACTGTTTAAACTGCAACTGCTGTAACTCCGCGATTTCCTTCTTGTTGATGGCGTTCTTCATCCCCGCGTCAATCTTCGCCCCTACAAGAGCGCTTGCCAGCTCCAACTCACTAGAAAACTGTTTCTCCAATACCGAAATGGCTGCAAACTCGTCCGGGGCCTTCTTCCGCGTATTCATAGCAGTCGCAAACGAAAGCCACGTCCCCAACTCTGCGCTCTCGAACACCTTGCTGCCTTCCTTGTCCAGCTTGAGAAGCTTGAACGCGTCGCCCGCAGATTTCTGCTGACTCAGCCACAGTTCCTGCTGCAAATTCGCTGCTAGGGCCTTGGTGCTTGGGGCTTTCCTTGCTGCAGCCAGCATTCGGGCTACGACGTCGTCGTCATAGTCCTTCAGTAGCACTGACACTATGCGTGCGCCCGCGTTCTTCTTCTCCGTCGTTGCCACATAGGACGCCCAGCCAGTGAATGTCGGGTTCTCAAGCAGCTTCTGACTTTTACTGTGAAGACGGAGGCCCATGAAGATGTCGTCTGCACTTTGACCGCTATCAGCCCAACCTTTGACCAGAACCTGTTCCAAGCGGGAAGCTGTGGGGCTCGGTCGGCTACCCCCTATTGCGGTAAAAATCATGTTCGAGAGGACCTGGGTACCGTAGCGTTGCTGCAGAAACCGGAACATCGCGTTGTACGGCCTTTGCGGGTTTGTCTTCGTCATGTATGAGGCCCATGTGGTGAACAATGGGTTCGTCAAGAGCTTCTCCCCGTCATTTTCGAGCTTGAGAAGGTTGAAAACGTGCTCTTTGCTTAGCTTCCGGTCAACCCACGCCATGATTTGAGCCTTTTCCAAGTTCTCAGCGACAGACCTTGTCAGCGAGGATTGCTTCTCTTGGGCAATTAAACGGGCTAGAGCCTCGTCTCCGTAGCGAGTTTTCAGCCTGGCGTATAGCAAACCGTAGGGGTTCTCGCTTAGCGTCTCCACGTAGGACACCCAAGTGTTCAACGCTGGACTCTTCATGACCGATACGTCGTGTTTGAGCTGAAGAAGAGCGAACGCGTCGTCGGCTGACTTCTCGTTGCGCCTCCACTTTTCCAGCTGTAGCTTCTCCAACCTTGATGCAAGCGCCTTGGTGCCAGACACCTCCTTCGCAGCAAGCAGCATGCCGGCGAGCGCTTCATCGTCGATCTTGGAGCTCAACGTTGAAAAGATGGCTGCATCGGCATCTGCGGGAACTTTCTTGTAAGAAGAAGCCACCGAAGTCACCCACTTCTCGAACTTTGGACTCTGGAACACGTTGGACGTAGTTGCACCAAGCTTCAGCCGCGTGAAGAGCTTGTCAGCAGCCTTTTGCTTGTCCGGCGTCAGCTTGTAAATGAGCGTCGAGATTCCGTCGAGACCTCTCTTCTGAATCGTCCTCGACTTCATCTAGTGTTGTCTGCAAATGAGCGCGTAGGTAGCGGTGGGTTTGAGTGCCGACCTGATGAATGTGGTGAAAGTCGGAGTGTTCTCAATGTCCGCCTTTGAATCAATAGTTGCCATGGAACCCCCGATGCGTGCGGTCAAAGCAAGGAGGACGAATAGCCTTGCACTCCATAGCACTTGTCTTGAGCGCAACCGGACAGACATTGTTGGTCGGAAGCACCGAGGACGGGGTGGCAAATTCCAAAGTGACCACGTGGTAGCCGATCCTGATATACGATCTTGTAATCGACAAAACCAGATTCCAACATACGTCAAAGTAAACATGCACATGTTTGCTAAGAAGCCTACCAGCCCCGGCTTTTGATTATTTTTTTTTTGCGTCTTATAGAACTTTCGTAACAACAGCGTACTTGTACATAGTTTCGGGGGTGTTACTACATGGTATACAGAGTTTCGTTCGGATAACACGAAGAATTGTGTGGTACAACCACCATTTCTTTTGATGATACAGCTGATGTAATCGAGACACGGTGCTCTTCACGTAGCGGGATGTCAAAGAGGAAGGCGAAATGCGATGATATTTATGCTAATCACATTACTTTAGCTTTATTATAGCTAATTGCGTCCTTGAAAAAGCCAACAATTCCCATGTAGCTACAGTAATCTCCATTCAAGCACAAAACCGGATTTGTGTAAGTTTGCACCACATACAGACAATCCCCTCGCTAGTCATGGCGTCGGGAACCCACTTTTATTCCTAGATGAGGGTATTCCTGACGTAGGGTGTACCATGGGGTGGTACACTGGACTGTACCACATATATGGTACGTATTGGTGCAGTCTTTTGGTTACATAGACCTAAAAAGGTTGCTCAAATCGACGAGCGGACATGAATGGAATTCGTGCAGATAACGATATATACCTCGGCAACACCGAAAAGAAAAAAGTATATTTAATATAATACCGTAAGACATGTGGGGCATGATGTAGGTAATGGTACCGATGTGCAAAATAAGTTGCCACGATAGTATTGAGACTAATGTTGGCAAGCTCCATTCTATTCAAAGGAACGGTACTAGCAGGTCTGAAAGCCAGCTCCAAATGCTAATGCAAGCATTAAATATGAAATGCGGCATGAAAAAATGGACAATTAGAGCTGGTATCCTGGTTAGACTACTGCAGACGTCCTGTACAGAATGGTCTTTTCCCATAGTTAAGCACCCCAACACATTCATAATCCGTGATTTTCTATTCCTTATGACGATTGAGGGGTGAGGGGGAATATTTACTTGGCTTTTATGGGACGGCCATTCAGAAATCGTCGGGACCCACCTTTATATTTCTGATGAGAGGGTATTCTTATCCTAGGGATTACTACCGAGGATCGTCTGTAGCGCTCGTCTTTCGTTCCCGTAACAGCGATATGTACAGTAAGGACAAAAGTGTCTGTAAATGTACTACAAATTTTCGCAAGCTTCCCACGAGCTGAGAGGAGCACTGCTCGCGGGAACGAGCAGGAGCAGCCAATACAGAAAGAGCGCGCTCGTTCCGTTTTGTACGCTCTACTGCTATCCGATTTAAAAGGGGAGCGATAAATTCTGCTCCAAATTTAATTGGTTATTTGTAAAAAAAAAAAGAGCGAGCCGTCCAGCAAAGTCAGCGACCCGAAGCCACCAGCTCACGTCCGTGCAGAAGACCACGCCCGTGCAGAAGCAGGACCTCGCCAAAGGGCGTGCCTGTGAAGAAGCAGGAGCCCCCGCTCAGTGAGCCGAACCCCGGCGCCCGTCCTGAAGGAGAAGCCCCAGCTCCTCAGCCGAAGCCCGCGCCCGTGCAGAAGCAGGAGCTCCCGCGCAGCGACCAGAAGCCCGCGCCCGTGCAGAAGTCGGACCCCCGCTCAGTGAGCCGAAGACTGCACCCGTCTTGAAGTAGGAGCCCCCGCTCATCGAGCCGAAGCCCGCGCCCGTCGAGAAGGAGGAGCCCAGCCCGTGCAGAAGACCACGCCCGTGCAGAAGAAGGAGCCCCACCCACCTCGCCGAAAGACGTGCCGGTGAAGAAGCAGAAGCCCCAGCGCAGCGAGCCGAAGGCCGCGCCCGTACAGAAGCCGGAGCACCCGCTCAGCGAGCCGAAGCCGGCACCCGTGCTGTAGCCGGAGCTCGAGCCCAGCGACCATAAGCCCACGTCCGTGCTGACGAAGGAGGTGGTGCTCGCTGTTGTGGAGACGTGTAAAGAGCCCGGCCACAGTCCAAGCAACTAAAGTTCATGCACCAGGAACCTGTTTTAGTCCAATAGAGGCTGGCAGTGATCGAGAGAAAAATTTCGCCCATCTGTAGACGACCGCCACCAACGGGAGACTTGGTTCGCTTCGCGCCCGACAGCGATACGGAACCCGCATGATGGTAACACGAGCTCAGGCTCGCGCAGCCGCAGCAGCGACAGAAGGAAACATTTGGACGTTAATCCTGTGTCGGATGGTGCTATAGCGATTGCATCTGAACGCACGTTGACGGAACAGTGTCGCGGCCATCCTGTATCAAATGAACAACAAGCTGGTGTTATAGTGAACGAGTTCTGGGCCCGCACTGAAGCACTAGCAACAAGCTATACGGCACTACAGCAACAGCAGGCTCAGCAAGTGCAAAGCCAAGGTGAGGCGTTATTGGCAGCGCAAGTGTCTGCGACGCAAGGTCTACAACAGCTTGCTGAACATCAACAGAGTACAAGTGCTCGGCTTCAATAAGATCTTCATGATACCCGTACTACTATGGAGTCGCATCTTAACGCACTTGCGCGAATGCAGACAGAGCACTGTGAGCAGCTGGAAGTAACTTTGAACGACCGATTGAGCGCTGCACGCGTGCAATCCCAGCACGAGGCAGATGAAATTCGCGGTGATATGGAGCGTCACATGCAGGAATTGCAACTGGCGAAGACGGAGAGAGAATCGGCAGTCGACACAGCGCTGCAGACGTTGTTTTCTCGCGTGGAGGCAATGCGCATATCAAGACCAGAAGTGCAAGAGGAAATCAGTCGACATGTGCGCGAGCATTGGAGGGCCGTGACTGATACGGTATTCCGTCATGTTCACCGAGGGGCAAAAGATCTGGTGGAGACGCGTATGAGTGATGCAGAACAGCGTTTAGCTTCGGGGCACTAGCAGAGCCAATATCACTCGGTGTCCATGAAGCTATCAGTGTGGTGGAGGCGAAGTTGGCAGCCCGCGTTGAGCAATTATATCAAGACGATATGGCCCATGTGAAGCAGAACTTAGTGCGGCACGCCGACCAGCTTATTGACCAGCACGGTGCAGCAGCTCGTCAAGCGCTCCGGGATGACGTTTTACGCGTGGAGCAAGTGCTGGACGACCGGCTTCAAGCTGCACTGCAGACGATATCAGCTGAGCTCAGTCAAAAGTTCGAGCAACATACTTCCAAACACAAGGGAAGTCTTCATCAGCTAGAAACGGAGATACGAACTATGAAGGAGCGAGTGGCCTCTTTGGAGAAACAGTCTCTTGCCAATGCGGCGGCAAATGCTGCGCCAATGGCGACGCCGTCAGCAGACAAAGGGCTGGAGCCGGTTCACGAGTGTTATGCTGTTGCTGACGATGGGGAAAAGGCGTCATCCTCCGTCCCTGCGTAGCGTGGTGAAAGGAATACTGTCGGATGCCACATGTAGTTTGCGGGCGATGAAAGCCGGACGTGTGCAGCGAACCGGCAGCGGACGTATCCCACATCTGCAACACAAGAAGCCATCCGTGGAGCAAAGTCGTCATCCGCGAAAGTCTGTAAAGAGAAGCCCCACCAGCCTCGGATTGTTAGCAGTGACTAAGGAAGTGCAGGACGAGGTGCGGATGCGCGCAGAAGCCAGGGCGTCTGAGCTCGAAAGACGTGTGGGTAGTATATGATTTCGCTGTTAATCAACTGTGACAAACTTATCCAACTGGTGTGATTGTAGAAGCGCTCCTAATCTCTTCAGCCGGCTATTAAGTCTCCGTGAGCGTTCGGAGCAGTGAATACGTCTTCATTGCCACTGAACAAGTCCGAGAGGCTAGTACTCGACAAAAGATCCGCCAGAATATCATCGCCAAATCCTTCAGGTATACACTTGATCGGGTACGACATACTGGATGGGATGTGTGCAGGCAGGTCCGTGGTTGATATTTCCTCGCATTGTGTGAGATCCACAAACGTGCGGTTTCGATTCAGAAAGACCCCCATGTCGACGTTATGTTGTGAGAGGCGTGTCTGCGGTGGTGTAACCATGTTGCCAGCCATGCTGAAGTCCCTCTCAATATGCGCCGATGAGGATGGTACCGCAAAAAGCAGTTTGGCCGCTTTCGGTAGAATTTGATATCGCTTCAGCTGCTCAAGTCCACACCAATAGTCTAGTACTGTTTCTTCATCTCCATCAGCCTTTATCTCCAAGCCGCTAGTATCTAAACTCCAACGATGTAATTCCTCCTCCACCACTGTTCGCGATGACTGATGTACTGCTGGGCGTGGGTAATTGCACGAAAATTCTGCCTCAATCTCCTCGTAGAACTCAGATCGAGAATCCGCGACTGGGATTTCGACTTCCTCGTAATTTGGCTGTCCGGTGACGACTGTGCTTAAAACATCGCAAAGTTTTTCTTGGATCTTTCCACACACGTACTCCAACCGAATTTCAGCGTCTTGGGGTGAGTGACCATGATGTTCACAACAAAACTTGACTATTCGGTGCAGTGCCTTTTTCAGGCCGTTTATAGGATGGGTGAAGCCTAGCTTGCATTTCAAAAACAAACGACGCTTGCTGGGTCTCGCTCATTTTATAGTATCGAGAGAATAGTCGAGTATCAAGCGCTTCGGCCAACCGTTTCCGCGTAAAACGTGCCAGTGCGGTCAGCTCACTTGGTTGAATCCATTTAGGATTTTGCTGGTAGCTAGATAGTGCTTAAGGGACTTCTCCGTGTCGAGCGTGTTCAGCCTGATCAAATAAAGAGCATGTAGTACAGCAACTTTGTAACGGGTTACACGAATGTTACCCGAAGGGTTACGAAGTGTGGCACACACAGGCTTGTGTGGTGCACGCTGTCTAACCTATTTCAGTAGGAGAATCAGTACATGGCTTCAGAGCCACAGATTATGCATATGACTAGGGTTCACTATGCTAGATAGTGAACCAGATACATTTACACCGAAGGCGGCTCTGCCGCGATAAGAGAAACATTCACTTTGAAGATTCACAGCTAAGAGTTAAGGGTTGACTCTTGGAGTCCGTAGGGAGTACGGACTCGTGCGTTCTGGTATTAGAACGGGCTATCTTTAGCCGCGACTCTGTGAGTCTGTTACGTCTTCCTCTGACGCTAAAGCTACGGCAGCCCCGCTGCACTTGGTAGCACTTGTAGTCAATCCGACACCTGAGTCTGGATAGACTGACCCTCTGTGGAGAATGGAGCAGTTCGCTCACTTGCCCCCGAACCAGCAGGATGCGCTTAAAAGCTTATGTCCTTGCTGGGCCCGGAGGGCGTGACGCAACTGGCGCAACAAGGCCCCGACGCGGTGAATGCGCGCCTCGAGGCGTTCTCCAGCTACGAGAATGCTCTGTTGGAGCACCTCCAGCAGAGGATGGCGACGGCCGTGGCGCCGCAAGCGCCCGCTACGTCATCCGACGCGGGAACAAGACCCAAACCGCTCATGTTGAGCGTGAAGACCTTCGAAGGCAAGGAAGGAAAG
Organism: Phytophthora melonis; assembly: GCA_024211575.1. Taxonomy (NCBI): domain Eukaryota; phylum Oomycota; class Peronosporomycetes; order Peronosporales; family Peronosporaceae; genus Phytophthora; species Phytophthora melonis. Next base: position 463,961 of record JAMXKT010000073.1, read on the forward strand.
CAATGCTTTGGACCCGTGAAGTCGAGATGGCTATGAGCTCAGCTCTACTCCGGACGGAGTCGCAGCGCGTGGCGCTAGCTATCTCGAAGCTTGGTGGGCGAGCGAGAGAGTGGGCACTAACGTCAGGGACGTCGGTCGACACGGCCTTCCCGACGTGGGACCAGCTGGAAGCAGCAACTGTCCCGAGTGTTCGCTCCGCCTAACGAGGCGTATCGCGTGCGCTCACGCTTCCTGGCTACCCGACAAGGCAAGAAGGATTTGGTGGACTATGTCCAGGAGTTGAGAACTCTCATTGCGGGCATGTCTGCCGAGCCTCTGGCTGAAGTAGTCATCGTCACGGTGTTTATGGAAGGACTTCGCACTGGCGTGGCCAGGACGGAAGTCTTCCGCACTCACCCAAGCTCTTTTGAAGAGGCTGTGAGCATCGCGTTGAACGCGGAGCACAACTTTAAGTCGTCAAGACTTGGGTGGAACGCTCCTCACACCAGTTCGTCGAATGGTCCGGAGCCTATGGACCTCAGCTATGCTGAAGACAGAAGAAGCCGAGCTTCGGGCTGCTGAGCAGCGGCGCGGCATCCGCCGATGCTTCATCTGCGGTGACACGCGTCACTTGCGCGCCGGATGTCCGCTGCGCTTGCAGCGCCAGGCTTCGTCAAGCCGCTCTTCGGGTTCGAGCCAGGGCTCTGGTTCGTCTCGGGGAAACGACAAACCCCAGTAGGCGCGGGGCGGCCTACTGGGGAGGAACTAAGTTCTATTGAACCTCGGCGAGGTGGAGGTCGACAGGACTTAGCCCCGAAGAGAGCTGTACTCTATACCACGGAACGTGTGTGCAAGCCAGGCTTGCTAGTTGTCAGGCTTGGGTGAAGGGCTTCACAAAGCCATGGACGATTTTGATCGATTCAGGAGCGTCGGGTAATTACGCCCGGCGTTCCACGATGGACGGAAGTCAGCTTTATGCTGAGGCGCTGGTAGCGCGTGGGAGTGACATCGTCACTGTTCGTCTCGCGACGGGCACTCGTGTCACGGTGCCTAAAGTCCCTGTGGACTTGGGCGTGAAGTTTTAGATTTTGATAGCGTGGAACGCTGTCTGGTCTTAGACCTCGATTCGAGATATGATCTCATCCTTGGTATGGCGTGGCTGGAACGCCATGGGCCTTGGATAGATTGGAGGTCGAAGACCCTTGGTGCTACGCACTTCTCTCCTGGTGGAGCATTGGCGAGTCATGAACCCACCTCTGCTAGGAAGCAGAAGCGCTTCTGGCGCGAGCACTGGACCGGAGTCGGTCAATGTGCTGAACATCGGAGTTTCCGAGTTGATGGACACTGCGTGTGTCGAGAACGAGCGTTCGAGCGTGGCTCGTGGACGGCAGGTGGAGCGGCACGAATTCCGCTGAGCGGGTGTGCGTCTGAGGGCGACGCCCTGCTGCGTGCCAGTGAAGGCGCGGTCGACGAGAGGTCGAGTGAAGGTGGGCGTTGCCCGGATCAGGATGTGGAGCGGCACTAATTCCGCTGAGCGGGTGTGCGTCTGAGGGCGACGCCCTGCTGCGTGCCAGTGAAGGCGCGGTCGGCACGATGCCGAGGGACAAGGGCTCTGCCCGGATGAAGATCGTGGAGTGGCACGTAATCCACTGAGTGGAGGCTGCGGGTCGTGCAGCCCTTCGCTGAAGTGTCGATCAAGACACTGGTGCTCCTCTGGAGCTGAATGAGGTGGTGATACCTGGCGTCAAGAAGCACGCGAAATCACGGAGCTCTTCTGGGCGGACAGTGTCCATGAAGAGGCGGCAGCGCCGCAAAGCGCTGGCGGCGCGACGCAAAGGCGTCTGCGGTCTCACGAGTCGAGAAGGGTGTGCCGAGCGGTGAGGCTCCACACAAGAGCGAGCAGCTCTACACACTCGTGAATGGAGTGACGGGCGACGTCGACGGAGATGTCCAGTCTCACCGACTTGCCCTCACTATCTGCTCTCCTGGAGCTGGACGAGATGTCCTTGGCCGAGTTGGGCGAAGCCTTGAAGGCTGGAGACTTGGCGGAGGTGGTGGTCATACGACCTGAAGAAGAGTTGAACTCGTCCTCGCTTCTGGATGAAGCTGTCCTGGAGGACACTAAGAAGGCGCTGAATGCGCGAAGCAGATCGGCGATCCTGAAGGATCCGTCGGACCCCTTGTACCACGTGGTGAAGGATTATCAAGACGTGGTCTCAGAAGGAACCGCCCTCGGGGCTACCTCCGGATCGAGGTGTTCGACATGAGATTGATCTCGTTCCGGGAACGAAGTACTGCGTGACGAGGCAGTGGCCTCTGCCGAAGGAGCAGTGTGACGTCATTGACGCGTTCTTCCGTGCGAAGCACGAGGCGGGCATGGTGCGTGAGAGTAAGTCTCCTCACTCCACGCCGACGTTCTGTGTCAGAAAGCCGAATGGCAAGTGGCGTATTGTGCATGCTTTTAACAAGCTGAATGCCGCCACCATTCCGGCGCAGACGCCGATTCCTCGGAAGGACGTTCTTCAGAACAACATGGCAGGATGTACGATGTACAGTGCGCTCGACTTGGTCGATGGCTACTACCAATTGCTCATGAGAACGAGCGACATTCCTCTCACTGCGGTGAGTACTCCGAGCGGCATGCTCTGGGAGTGGTTGGTGATGCCCCAAAGGGCTCTCGAACGCGCCAGCGACGTTCAATCGTCTTGTGACGCAGCTCTTCCGGCCCCATCGGGCGTACGCGCAGACGTACTTCGATGACATCTTTGTCCACAGTCGTGCGGAGCACTGGGAAGACTGATATGGAGAACCATGTCGAGCACCTGCGTGCTGTGCTCGAGTGCATGCGATCAAAACAAGTTGTATGCCAACATTGACAAATGCATCTTCGGAGCAGAAGAGATTCCCTTCTTAGGGTGCTTCATCGGGAAGCGTGGCCTGAGGGCCGACCCAGTCAAGGTCAAGGCCATTGTTGACTGGCCGGTTCCCCAGAACCAGAAGGATCTTCGCAAGTGGCTTGGCTTGGCCAATTACTTGCACAAGTACAGCGAGAATTACGCTGAGATGGCTCGGCCACTCTCAATCTCCTGAAGAAAGGACGCGGAGTGGTGTTGGAACACCGAGCATCAAGATGCGTTTGCGGCAATTAAGGATAGTCTCCTTCATGCGCCTATTCTGGCTTTGCCAGACCCCGCTCGTCCGTTTAGTGTCGTCTGTGACGCCTCGGACTTTGCCATCGGCTGTGCCCTGCTACAAGCAGACGCCGAGGGCGCGAGCGCGTGGTGGCGTTCGAATCTCGTCAGCTGAAGGCTGCTGAGAAGAACTATCCTGTCCATGACAAAGAGCTACTTGCGATGAAGTATGCGCTCGTCAAGTTCAGGGTTCACCTGTTGGGCTCTCAGCCGTTCGTGATTTACACGGATCACGCGTCGTTACGCACTGCGACTCAGTCGCCTCATCTCTCCGCAAAGGATGGCCCGTTGGCTGTCCTTCTTCGCGGAAGTACAACTTCGAGGTGAAGTACAAGCCTGGCAGGCAGAATGTCTCGCGGACGCGTCTTCTGTCGCGCAGGCCCGGATTATGAGCTGGCTCATGCTAACGACCGTGACTTCGTCATTACCGGATCTGATCCGAACGGCTTATGCCAAGGATGACACTTGTGTCGCGTTGCTGAAGGCTCTCGGGAGCAGAGGAGTTTCCAAGACTCGGACATTGAATTGTCGGCGCGAGTGCGCGCGCGTTTGCATCGCTACACCCTCTCGATGGTGGCCTGCTTTGTTCTACAGCACTGGCTCCGGAGACACGCCACGCGTGGTCATCCCTCATGATGAGGACCTGAAGTATCGTATCCTCTATGAGGCCCACGACACGCCGGTGGCGCTGGCCATCTTGGCCGTGAAGACCTACAGCTCGGTGAGCACCCACTACTGGTGGCCGAAGATGTACAAGTGGACGAGCACTTATGTGCGCACGATGCGGAGACGATGCCAGCAGAGTGAAGTCGTCACCCCATGCTGCGCAGCCCCGTTGGCAAACTTGCCTGTCCCTTCCGGGCTGTTGGCAATCCCACATGAAGTATGGACTTTGTGTTTCCGGCCTGCCGGCGGATTGCGGCGGGCAACACTGAAGTCGTGGTCTTTGTAGACCGACCTGAGCAAGACGGCTCACATTGCGGCTGTGCCGGATACCATCGATGGTAAAGGGTACAGCAACGCTGTTCTTGGACCGAGTGTTTCGACAACGCATGGACTCCACTGTTGGTCGTTGTCTCGGACCGAGACCCCATTCACAGGCAGCTTCTGGAGCGCGGTTTTGCGGTGCTTGGCACCAAGCTGGACATGTCCACGGCGGATCACCCCGCAGACCGATGGTCAGACAGAGCGAGTGAATCGCGTCGTCGGACGATGCTCCCGCAGCATTTGCGCTGAGACGCCGAAGCGCGTTGGAGGCGCTATGCTGCCACTCGTTGAGTTTGCGTTGAATAGCCAACGCCGTGCCGCACATGCCTCGACCGGCTACGCCGTTCTACGTGAAGCAGCTTGTCCCATCCCGCGCGTCCCGCTGACGCCGCCACGTGGTGGCCTCGGGCGGTGGGGAGGGAAGCCGATTTAGCTGATCCGGCTAGCTGATGTCAGCCGGCTACTGTTCGTAAACAGGTTGACACTTTCTTGTCGACCTGCGCTTGAGTGTCTTACGACACGATGCGTGACACGCAATGGCTGAAGCCAAGACAAACAAAAGGAGACATGCGGATGCTAAAGGCAGAGGCAATGTTGACAGCAGTTGTAGATCGGGGACCTGGTATTGCCTTAAATGCTAAGAACCTACCTACACATGCAGTGTCCGCTGTCTTCAGAAGACGAAGTTGCGCCCGCAGCTTCATTGGACCTTTCAAGGTCGTGGCCAGGAAGGGCGCTTGCGTACACGCTCAATCTTCCGAAAAAGAAGATGCGGACCCGCACCCGTCTTCTACGTGGGCTTGCTCAGAAGCCGTACCATGACCCGGACGCAAGGTGCAAATGGAGGCACCGAGGGCGACGGGTCGCAGGCGCGGAGGTCGCGAGCGTCGAGGACGCAGTCGCAGGCGTCACAGACGCGACCATCATCCGCAGGCACTGCGGGGCACAGGCGGAAGGCTCTATGGCATCGGCGGTGCCGCGAGCCCCACTGAGGGCAGGGTCGGAGTCGGAGGTGCCGCAGGCTGGGGGCCACCGGCACGCGGGAGGCGCAGCGGGCGGGCCCTGCATGTGCGGGCCAGAAGGTCAGTCTGACCCTGCAATGCCAGGCCTGCTTTGACGCCCGAAGCTCCGGAGAGCTCCTGGCTACGACGATCGTCGCGATCGCCATAATACTGCACCCAGCTCTCCAAGTGTCGGAGCCGGTCCCAGACCTCCGCGAGGCACTTGAACCCAGCTCAAGTCCCGAGCAAAGCTCGTCGAGCTCTCTCCCGTGGCAGTACGCGCGAGACGCGCATCGACATCCCTGGACGCATGGTCCCGAAGGCGGAGTCGTCCCTGTTTGCTGAACCTCGAACGAAGCTCATCAAACGTCGCGGGGGCGGCGGGTGCGTCCTCCACCGGCGCTGCTCGGTGAGCAAGGGAACCTTCACTACCATGTGGAGCGCCTGCTGGCAGAAGCGGCGGTGCCGGGGTCCAAAACCAGTAGCTCTGGTAAAGTGGCGAGGGTATCCACACTCCAGAGAACTCATGAGGAGTTTGAAGTGCCCCTTCGCCAAGACTGCCCAGACGTCTGTGGACGCTTTTGATCGGCTTGATCACCCAGCGCCCCGTGGGGCTCCGAGGCCGGCATGCCCGGCCGTCCACGCGCTTCCCGGCAATAGGCTGGGAGCTGCTGGGAGTCAGCCACATTGCTCCGGGGGTTTGTGCCTGAGCCTACAGCGCTCACTCCCTCACGGGTAGGAGCGACTGGAGGGCTCAAAGGGGCGAAGCGCGCAGCGCTAGGAATGGAGTCTGCGGCTGAGCGTTAGCCGAGAGGCTGCGTTTGAAACTCCGGATCTTCGCAAAGTCAGAAGCGGAGCTTGCGTTCGATACTGAACTATCCACTTCGCTGAAGCTAGCTCGAAGAGCATCCATGGAGCTAAGCTTCTTCTGGCCTTCTCAGCCCAGAGCTCGGGCAGAGCCTCGTGTTCGGTCAGAGCTTTCGCCCGGGCTGGAGCACCACGGTGCGGTACGATCCGCATTGCGGGCACCTGGACAACCCCTTGCCTTGCCCAGGCGCAACCGCTCGCCCGGTACTCGGAGACAGTCGTAGACTGTGGAGTCAGAAGTCGCTGTCGTAGAGACGTTCGAAGAGCGATCTCCTCCGGAGTACGGGCCGCAGGCTGGCAATGACATGCTGAGCCAGCGTCGGCGCTGGAAAGCCTGGCAGCATGCCTCGCACGCCCAGGGAGAATCCCACGAGGCCGGAAGCCGGTACTCGGCGGTGCTGGGGTTCAGCAGGGGCCTGCAACTCCCCCGGGGGCGCTAGAGGAGAGCGCACCTGGAGGCCAGCTGCGCCGCAACCTGCTCGGATTGAGCCTCGTCAAAAGGGGTTGGAGATGACGAAGGGCCCAAGGGCACTTCCCCACACGAGGCGGAGAGTACCGTGACTCCAGTGAGCTCGCGCAGCTCGCGGAAGCCGGAAGAGCGTTCAAAGGAACGGATTTGGAGTGCGCAGCGGTGGCCGCAACTCCCTCCCTCGACAGCCTGCAAGTGCGCTCGGTAGAGGATCGGCTCGACGAGGCGCGCAGGAGACGCTCGCGCGCGGCGCTCTTGGTCGCCGGGAGCTCGACGGAAGCCAGCTGCTGGCCGACGTGCCCACACCTCCGCGTTGTGCCCGGCGACGTGGGCGAAAGCGTCGCGGCGAGTTTCAGGGGAGCGATGATGTGGGGACCGCTGCTTCCACCCTCCGCCATGGCTCGGAGAGCCGACATCCGAACTCGCTGTAGTCCACCGGTCGCCCTCCCCTCCTCATGTCTCCGAGAAGAGAGATCTTTGGAGTCCATGGTCGGATGGGCTGGAGTGCTCCCGAGGGGAGCTGGGGGCTGGCGATGCTCGCCGCCGAAGCGTGGCGAGGCGCGTTGCTGCCGCGAGAGTACTGGGAGACCGAGATCTGCAGGAGGCGCCTGGTCGGTGTGCGCACCTGCGCCCGCGGGAGCTTAAAATTTCCGCAGGCACGAGGTGCCGAAGCGCGAAGGGCGAGGCTCCGAGGCGGACCTCGCGGAGAGGGTTTCTGCCGGTCGAAAGACCAAAAGGCGTTATGACTTGAAGTCATGTGAGGGCGCGTTAGCGCCGAGAAGTTCTCGAAGAGACGTCCGCACGATGTGGATTGACTCGTTCAGAGAAGGAGGCTTGACAGGAGACAAGACCCGGTCGTTGACCGTTAAGCAGCGTGGACACCCGTGTCCCACGGTTTTGAGTGGGGAGAGTGCTAACAGGGGTTACACGAATGTTACCCGAAGGGTTACGAAGTGTGGCACACACAGGCTTGTGTGGTGCACGCTGTCTAACCTATTTCAGTAGGAGAATCAGTACATGGCTTCAGAGCCACAGATTATGCATATGACTGCAGGGTTTCACTATGCTAGATAAGTGAACCAGATACGTGACCATTTTACACCGAAAGGCGGCTCTGCCGCGATAAGAAGAAAATACATTCACTTTGAAGATTCACAGCTAAGAGTTAAGGAGGTTGACTCTTGGAGTCCGTAGGGAGTACGGACTCAATGTGCGTTCCTGGTATTAGAACGGGCTATCTTTAGCCACCGCGACTCTTCTGTGAGTCTGTTACGTCTTCCTCTGACGCTAAAGCTACGGCTTACAGCCCCACGCTGCAAACTTGAAGTTTGGCTCCTCGGCTTGACACATGCGTTTCACAGCTGCTATCTCGGCCCGTAGCAGCGAAAGAGTGTGAACTGAATCCAAGTGATCGCACTTTCCAAAGGAAAAACCGGCGGCACCTTATCTTCACGTTCTGCTTTTTCGTTTTCGTTCATGCATACCATGCAACAATAGCTGCCGAATTCTCCAAAGCGCCGTTGTAAAACTATTAGAAATCTTCCGGGGTTGTAGTCAAGGAGTTGAACAGTTCCTGTAGTCGTCTGCGTCCGGCAAAGTTCTTGAAATAGATTTCCTGTCGTCTCTACACTGCGGACTTCAAATAAATTGTTTTTGACTTGCGTGATGAGTCGTGTCATGTCAATCAGGTTCGCAGATTTGCGAATGTCATTATATTCATACCACATGCTTCTTTAGTAGCGGCGTGGGCCATATGTGCTACACACCACTCCCATCGTAATACTTCAGCTTCTTTGCCAGCTTAGGTTTTTCACGTCAGGGCCGGCATCGCCCCTAGTTGCGGCATGTACACGTGGTGTTTGCGAAGATTGAAATCTATCCAATACTTTCTCCATCGCATGCCAAAAGGGTCCCTGTATTCCGGTATCCTACGATCTCCACATACGCTGGAGTTAAACTTTCGCGTTCCTAGTAAGACTGAAGTCATTTACGACAGGCTTCATCGACCAAATACAGACGCATCCAGAGATGCTTGTCATGACGTTCGTTCGACAGGTCAAAAATCTGCCATTATGACAAAATTCGCCCACGCAGATCGATTTCGATCAAGGAAGTCTATGATTTCCGCTTTAGCCAAGCTATAGATCTCAATGATACACTTCCGCGATCCGCCCAGCGATTCAGCACAGATCCGCATCTCTTCTGCGCGACAACTTGCTCCGAATTTTCGACTCATCATACTCGCCAGTACAGAGCGGCAAGTAGTTGTTCACAATGCGAAGCGTTTCTAGTAGAAGACGCAAGCGCTGAGGGTTCGTACGATACAGAGTGGATGACCGCAGCAACTCGATCCATTATGACAAAATTCGCCCACGCAGATCGATTTCGATCAAGGAAGTCTATGATTTCCGCTTTAGCCAAGCTATACATCTCAATGATACACTTCGCGATCCGCTTAGCGTTCAGCTGATCAGTCATCTCTTCTGCCCGACAACTTTGCTCCAAAATTTTCGACTCATCATACTCGCCAGTACAAGAGCCGGCCTTAAGTAGTTGTTCACAATGCAGAAGCGTTTCTAGTAAGAAGACACGCAAGCGCTGAGGGTTCATTACGATGCAAGTGGATGACCGCAACAACTCGATCCGTTGCCAGCAAATTACGCTACGAATCAGTTTCGATCAGGAAGTCTATGTTCCTTTAGTAAACTATACATCTCAATGATACACTTCACGATCCGCTTAGCGTTAGCTGATCCTCTTCTGCCGACAACGTCCATTTCGACTCATCATGCTCGCCGGTGCAGAGCGTAGTGGTTCTGGTAACGGCTTGTTCTGATGAAGACGCAGGCGCTGAGGGGTTCGTACGAGTACAGAGTGGATGACCGCAGCAACTCGATCGTAGTGTCTCGTTTCCTCTTCCTGGATTACTCTTTCTGCATTCGATCTTCTTTGAGGAAATGTGCACCTTACGCCAAGTGCTCTGTTGCCTGAGAGGTTTTTGCCTTTTGATAAAGCAATCATAACTCCAGCAGTCCGACAAGCTTGCTCCGCGAAAGCAAACCCATCAACCTTCCAGTGTGCCGTTCTCCATATGCTCCAACATGAACTAACCCGCTCCATAAAAATCCAGCGACCGTTCTGGTCGCCGAGGGGTGGATTTGATTGTATAGCCTGAGGGCGGATTCGTATTCACGTACCGCAGAACGACGAACTCCAACTGGTATGGCAACACCATTATTGCTGCTCAGAATCCGATACCTCGCACACCTGCGCGTGCACTCTCCACGGCGGCGAGCACCACCTCCCTTCTGCACGAGTGCCGCCAATGGTCCGGTCGCTTGACCTGGAAACCCCTATGCATCTGCACGGACGCGGTGTTCTAAACTCGGTGGGCTGGGGCTCCGACTTCTTCACCGGCGCAGTCTTCCCGGTCGCTTGTTGGTACACAGTCAGGCGCTCAGACATCTTCTCCTGAGACTATAAGTGAAACTAAATTGTTGCGCGACTTTAACATGCTGTACGACTATCATGTTGGACGAAAGTACCGTAGAAGGATAAAAAACAGAGTAAAAAACAGCTTGGCGAGCGCTGAGGGTTAAGAAATCTGCTTCTTAGAAGCTTTTAAACAGAAAATTGACAGCTTTTTCAGGCTGTCGAGTTCAATATCAATATCACAAACAATATATGACCTTACTCTTGCAGGATCAACTCGTCCTTCCCATTACATTATCTGACCGCTTTTCTGGGACGCATAAAGCGCCGTTTCAGGTAATCAGCTCTCGTGGCGTATTTTTTGGTAGCCTCTGGCTTTACTATGGAGGATGATGGTCCAGCGCTGGCGTATTTTTCCGTGGTCATCTATGTAATGCTAAAAGCTTATGTGTACCGCGGGTACATATTGCTACTGAATAGTGTTTTCTGGGATCAGGCAAGCTGCCTAAGAGACAGTCACCACAGCGATTACTACTAAAATTCCAAGCATCCCGCAGCGAGCAAACCGGCTCGCGAGCAGAAAAAGACAATGAGCAGTCACTGCTCCGCAGAGATCGAAGTAGACTGCGATCGATTCCCAGGAAAAGTTTTGCTCCTTCGCATAAAGTACGAGAATAGCGAGCAAATTTGTCCGCTCAGTTGTATTTAGGAAAGCTATTAAGTACAATATAATACCCCCGTCACTCCTGAGCAGATCAGATTTGCGGAGCCAGGGCCCCCTCAACCTCAGCCGAAGCCCAGAGCCCCCGCTCGTCCAGAAGCAGGAGCCCACGCTCCTCCGAGGCCGAAGCTCCGCGCCCGTCCTGAGAAGGAGAGAGGCCCCCTGGCCAGCGAGCCGAAGCCCGCGCCCGCGCAAAATCCTGAAGGAGAAACTTGGCAGCCCCTGCAGAAGACCACGCCCGTGCAGAAGCAGGGCCCCCGCTCAAGCTCGAAACAGGAGCTCCGCGCTTATCCAGGCCGAAGACCGCGCCCGTACAGAAGCAGGAGGCCCGCTCAGCGGCCAGGGACCGCTTGCAGGCGGTATGCATGAAGCAAGGGCCCGCTCAGCGACCCGAAGACCCGCGCGTGCAGAAACTCCGTTGAACTGCTCATATGAGACTAAGACCGCGCTGGTGAAGAAGGAAGTCCGGGACCCCAGCTCCGGTCAAATCGCCTATCATGTTGTACCAAACAGCATGTGTACATGATTGTGCGATACGCAGCATGTACATGGAATGTAGATACACCGTGATAAGGACTTTTGATGAGAAGTCAGTGGCTTTTGTATCAAAGAGACTAGGCAGGGACACTCTAAGAGGGAGTGCAAAGCAGGGTGACTTGCACGGCATCTTGCAAGCGACGGACGCATCAAAGTGAAACCGTTCATAAACTTAGCGCGTTGTCGCCTCCGAACTATCACCTCCACATCATTTACCGCCTTACTACAGAGGTCCAAACACGTACATACGCAACCTGAGCTTTGTATATCCCCTCACATCCCGGGTTCCATTGCAGACTGAATACCAGTCAATTCCATCATCCTGACTTTCTGAATTTCCCTCCCAAAACACCAGTTTACCTTTAACGTATCAGGGAGGATGCCAGTATCTCGCCAGAACACGCTTCACGCTCAACATGGCGCATCGGTTCTTGCAGGAAACTATCTACGCCACTTCCTTGGGGTCCTGCTATAACGTGCACAGTTGAGTTGCAGGTAATACACCACAAGTCAACTTACATATAAATATCGAGTAATGGAATTGTTGTCTGATTCGGTAGCAGTTCCTTTCTACCCTAAATCGAATCGACTTGTAGCAACGGCATCGTTTTGTATTTACTCTAGCACGCGTTCGCACTGATTTATATCCGTTTAATAAAAAACTTTACAAATTGAAACCACATATCCTGTTATCTGCGGTCTGCCGAACCCGAGCCCTGTGCATTTTGCGGGATGGACTGACTTATGCGGCTTCAAACCGCCCATGTTTTAACATGTTGTACGTACAACGCCATGTTTCTTGAGGTGTATGTACAACGAGTGGGCGTTGAGGAGAGATAAAAGCAAAGCATATTGAGTCATTCTACAATAGCAACCAAGATATACTCCCGGCTGGTTCTTGTTATTTTCTTGCTGAATCAGCGAGAAGCTTAAACAGAGCCGACGTTATGGCGAATTATGTTAACAACATCGCGCCCAAATCCAAGCCTGAGTGAAAACTAAAGTGCCTTCGGTACACTTCAATAAAAGGTTTAGACGTGCGCTCACATCAGGGGGGGTGTTTAAAGGCTTGCCGGGAACTGCTCCAACAACTACTTCTGCAAATTTCAAAGGATTTTAGAAGTGTTAGGCTGAACCTCATTGGTTAAAATTACATATGCTCATTTGCCTTATCGGATCAGAACTCTGGATTTGTCGCACGGCGTGTCTACTTTTGGTGGAGCGTATATTTCCATCGTTATCTGTAGTTTTTATTAGCATTGTGCTGCATGACTGTAGGCCTCTACCGAATTTCGCTATCGTAATAGGGCACCCTCATTACTACGAGGTTATAAAAGAAGTTGCAATGCAGTTTAGAAAAAAACACTACGATGTGCAACAGTACAAAAAATACATTATATCAGATGTGACTCTGGCCCCAAAATCGTTTGCTTTCTCTACATAATGAGCGTGTCAAGTCGCTCTAGCTTCTGGACTAAGGCTGCAATTTTGCTTTCCCTGCACCAGACTGACTCTCCACTGGAAACTCCGCTTGTCAGTTGGTATCGCGAGCTTGTGGAGAGCCGCTAGCTTCAGCGTGTCACTGGACAGATTCTCCCATGCATTGGTTAGCCACGCAATCAATGTGGCGTGCGACGGAGACACTCTAAGCTTAAAGCTTGTCATGTCGATCCACTTTCCTGATGTTGCCCTCAATTGACTCTGCAGGTGCTCCACCCAAAAGCGCCCTCAAATTCCAAGCAGAAAGGCTTCATCCATGCGATGTCTGCTTTGGCTGACACGACGCCGTGTAACCAGAGAGGGAATTCCATAAGTACCACGCATTGATACTAGCGGCGGATTTCACTACAGCAGGGGTCAAGTGCCCGCCAGAAATCATCCCAGAGGGGAAGTATTTTTCTCTCCTAAGCTATCTTCAGTGACGCAAAAATGGTACATTTTGGTAAAAACTTGATCGACAGTCCTCCAGTTCCTACCACCTTTTTGCGTTGCAATAGAATTTGCACGTCATCGCTTCTCCCATTAAGGGGACACCTTTTTTTCATAAATCGCACTTTAAATTCATTTTGTTCGCTTGTGGTTGAATTCTTCCAGTTTCTTGCCGTGCTTTTTGATCCGGGTTGCTTAAAAACAGCAAAGGGAGTGCTGGTGATTTATATGCATGTCGGCTTCTTAGCATGACTGTCATCCACTTTTTTCTCGATGCCCCAGCATTATGAATCCAAAACTCGTGCGAGAGCTCCTTTTGAATCAGTAAAGTACAGAGACAGCAGGTACTCATAATTCATAGCCGTCTGGTCGTCATTATGAACCGCTTCCACACAATTTCTTTCTCCTAAATAGTTTTAAGGACCTTCAGCCGAAAATCCTTTGCAACCTGATCTGAATCCCGCAGGAGTGTTTTGACCGATACGGGTTTCTAGCTCAATAAGAAAAGAAGATCTGTATTTAGACAGAAATCGCTTTCTCCAACTTTCAGAGGCTGAAAAGCTACCCGTCAGGTCCTCGGCATCCTCTGCAACTTCTTTCGCTTGCGGCACTCGAGCATGAAGAGGCGACCACCGGAACCCCCTCGCGCGTCGGAGATCCACGAACCCAGTGAGCAATCTGCTAACTTCGTCTTCGTTCGCGAAGCACCGTTGCGGAGTCCACTCTCTCGGTTTTCCGCAAATTACCGCTAATCACTTTATCTTAGGGATCATGTCAGGGTGCTTGCCTATTACAAAGGAAACTCCGGTAAATCCACCATTACCGCAAATCCGCTATGTAGTGAGCTGCACCCAATGTTCATGGAGGCAAAGGTACAACCTTCCAAAATCAATATACAAACGACTCGCATAAAAAACGGAAAGCCGATCTATGTTGCATTTGCGAAAACTTCCTCGATAATGCGGTCCGGAAGTCTTGGTCCCAGCATCCACAACTGGCCTAGCCAGCTTGAAAGCTGCTGCAGCTCTTCTACCAGCGACGCCGCGGCCAGGCACTCGTCCACTTAGCTGCAAACTGCACTTCTTGTACCCATTCGCAATAGTGTCTGGTGCTCAGTCCATCCCAGCTACAGCGTACCCACCTGCACATCCCGGCACGCCCTGGAGGTTCCAGCTTGAACTTCTCGCCTTTCACGGGCGCGGCTTCGCGCTTAGCTGCGCGCTGCGTAATCGATCGAGCCACAGCTGCCGGAGCCCCACTTGAATCGAGGAAGTTCCACATGCTGCATCTGCCGAGTTGGCTTCAGACAGCGGTGGCGCTCGGCGAAACCTTAATCAAAACGACCTTGGAATCAGAAGCAGCGTAGAAGCACTTCCAAAGTCCAGTGTCCGCTAAAAAGTCGTCCCAGAGAAGCATAAGAATGGGCTCTTCTGGGAACGAAGACGGTTCCGCCAAGAAGTAAAACGTTAGAGAAATCGTATCCAGAAAGATCTCCTATTCCACCAGCCTATTATACAAAATCAAACCATGATCCAAATTAATATCGTAGAATTTCATCACAACAACTTCACAATGTATGGCCCACCTTTTTCCGTTCGTGTAGAAATCTGCAGCCCTGTTTCGTGATCTTTGATGCGCTTGATTTCCGGCCACGTCCGAATTTCACCGAAGCCACAGCGCTACTCGTTGTTGGCCTTGAGCGAGTTTCCTTGTTCTTGGATGGCTTCATCGTGAACACGACGAACGGCGCGTGCTTGACCCCGTTCGGAGGTCCCCAACAGCATCACCGTTGCCCGTTCTTTTGAAAGACCCCGCACACTTGAGCCCAAAACCGTTTTAGCACCACGCGCATTAATTGTTTTCTTCATTGGCGAATATTCAAAGAAAGCAGCTTCCGCCATACACACATTTGAGATTAGCTTTGTTAGAAAAAAATAAAACAAAAAATAAAAACCTGTTTGGTCGGCATTGTAAATGCGCTTGATACGGAGTTGGCGCGCCATCTTTTCAACCTCTTCACTGCAAACACCCTTCTCCAATATCCGCAGGACTGAGCTTGACCCTGGCGTGGTGCAAGGCGCCCGCATGCTCGAACGATGGCGACCTCTGAAGCTCTTGATCCACTTGTCTGACGCGCCCTGAAGGAGGCGACGCCCAGCCTCCCACAGCAATCCGCTGAGCTTAGAAAGTCAGCATTCAGGGGCGGCACACGGGTACCCCCTCCTGTCTAAAGGCTATTATTCCATGCTACGATCTCTAGCTCAACAGATTCAGAGGAAGAATGGTCCCTACCCCAACGCTTCCGCACCTTTAGATGACTACGCTTTACGCCCTTTTAGGGAGCTGCCTCCGAGAGGCTTGGCTGAGTCCCTTCGCCAGCCGCTGGATCATGAGAGTGCGCTTGGAGTTGTAGCGTTCCGGCACTAGTTCTGCAAAGCCAGAAGTGCGCAATAGTACTGCGCATCTTGGGTAGAGGGCAGCCGCCTGGGAGAACGCCAGAGAACTGCCAGCTTCTTTCTCCACTGAAATACCCGCTTGATTGGAAGGTGCTTCGATGGCGGTGGCGCCCCTTGCCTCCGAGGCGCGGTCTGCCCACGGGGCGCGGCTTGACCGCGTCGTCGCCGCCAAAAGCCGAATGTCTTTGACACAATGTCTGGGTGCCGTCAGACTTGCGGTTAATTGGTTGGTTTGGGGCTGGGTGCATCTCTCTGCAGCCGCGATAATCGCAAAAACCGTTGAGTTAGCAGCCCCTGAATCACGCATTGCGATTCAAGGGCTGCTAACTCAACCGGTTTTCACGGCTAACTATTTGGTGTTGCAGCTCGCCGCCGGGGGTATATGCGATTTGCGGTACGATCAAAGCAGGGATATGCAGCCTTACTAAAATTTACTATTGATAGAGAGCTGAATCAAAGTGTTGTCGGCACTGAGCACTTCGCTATCGTGTTGTTGGCAGAAGAAGCGAATTATTTTCGCTCGGCTTAGATCGGTCTACGGGCTCTAGAACGAGCAGGAGCGACGATAGTTCTTTTTCCAGAGCTGTTCATGACACGAGATTAGAGACCATGCGGGATACACTGATTAGGAGTTGATTTTGCCTTTAATCTCGCGCAGAGTGGGGGAAAAGTTGTGGATTCGGCCTACGCTCTTCACCGAACAAGCTGATTCCGTTCTACGATGGCACAGTGGGCATTAACTGTAAGCATCGATCCACTTGCTGGAAGCCCGGTTTAAAAAAAATCTTTAAGCTTATTGCTCCCTCATCCCGGCTATCCCGTATCATCGCGTGACGATAGTCGCAGCGCCTACTATTGAAGTCAACAACTGCAAGAGCTCTACAAGCTTTTGCTACCCTGGCAAACCGAAAGAGCAACTACGCTCCTCCGATGTACATTATTCGGTGTTTGTATGCAAACCCCCTTGCAAGAAAGTTTGCTCTGGCATTTCACAATCGAGTCGCATAGCTAAGCGCCGTAAAGATCTTCCGGGTTTGTGTGGGCTGCTGTCCATCTCTGCTACGTGTCGGTGGATCAAAACGTCAGTGATGCTCGCGCTTGAAGCACATTCCCTCACCGATAGAAGCAACTCCAAAGCATCAAACATATAATCTCTATTGAAGGATAGGAGTCCTAAAGAAGGCAAAAGCATCAGGTTCATGCCCACGCAAACTTATCTTTTGGTCCATATTCCATTTCCGACAGCTCTGCATTGCATGAACGCATGCACCGTCGTAGACACTTCAGCGAATTTCGTGGACTCTGGCGAGCGCTGTATGCCACCGCTTAGTCCGATCAATGCACGCCTACTTCCAGTGCTCCCCTCACCCCTCCTCCTGCTTCAAATCGAGAGCTTTCACGCACGGCTCAACCGAATCCTGACGCTCCACCTGCGGTGCCGGGCCAGGTCCTTGAACAACCCATGCTCCGTAGCCACTCGAATCAATTCATCGTCGCACTCACCCCACGCGCGTCAATGGTATGCCAGGAACATGGGGCTAAAGAACGGGTCCACACTCTCGCAGAACTTCCACTACGGCCTTCGCGTCGTAAGAGCTTATTCTTCATCAGAACTGCTGAGGCTCCGTATCAACACGACGTAAATCTTGGCAAGAGCGCTGTATACTGCCGTATCCTTCCTCTTCTTCTTCTCCAGCCAGCGGCTACAGCAGAAGCAGGCGGTGCGCTTCTCCACCTGCTCCCACACAAGCTGCCCACAGAGCAGTTGCGAACTTTGTTCAGAAAGGTTGACGATGTCACTCGTCGCTGCAGCCCAAGTCAGCAGCCGGCCGATGACAATCGGAGCCTTCTCCGGGCTCACCTTCGTCACGTACACGTCAATGTACTGCATCAAGTTGTTCGATCATGCAAGTACTGCGTCAACTCGTCCACAGAAATCGTAGCGGTCGCACAGCTGCGCAATGAGCGCGCGTTAAGGTCCTGCGGCTTGGACTCTTTCAGTACGCACTGCACAGAAGCAGTGGACTGACGCTGCGGGGACCTCCGCACGCAGATAAACCCGGCGAGAGCGTATCATCGGATCTAACTCGGCAATGACGTCGCCCAGCTCCTCCGGCGTACTTTCCCGGGTTTGTCCTCCATCAGCCACTTCTGCAACAACTTTGTACGGCGCTTAGAACCATCACAGGACGGACTAACTCAATCGACTCGAAGCTTGTTGAAGGCGTGCCTTTCCAAGTAATACAAGAGAAGTACTGAGAGAAGAGGTTGGGGCTGCTCAAAGTTGGTCGGGCATTTGGCTTTGAAAGATCTCAATGGTCTCAGCCGTACGAAGCGCGCCTTGAGGGGATGCAGCTGCCAGCCGGGCGCTGCGCCTTGGACGTCGTTGACGCGAACAAAGACAACGGCAAACTCCAGGTAAAGAGCTCCTCCAGCACCGGGAGATCCATCCGCGATGCTATGAGCTCAAGGCCCAGTTTAGCACGTCACCAAGCGAGTTGAGCACGTATGACACCAGTTTGTCCCTGTTGATCCCCGAAATGCAAGAGCTGTCCACGTCGCGTGATACTAACAGCACGCCCTTGGACTCGGACTCAAAGCACGTTACGAAGGGCGTGTCTTGCATCTGCGGCGCGCCGATAGGAATTAATGTCACCAGTGCGCGTCAAAGAGGAAAGAGGTAGCCCATCTTGGTGATCACGGTGGACGATGTCGTCGCCCGGACTGGCAACGACCGACACGCGGGAAGTCGTTTCCTGGCTTCGGTATCGAAAGGAATGAGCTTGGACGCGAGGTGGAATGCGTCTTTAGTGTCAGAGTCACGACCAAGTTCAATGCCGAGGTTGAGATTGGCTGTCCGTCGGCCTTTATACCCGCAAGACCAGCACCTGCGCGTTATCGGTTCGTCCTGGTGGCTTCCGTCTGTGTGAAGGAACCCGCGGTAACCTTGCAGCGCCCGACGCACGCTTCCTTTCTCCATAAGTACAGCTGCATACTACCAAGAGCACGACCTCCTTCACTCTCTTTATTGGTACCCAACTAGCAGCATCCACTGGATTTGTCGAGCTGAAGGCCTGGTAGCTCACGATCTACATCTCACGCTGCAGCGAGGGTTGGCGCTGCGGTAGAATAGTTTTGCTGGAGGTAACTCGTCTTTAGGCTCCAGTGAAATACAGCGGTTGGTGTGACCAATGCGATGGTATCGACCGAAGATCCAGCGCCAGAAGACAATGCACTGCAGATCATTTGGTGGCTCTTGAGCTTCTTGCGGCTCTCGATGTTGAAGATCTGGAGCTGGTTACGTCGCTGCGCAACACGCGATGAGTCTTGCTCACTGGGTTCATGATGGCTGCGTCCAAAGCGTGGAGTGGGCGGCGTTCCAGCGTGTTCCCTCGGACCAGTCGACATGATGCGACGCTACCCTGACCGCTGACTTGCTCACACACGCAGAACGAGATCTGTCCGACTCAACGTTGTCGTGGCGGGCTTAACATGCTCCAGGCTTACCCCGAGGGCGTTCAACTGCGGTAGAGTCCATTCATTCACGGTTCAATCCAAGCATTAGCCATGCGAGAGAATCACACGAAACTAGTCTCTCAAAAAGGTGCGAGCGACGTACGTTAACGCACTTCCCCGCTAGAACGATAGGGAGTCTTAGGCCATGGAATCCGCCAGTCTCCACCCAGATTCGCTATACGCGTTTATCTTTTTGAGGACTACTACAGAAGGAAATGGCGTACCGACTGCACACACGAGCTGGAAATTCATGCCTATGAAACCCCCAAAACTTCATGCCAAGGTCCGCGTAGGCTCAGGCTCAGAAGTAACTCCGGGTAGAAAGTGGTGCGAAATAGGTGTAGTCATTATGCACCTCCATCAATTCTAACTCACATCGATGGGTATTGACGCCTACCGCTATGGCGTGTGCGGAGAAGCTGGGCTTTACGACAGGCGAATCGAACTCACGGCTCCGAAGTCCAGAGAGGGAGAGGAGAGGGCTGCTAGAGGCTTGAGGTAAAAGTCCCTGGGAGAAGATTAAGCGACTGCCGCAGTTTTGGTTTATAACGTTGAGTTATCGTCTTCCTTTTTCACTACAGAGCTATTGATCGTTTATTGATTTGTGTTCCTTTCTCTTCACAATTCTACTTCTAAGAGAGTGGGGAGAGTCTAGGAAGAGACCATTTACATTCAAGCAAGGCCATTTTCAGTCGTTGGTGTGTTGGGGGCGTGCTGCTGAATAGCAGCACCTCAAGTCAATGTATTAGACAGTGGATAGTCTGCGGCCGTGCAGACTTTGCCCTGGAGAAATTGTGGCGTGGCGGGTAATAAAGACTTGAGCAGCTGAGCGCAGGAGTTCATGCAAATGAGCGCCTCTTGCCTACTCTAAGCGGTCCTACAACCTCAGTAGAGCCGTCGTCCGTTTCCAGAACGACCGTCCTCGCGTGGCATCTCCAGCCTCACCACTTCTGAAAGCGCTTCTCTTCCGCGCGAAATCCCCGGAAAACATACCATTTCGGTCGTTTGGTGTGTTGGGGGCGTGCTGCTGAGGATAGCGGCACCTCAAATCGATGTGATATAGACGGTGGATAGTCTGCGGCCCGTGCAGACTTTGCCCGTGGTAGGATCCACTGTTTGCATCCGGGTTCACCAGTGAGCTTGCTGCATGCTTGCGGTTTGCTATTTAGTGGTCGAATGGTGGCGCGCTCGAAAGCGTCCGACTTCCAGCGACCAAACTGCTTCACCGCGATGTTGTCCGTGCCAGCGGCAGAATGAAGAACAGATGCTCACCACTACGCAGCGAGTGAGTTCCATAACAACGCGGTGGATGGCCGGCTGCTGCATCGCTGCGTCCTTGATTAGCCGGAAAACCACATCTCCGGACTTGAACAATCGATGCCACTAGATACTCGTGCACAGAGGGAGCGCTCGAAGGAAGCTGTAGTTGGGTATGATGCTGCACTAAAAAACCAAGGCTGCGTGAACGGGGGCAGACGCCACGGCGATCCAGAACGCCCGATGGCTTCGTAATGGTGCCGCACTTTTTTGAACTGATCGCTTTTTCCACCTCGGAATCGAACGACAACTTCGGTGATTTCTTGCTTCAATTTTGGTACCAGGACTTCCGGTTTCAGTCAGGGAATGAGAATATCCGCTCGATTCAATGCGAATTCGTAAACTTTCCGGCCGTCTGCAGGAGATCATTCGGATCGTCGGAGAGAGAAAGAAAAACCCCAAGACCGTAGCCCCAGCATGTAACGCGGTGGCAGGGGTTGGCTAGAAGAGATCCAGTGATTTGTGCATGAGTGCGGAGCAGGGGATCGTGACTGGCGACTTTCTGGGTGGGACCCGTGCCTCGTCGACGCATGCCGTTGATTGGAAACGAAACAGCATGTGGCCAAAATCTGACGAGTCCGACAGGGTAGCCGAGGGGCGCGACGATGATGCCACGCAATATGGCTGATCTTGAAGATGACTGTCGAAGCACTGTTTCCCTTGTCCGATCGAAGTTCCATCCGAATTTCCAGCAATGTACTCCGAACGAGTGCGAAGTTGATAGGAATGGGTGAGGGTTGCGGAGGGGGGAGCCACGGCGAGAGGTGGAGCATGTCGCACCAAGATTGTCCATTGTTTCCATGTTGTTTCGTACTTGGTGCGAGACGTCACCTGGCCAAAGATTCCGGTTTTGTAGGTCTTGGAGAAGTTCTGCAGTAGAGCTTTCTCAAGCTCGTCTGCACTGGAACCTGTTGCCACACCGAAGAGAAATTAGTCCAGATCTCCGAAAATGGTGAACTCAGCATGCCGGGATGCCGCGTCCGCTGCGGAGAGTGGATTAGCGCCTGGTAGATGTGACAGCCCCTTGCTCTGATGTTGTAGGTGCCTCGGCCAGACCAATGCGCTCTATTGATTTCCCTGGCTCATTTCGTTTGAGCTTGATGAGGGGAGTTGCTCCAGGCGACGGCTGACCTGTTGTCGCTCCAACACTGGAACAATCGTCGTTGCACCACGATGCGTGGTCTTCACGAAGGTCCCCATGCCACCCCATCGCCAGCGCAATGCAGAGGTGTTCCCGTACGTTGATGGAGAAATCGGCTCTTGCTTGACAGGTTTGTGATCCACGCAATTTCCTCAGGATCGTATCGTATCTAGATAATGTACTCGTTGATAGCGGAGGGGGTTTAATACAGCGGAGTCCCAGATTGGAAGGCATCCCATGGCGCAGGTGGACATGCGGTCGTGGCGTCCGACTTCCGAATATGGATAAAGGAAGATCTTGCAGGTGACCATCGGACAGAGATGCCAGTCGAACCACTCCAAGTCGGTACGCGCACCTGAAGGCGAGGATGGGGGTGCTTCAGAATCGAGGTGCTTTGTTACTGCATAATACTTGTAGGCGCTGGTAGAATGGCCGTTACGCGGTCAGAAGACAGCTACATACGTGCCGTGGAGCTGCCCATCAATTTCATCATCTCCGATTTCGTC